>CM070037.1:56560586-56574588 GCA_036250615.1 Ptychadena robeensis | reverse complement strand
GCTAGTATATTTACTCCCCCTTTTCGCACTAAATTACTCTGATGTACTATGGTTTTATTCGTTCATGGTTCACCCTTCTGCCCAAGGTCGTTTTTCTTTACTGTTATTGGTTTTGTTTATGTTATTGTTACGGCATGGCATTGTATGCTTTGTATTGTACTTTTTTGCCTAGCGGGTATTCCGCACTGTTTATTTTTGTTTCTGCAACATTGAAAAAAGTTAATAAAGTTTTGTAAAAAAAACAAAACATCAGCAATCCACCACCATGTTTTTCAGAAGAGTGGTGTTTCATCACAGAGTGTTTCATCACAGGCTCTGTTGACTCCAAATGTAGCCAAAAAGTTAAGTTTTTAGTCTTATCCATCTAAGTTGGTTTTTATCAGAAGGTTTAAGACAGTCTCTGTGCTATTTGGCATACTTTGTTGTATTTGCATAGTAATTGCTTTCATCTGACAACTTGACCATGCTGCCCATCTTTTTTCAATTGCCTCCTTGTGGTGCATATTGACGCAGCCACATCTCATTGTTTTAGAGTCCTGTATTTCACCTGAAGTTATTTGTAGGCTTTCCTGAAATTTTAGCTTCGTTTGGTTACAACAGAACCCCTAATTTTCCACTTCTTAATTAGAGTTTGAACACTGCTGATTGGTATTCTCAACTCCTTTAATCTTTTGTTACATCCCTTTTCTGTTCAACTACCTTTACCTGCAGATCCTTTTACAATTCTTTTGCTTTCCCCATGACTTTGAATCTAAATAAAACATCAGTGCAGCACTGGATGAAGGATGCAAGGGTTTGTCAGGAGTCCAGAAAGTCATTGACTTTTTATGCACACCCACTTATTACAAGCAAATTTATATGCATGCATGTTATCCGGCTAAACACTAGGGTACATAAACTTTTAATCAAGGCCATATGATTTAATAACAGTT
The DNA here is from genome assembly GCA_036250615.1 of Ptychadena robeensis. Lineage (NCBI taxonomy): Eukaryota > Metazoa > Chordata > Amphibia > Anura > Ptychadenidae > Ptychadena > Ptychadena robeensis. The sequence goes on along the minus strand of CM070037.1, from coordinate 56,573,656 downwards.
TACACAGTTGTTTGACAAGAAATGGCATCAGCCAACCACTAACCATGAGTGAAAGAAAGGTTTTTGTGTTACCATTAATTTTTTCTAAAAATGGTTAAGAAATCATGCCAGGCTATTAATCAATCAATTCATCAATTCTGCCATGGTATTAATATTATGAGCACATTTACACTCTAGTATTACAATATTCAGAAGGAACAGTTGTCCAGGAAGTGATGCTTATAGATCATGTATAGTGGCAGAGGCATGATTAAGATAAGGTCCTCTAATCGAGCACATTCTAGGCCCAAGGTGCCCAACCTTGGGGTGTTCCTTGGTGGCCCCCCTGGTCTTCCACTTGTGGCCCCCGAAACCTTACTGTTAATGCATAGGAACTCATCTTCTTTGGTAGGGAAGAGGAGGAGAGGGACTCTAACTGAGCACATGACAGCCATATAGCAACCCAGACAGCGTCTGAGCAAGTCCCTCACCTCTCCTCCGCTTCCTGCTCTAAGAATATCTAAGAATCTATGAGGCACATAACCTTTGACAATGTATATGACAGAAAATGTGCATTACAATACTATAGTGTTACCGAATGCTTGAAGTATAATTAAACACAAGTTTTGGTATTTAAAAATGAAAAATATTGTCTTCTAGCTATAGCTGCTGTAATTTCTTCATTATAAAATGCTTATACAAGTCTGTATAGATTGGAAATGTTATGATATGCCAAGGTTTAGTTTTTTCAACCTTTAGTCATGCCAAGGGCTGCACTTGTGGCCCTCCATATCAACTCCGTTGCCTGGTCTAGGCTCTAACTTCTCTGTGAATCATTAGTGGCTGTTTAAATTTAAACAATTTACAGGTGCCCTTAGAACAAGACATAAAATACTGATAATTAAACATATTATCTTAAAAAAAATGCATATAAAAAAAGTTGGTTGAATGATGCGTTTACTTGTGGGTAATACTAAATAAACTTTGGATTTCCCTTGCCTAGAATAATGCAAAAATTATATGACTTTTGTATTGCATTTGACCAAGCTAACCTGTTAGGAGTGGTTAGGAGAAGTTGCCAAATATAATGACAGCTCAACTTAGGGCCGGAGACAGGTTTGCATTAGTTAGCTGTGGAGTGGATTACTCTAGAAATTTGATCTGTCACACTTTATTTAAAATTCAACTCAAATTTGGTGATTGCAAAGAATATGCTCCACTCTTCATATTTAATGGAAATCTTTTCCAACCAGCTAAATATACTTGGAGATGTTCAGGTAAAAGAAATTCATTTGATAACAGAATGAAAAGTCATTATCTATATAAAGTGAAGCCCTCAAGTCCTTCTTGCGTGTTCAAGGGGTTGAGTAAACTAGTACAGTGTTCTGGGCACCCTTAGAACTATTGAACCAACCATGTTGTTAGTTTGACCAACCAATGCATATTACTTATGCTGGCCACGCACGCTTGGAATGTCATCACGTACGCCCGCTCCTGCCGAAAATTGGCCAGGCACCCTTTGTGTGCCGGCTATAACTTTGGATGGGGACTCATGTCCATACTTTCTTAGAGTGATCCCATTAATTTCGATGGGAATTAATGGAATCGCTCTAAGAAATTACGGACATGTCAGTACCATGTCACGGACATGTCAGTACCATGACATGTCACCAATTTAGCTTTAAAGCATTAGATTTCGCGACAGATCGACTGTCGTGAGCAAGCAGAATCAGTTGCCAGAAATCTGAACATGTATGGCCACCTTTACTTATCACTAAAGGTGTCGTCTAATAATACATACAATTCTTGAATATAAGACAACTCGAAATAGAATCTACACTGCCTGGCCCAAAAAAAAGTCACCACCAAAAAAAAGGTCACACAATCTAATATTTAAGACCACCTTTAGTTGGATTATGGCACACATTTGCTTTGGCTTTGTTTCGATAAGCTTCTACAATGGCACAAGATTTATCCAACATAAAATATTTTGCATTGATGATGGTAGAGTCTGACTGCTGTGCAAAGCCTTTTCCAGCAAGTCCACAGATGAATCCTGGAATATGCCCGTGCCATCAGGGAAGAAATAAATCCATTGATGGAATAACCTGGCCATTCAGTATGTTCAGCTAATCAGCTGACCTCATTTTTTGGAGCACATACTGTTGCTGAACCTAGACCTGACCTGACCTGAACTGTAGCAACCCCAAATCATTCTGTAGCACTGCCCCCACAGGCTTGTAAAGTAATCACTAGGCATGATGGGTGCATCACTTAATTTGCCTCTCTTCTTACCCTGATGCACCCATTACTCTGGAACAGGACTTTTGTTGGCCAGGCAGTGTACATGGTGGGGGGTATTCATTTTCATCATATCGTTTATGTCCTACTGTATGATACAAATTGTATGCTGACATACAAAATTCAATCAAAATTTGCACAGCACTAAGTTTACATTGGTGTTAAACAACGTTTAGCGTGGCTGACCGGACGGTCTGCCGGTCGGTTTTCGGGCGGCTGTGCCATAGGGCCTCTATGGGGTCCTAAATTAGACGCCCTGTAATCGCCTGCACTGTTGTGCAGACGACTACAGGAAGTCGTTTATCTCGCGGCTGCAGGAGCGCACTGGCGGTTTCCGAGCTGCAAGCAGCTCAGGAATCGCCAGTGTAAACTTAGCCTTAAGCTAGCCACACATGGTTCAATTTAGCGTTCAATCGAGGTTCAATTCGATTTAGTAGTTCGATTTTAATTTAATCGATGTTCACCACATGGGGAGTACGATTATTGTTAAATTTTGACTGAAAAGTAATCAAAGTTATCCAAAATCGTCTATTGAATTCCTCTTACGATTTTAGTATCATCCGGAAGTTAAAGGGAAGTAGCCACACAAATCAAGCCAAAAAAATCGAGCCAAAAAAATAGCTGCAAGGAATGTAGTTCGATGATTGTACAATCAAGCAAAATTTTCCAACATGGCTGATCACTTTTCAACTTTTCGACGATTTGACAAGAATTGATCAATGATCGACGATTGTACGTATGTGGGCAGCACATCAATTTTTTTACAATCGATTGCTTTTTTCATCGAAAAACATCGATTGAATGCTAAAATCGAACCATGTGTGGGTAGCTTTAGGCATGTTGTTGACCATCTCTACTTTATACTTCGTTTACTATATGCTGTGGTTCTCATTATCACTTTCTTAAGGAATGGTATGGGCAAATGTTAATGTAATTCTCAGACAATTGCATCACATGGCTGCAGTCCAACCCAAATTCATAGCTAAAGCTGCAGAATCTATAATAAGCTCAGTTCAAAGTGGTTCTAAGGTTAGGTCTCATTTTATCAAATGGTTACTAGTCATGTGCCTTAAACCTAACCTTAAGCTGCTCAACTTACAGAGTTACAAGCTCTGCCTTGCTGGTATTGAGGTCATTGGTCTCTTCATGTTCTGTAACCTTGCTGATCATAGTTTCCAATGCAGTCATTAAGGTAGCCATAGAAGCTTTGATCTCTCTGCAATCGATTCCCAATTCAATCATTCCCGCCAATCAAGGAATCAGCGATTGATTGTTTTGCAATCGATGAGCATATCACCTTGGCAAACTATTTTGGGGTTGATTTTGATAGGATGGACAGCACAGTGGCTCAGGTGGTTAGCACTCTGACCATGCAGTGCTAGAGTCCTAGGTTCAAATCCTGACAAGGAGTTTGTATGTTCTCCTCGTGTCTGCGTGGGTTTCCTCCGGGTGCTCTGGTTTCCTCCCACACTCCAAAGAACTGCAGTAGGTTAATTGGCTCCCTGAAATAAAGGTTCTCCTATGTTAGTTACATATGACTGTGTAATTTACATATACATGACTATGGGGAAAGACAGCTAGTGCTCTGTAAAGTTATCTGTAATATGTTGGTGCTATATAAATAAAAGATAATAATAGCTTCAGTTGACAAACTATCTTCCAAAAAAAAATAAATGTCAGATCAAGGTTCGATCCAATATTTGGTAAATTATTTGGGGTCGATCATTCAAGGTGGGCAGCACTCGATTCATGGTCATTAGATCGAAGCAGACGCGCATGGCGATCAATCGGTCAAAAATCTATTGATAAGTTTACCCATGTATTAGATTCTATGTGTGCACTGTGAAATACTAGTGTTACACCAACAACTATTAACTCATTCCTCTATGAAGTATGGGGAAGACGAAAAGCCCTCCCTAATAGAGATTTTTTTAAATTTGCCTTATCTGTGAGTTAATTGCAAAGTCCCTGAATATGATACCTAAACTCTCAACATTAACCCCTATATAAACTTCAAATTAGTCAAAATTTTGCAACCATCTCTACTCCCCAATCGCTACTTCTTTAATTTGATATGCAGGAATGATTGGAAAACTAGCCTGAAACTGCTTCATTTTTAATAGAATAAATTTTTTATGCTATTTGACAGTATCTTAACACAAAAAAAACAATAGTTCAGGATGCAGAGGCCATGAGGCAAAAATGAATGATACTCACAAATCTGCCCCTTATCCATAAAGTAAAGCTGTCATAATATAAATTCAGAGGCTCTCACTGCTCATCTCCTCCTGAGAATGCAGGCGGTGTTTCCTGAACAGCCATAGCCATTTACTGACTGATTTAATATGTTGCCTGGAGATGCTCTTTCATTTTGAAGTTTGCCAGTTGTAGAGAATGTGCTGTACATGGCCTGAGCCGGCCGCTGTCATAATCTGTGACGAATGTATCATGTTACAAAATTTGTTTAAACAGCTTAATTCTAAGTCGTTACAGATGGTGTTTCTTCGACATGCAGAGTCATAGATTCCTGTTATTATAAAAGTGTGTTTGGCTAGAGGGAGACGGGACTGCAATCCCTGGAATACTTTATATCTTCTTAGCTTACTGCTCTCATTAAAAGCAGTCATCAGATAAAAAGCTGGGGTCACCCTCACTAAAGGTTTACATCATTTTCTGTGCTAGGAAAGACATGGGGGATGGGGGAATGAGGTATATCCCAGTTGTGGGAATTGATGAATGAAAAAGGAATTTCTATGTGGCTGCAAGAATATATCCATGTCAAACAGAAATCATTACCTGCAGCTGAGAAATGGCCTCTGATGGTTTTAATACAAACAGTCAACGTTGGTATGAATTAATCAGAGCCAGAAGAGAACAGTAGGTATAGTAGCAGGATAAGCGAAATCAGATTTGCTTTTGATGCTTGAATATGCTGCTGTGAACACCCTCTAGGTTTATATGTGAAGATGAGTAGCCTGGGGATGGAAAATCCTTCAGGACGAAACCTAAAACAATTGGAGCGCCAAAAAAATAGATTTTAAAATTACATGCTAAAATAAATAACATGCAAACATTGGTATAAACAATCTCAATAAAAACAACCGGTTTTGAGTGCTAGGTCTGGGAAGCTGCTGGGAAGTTCTCTAACTACCCCTAGGGGTAGGGCCATTGATCTGTAAGTGAGGGAGTAGCTTCTGCCTGGGAAACGCAACATTGGTTCTACAGTGGACATTGGCAAGCTTTATGAGGGTTGGTCAATGGCAAGAGGCCCAGATTGCTGGAAGAGTGACAGAACTGTTATAAAAAGTACATGAGGCAGATGTTTAGTGAGATGTAGATGGCAACTATAACAGGCAAATAAAATCATGGGGATCAAGTCTACATTTGGCAACCAACATCAAGTCTAATTCTAAAGGAGGAAGGAATTTTATAAAAATAGGTGATGTCTGTCTGTGCCTCACAACAATTATCAATATGGTTCAAGTTGTACCACCTGTTTGGTTTGTCAGTTACATCCATTCTCCTCAAAACTATTTAATGCTAGCACATTTATAGGCTTTAGTGTCCCAAATACTTCCTTGAATTCATTGGTGTCTTCTATATACATGGACCCACTATAATCATTGATGTCATCCAGCAAACAGCAGAAGGATTCTTAAAACATATGGTGACTTGAAGACCTTGCAGTACAGCTATTTCAGGCCATCAGACATGACTCACTTGGATGTCAATAGCAGTATACATAATGCATTTTTATTGTGGTGGATTTAGGAAATTGCCATGAACACAGCCAACTCCTTTTTTGGCTCCCACTCTTTGTCGATGGTACAGGTCAATTGTGATGGTATCTACAAGTTGTTTTAATTTTTTGCACAAACAAATTACATTCTAGCAATGTGTCATTATAATAAACAGAAGTCAGGGGAAGAGAGACACAAAAACAAAAAAAATCATAAACCTGGGAGGCAACAATCTCAACCCCCATTCCGCGCCAGCCTACTCCACCTGTAGTTCTGATTGACCTATTTTATGAAAACTGAACCTGTGCAAAAGCTGCAGCTGACTTTTTAAAAATGTGCACTTTTGCAAAGATTTATTTGCTCACTTGCCATTTTCTCCAATGAAAATTATTACTTCAGACATTGCTGCCTTTTACATGCTTGCATACTTTAATGCCTTCTCTGTTTGCATTAGGATCGCTGCTACTATCATGGAGAGGTGGAGGGACATCCAGGCTCAGTAGCCAGTTTAAGCTTGTGCTCTGGTCTCAGGTAGGTTCCATCATGTATGATTGACCAATGTACAAAGTGTTTCTTAATTTATATTTACATAAAGGGTATGTACAATAAACCCGCGATATAACAAGGCGTGTGGTCCTGTTGGGTGCGACCTGGGGCTCCGTCTGAAGGTCCTTGCACAGTGTGTAGGCACTCGGTGGTTTAGACGATGCCCTCGTTACAGGTTTATCAGGCAAAACCTGAAATCCCGCGGTAGCTTGCCTCATGTATGTTTTTCGATCCCGGGAAGCTGGCCGTTATCGGGCCTTTCAGGCCTGTTAACATTGTATGTGTAACATTTGTGTGATTAAGGCGCGTCGTAGTTATACCCTAATCTCCAAAAAAGTGTGAGCTTAACCAAAGGGACTTACTAAAGCTAGACACATGCATGCATTGGATTTGGTCTGTGGGTGGTTGTTGGACAGCAACTGATCACAGAGTGGTGACGTCACCATGCTGCTTTCAGACGGCCACAATGTGTGCCACTCACACATGAATTATCATCAGATACTTTGGATAGGGACCCCAAAACGGTCAATTGTCCGCAAAATCACCCAGATGCCTCCACACCTACCGAGTATGGCCTTTTTAGATTGAAAGACCAGCCAAGGCTTGCATCAGGTTTTGAGAGGCAAAGTTACATAGAATCATATTGTTTTCTGGTGCCGTTGAGGAGGAAACTGCTGTACGTTCTAACTAGATATAATCTTACTGAATTGCATAGAGAAGTAAAGAGAACTGATGATGACATAAAATGACATATGTAATTTAAACAGAAAGGATTAAACTTAAAATGAAGCTCTTAATGAGAACTGAGTGCTGCCCAACACGTCCCGTTTAATATTATTCTGCAGGTTAACCTTCAATGTTTTTATGTGATGAGTGAGTCATCACATCCTTTAAAAAATTACTAAAGGTTAACCTGTAGGATAACTTTTGATAGCAAGCTTTGGGCAGCTGTATAAAATAATGGCAGTAGAGTTGGCATTGCAGTCACAACAAATTAGGAACAGTCCAAATAATCAGGTTAATGTAACTGCTGCTTTTATTATTATTTACCTTTGCCAGGGGCTGGTTGTTTGCAGTTTTTGCCCAGGAAAATGTAAAGATTTGGGCATTACATATGCAGTTCTCTCTGTATTACCCACGTATAGAAGTCTCTATGAATCTGTTTTGCTGACAGTCAGGTTCCATTAAGGTAAAAAAACTAACTGAATAATCCAATTAACCAATTTACGATTCAAGGTTAGTAAACGTGTTGATTTGCTCTCTAAACTTCATTATGCAATTATTTAGCAAACAATGACCTCAATATGCAATAATTAACTCTGCATTTGCTCGTGGTGATGGTTTAATGACTGTAATTATCAAAAATTGGCATTAAAGCATTACCTTTGAAAATGGCTCCAAGTAAATATTTTCTTCACTCTTTTTTCTTTACCCTTTGCATCTTTGGAACATCTGGCACAACATCAAGCTACAATAATGCCCCCAGTGCTTATGTATTATTATCTCAGCTTCTCTTTTATAAAGAAAAATCATCCAAATATAGATGGATGTACTTATTAGTTTATTATCAGAGTGCTGCTGACATTTGACTCCCATCAGTCTCTTGGCTTCCTCAATGGTTTATGAAACCTAATAATGGATCATTAGCTTGGAATCTGCAGAGTAGTAAATAAAGGATATCTTTCAAAGTTGCCACATGTGCACAAATGAACTAATTTAACTACTCTAGAGAAATGGTAACTTTTGTTTGATATTTGAAGATGAGGGAGGAGGGGAAATCATTCATTCTAGCAGGGGATGATAGGTAGAAGGATGATTAGTCTGAAGGATGCTGAACTGTACCAACTGGCACAGAGAAATAGCTAGGAAAATAAATGTACCACTTAGTGTGTGTGTCCCACAAACATATTGATTGGGCCGCCTTATAGAACATTGCTTGAATTTGTGTAGCCAACAGATGCTTGCAAAAGAATACTTCGTTTTGAAGTGCCCTGTAGTTAATAGAATTGTTTAAAATATTTTGTTCATTGTGTACATCCTGTAGTCTCTTTATAATAATTTTCTGGGGATGTGCATGTGCCGTATTTTTCAGACTATAAGACGCACTAGACCATAAGACGCACCCAGTTTTTGGAACAGGAAAACCAGAAACAAAGTGTTAAAGTCAATTAGATCAATGCAATAGAGCAAATCCATGCAATATAAAATTCAGCCACTAAATCTCACTAGCAGCACTACTATCAGGCACACAAGTCATCTCCTCACTGATCGGGAGGAGGGGGGCCACGGGAGGAATGGTTGTAGATCTCCTCTCCCTCTCTGGCTGTGCCTGTGGAAGCTGCAGAGTGATTGCAATTTCCACAGACACAGAGAGAGAGATAGATGGCAGTTTATCAATCTCTCTTTTAATTGTTTATATCAGCAGGGCTCTGGGCTCTGCTGGCATAAGCAATAATAGTTCACATGGCAATCTTCTTGCCAGGAGGGAAGCTAAGCCACTTGGCCGTGTGGGCCCCACATTCGTACCATAAGACACTTTCCATCGATTTTGGGGGTGAAAAAGTGTGTTGAATGGTCCAAAAAATATGATACCTTGATGAGCATCACAGCTTAACTGCGCCATTTACAACAAAATGTGCCAGTGTACTGTGCACAATAGAGCTTGGTCAATGCGGCAACTCAACAGAGTATGTATTGTGCTTGTGAACACTTTTCTGTTTGAAAGCAGAAAAAAATTTCTTTTTCATATCACAAGAACATGTTCAATGACAAATTTGGTTTGGATGGTTAAAAGTATATATACTTTAGCACATATGGGTACTTGGCCATATTTCTATAACATGGAGATCTGTCATCTCTGAACTTGATAATGTATGTGGCAATATATGTGACAATATGTATTTGATGTGCCTATATAAAACCCAATTTCATATATGATAAACCATCTAGGAATAAGAAATCAAGTCTACTCAAATAGAGTACTTTAATGTTGCACTAAATATACCATAACTTAATACATTATATTGGGCTTGATTTGAGTAGATTTCGGAAGACATAGATATTGTTACAAAAAAGGTAACAGCACTTGTCTCTTTCTAAATCATAATGTTTTGTTAGTTTTAGGTAGACCAGGAACCCACAAACAAACATGGCTTGTGGTTACTAATATCAACCTCTGCTGCACAAACATAATGGATACAATGAGGCAGGAGCATAGTCAGGACAAAGCCAGGGGTCTTACTCAAAGGGTAGTCCAAACAAAGTATGCAGAGCGGTCAGGAAAAAAGCATAGTCGGGTCCAAGCAGAGTCAGGCAGAATAGGCAGGGTCCAGAGAAGGGTCAGAAACAAAGCAGGGATCGGTTTCCAAATAATTTGCAACATAGAGCACACCAAGCAATATACTATGCCAGGGGTGGGCAAACTTTTTGACTCGTGGGCCACAAGTGATTTATTTTTATTTGACAGAGACAAAGAACCTGTAAGGGCCGTCCCGGTCCTGGGTGATACATTTTAACAGATTACATTGAATAACTTATACGTTTACCTCTTTAACCTTCCTAGCGTTTCTGACGGCAGTACCTCGTCCTGCACTTGCTAATGCACTATTGCAGCTGACGAGAGGGAGCCGTCCAGCTCAGATCCTCCAGCTGCTCACTCTGCTCTGAGTGCTGTCTGTGTGTGCGATGTTATGCAAGCAGGCTGTGACACCTCTCTTCAAGCCTAATCTGCAAATGAATGTCCCGATTTGCATATGAATAGCGCAATTTGCACATGAATGTCCCGCGGACCCCCGCGGCCCCCCCGCCGCGCGGGACATTCATATGCAAATCGGAATATCAGTGGAACAACTGGAATATCAGTGGAACAACTGGAATATCACCCCCATTGTCATTGCAGATGTGGTCTTGGAAGTTAACCCTTTCAGAGAATGCCATTGCATTGGATACAGTGATAACTGTATTTTTTTTGTACTTTTTTTTATAATAATTGAGTGTTTCAAACATTATTATAGTCAGGATGTCTATTAGACCCTTGTACGGACAGATTTTTGGAAGTTACAACACAAAACAACACAAAAAATTCCATTAAAGTCTATGGTGCGCTTCTGGTACAGAAATTTGGACCTCAGCAGTGCGCTAGGGAGGTTAAAAAAGTAAGATTCATACTGCTAGGGAAGTTGTATAAAAAAGAGGCTTTGGATTGTCATCTTAAACATTCTATTGTAGACATGTGCAAACCACAGCCTCTAGAAGGAAATCATAACAATAATGGTATCATCACCAAAACATACAACTAAAACAAAAAGATGCTCATGTGACTTCAGATCTCCTTTAAATTATGTTTTAGTTTTGATGGAATGCTTTAAAGATGTCAACTGTGGATGCTGCCTTTAATCTCAACAATTCAAATCTGGTTGTAGAATGTTTTTCTTTCATAGTGTTAGAAGGTTGGAGAGCCAGAAGATGCAATAATACAGTAAAATGTGAGGCCTTTGTATCAAAATATCCAACAAATACAGTGGACCCTCAAGATATGACCAACTCGAAATACACCCAAAGTTTTCTTTTTGACATACCACCAATTGTTGTTGCTGGTAGGTTAGGAACATGTTTCAACTTTATTTGCTATAAAAGTAGGAATATTATTGGTGTTTCTTGTATGTTACACATATTTGACATCTTTATAATTATGAAAAGGTATGGATTGTTTCCCTTATTTCCTATGGGAAATTTGGTTTTTACTTACAACCAACTTGACTTACAACCAACTTGACTTACAAACAACCCTTCGGAACTAATTAAGTTTCCCAAAATAAGCCACTACTGGGAATTGCTTTAGCAATTGATGCAAAGAAAATTGCCCAGATATGTTTGAGAAACAAACATATCGGATTGGCACTTTGCATAGAGCACCAGCATGGTTTTCTCTAGAGCATCTGATGATGATCATGTCGTTTTGCCAACTGGAACCAAGTTGCTACCATTAATATATACACATACACGGTGAAATTAAACCACAAAGTCAAAGGCAGGCTAGGGTTTGGGATGGAGGCTCAGATGGAGGGGATTATTAAAATTGAAGAAACATGTTGCATGTATTTATTTATGTTTTGCAGAAATCACTAACTGGTGGTTTGCCAGTAAGTTCACTACAGAGCTTTTGTAATGTATATTGGGTTACAGCTGTACATTTCTCTGCTGTGATAATGCACATTTAATGCCTCCCCTATCTGCCATATGCTTTGCATAATATAACTGCTTTATGTTTACTTGTACTGTAGATATGGGTTTACAAATGGTATGTTCCTAAGCATTGTATATGAATATTTAAATATGGACATCAATGAGAACGCTGTTTGTTTATTTTCAGGGGATTAATTACACTTGAAAACCGAGCATATGTCCTGGAGCCACAGGCTAATTCTACAAGCCGCCACCTCTTTTACAAAGCTGAACATATGAATCTGGCTTCTGGATCCTGCAGCCAGAATCACAACCTCTCAGGCATTTCTCTAAATGACACTTTACAATACTCTGAAGATTATTTACAAAGGGTAAGCAATACACCATGGACATGTCACTGGCAAATAATCCATGTTTTTATACAATTACTTAGCGCAGATTATGTATTCAAAAGAAGGTGCCCAGGTCCCGGTTTAAAAGTGTTGTCTTATCTCTTGCTTTTTGCTGGAACACAAGAGGAAACCTGTGAATGTTATAGATGAATAGAACAATCGGCTAATTAGTTTATCACTTGTAAAGATGGCCCTTGTAAACAAGGAGATCTCTCGTTTCTTTTTAAACTGAAGATGAGGGATCTAGCTTCATTTAAAATGGCCAGACAAGGTTAAGCTAGACATACACACACCGAGCGGTGGCCGATTTTGCAGTCGGCCGGCGGCAAAATCGGCCGCCGCTCGGGGTGCCCACATGGGGCAACAGATCCCTGTCGCCCCACAGCTCGGCCAGCCAGAGAATGGGCATGTCCGATTTTCTCTCACCGATGCCAGCTGATGCCGTTTTAATGAAGACCGGCTTCTACATTGAAGCTAACGGTAGGCACACAAAGGGTGCCGGCCAATGCTGTCAGCTCTGGAGAGCAGCGTGATGACGTCCTTTAGATGTTTCTTCTACAAAGGAAAAGGTGTTATGGCCAAGTACTTACCCACCCTAAAAACTTTCTATCAATATCTGAAATGTATTAAATAACATACTCTTTTATTTATTTTCCTCTAATAGAGTTAACACACTCTTTTAGACATTAGAACTATTAAGACAACGGCTAATATATTTCCGTAATTCATTACAAATGTAATAGCAGTGACCAGACATGTTGGCAGCAAGAAGCCACCATGCTGTAACAAACCATTATGCAACCTAAATCTAAAAAGCATGACATTACAAATCAGATCATAGTACATAACTACAAATATATAAAAAACAGTACCTTTACCAATCCTCTAATTTCCCTTCCACAAACCTCCACCCTTAACATAGTGTCAC
>CM070037.1:56541830-56555349 GCA_036250615.1 Ptychadena robeensis | reverse complement strand
AACATAGATTCCTGGTGGTAGGTCCGCTTTAAAGTAATATGGGTGGCACAGAAAGATTCTTTTTTACGGTATCACTAAAAGATTTAGTGGGATGCATCGCAAAATGTACTGAGAAGTAAGCTTCAGTATATTACATTTTTGGTTTTCATTTTTGATATACTATACATTAAAGTGCATCTGACAAACACGAGTGTCAGGAAAAGTTTAAGAATCCTCTGTGTCTGTACTTGTTATAAGCCAATTAGAATAAAAAGTACATTTAGAAAAGCTTTGATCTACTTGAAGTTTACCCAGGCCTTACTCTCGATGGCTAGAGAGGAGATGTGACTATAGGCTGCTAAGGATTCCTTATTAAATATTTGTATAAGGCAGTTGGCATTGGTGTCTTGTAGAAGATAGAACATCATTAAATTTAGGGCCAGTGTTGACAATCAATAGGCAAATGCAGTTTATGTTGACATGGCGTGCCTGAAGCCCAGTGCCCGTAGGAGGAGGGTCTGCCTCTTGGTACTTTCCTGCACTAATGTTTTTCTCTGACAGGTCACTCCGGGCGGGTCCTTGGCAGTGTCATTGGTGGTAGTCGTAGGTGAAGGTTGGTGTGGTGATGTCTCCATGGTGGGGCAGTCACTTTTGGTCGAACCCTGAGCGCGGGTTAGGGTCAATGACCCGATGGGAGATTGGTCCGGACGGGGTCAGTGGGAAATTTTGTACCCACCGAGCTCTTAGGGCTGGTGGCCGGTACAGGTCGTTGGAGCTCGGTTATTGTTAAGGGCACTGTCAGGGACCTTTGCAGCAGTTTAATTGTTGTTGCTTACTGAACGTTATTTATTGAATTAATATTTAAATTGTATTTTGGTTTGTTTTCTTGTAAGCTGTGGCCTTAATAAATCCACTATAAACCGAACTTGTTGTCATGTCGTTATTTTAGCTTAAGGTTAAGTTGGGGGATGTACAGTTGCCCAAGTCATTACTTTGAAATACTTTGACCCACTGCTTAAAGCTGCTCTTCAATTATTTTAGATATTATAGATAATATTATTCAGTTATTAGCCATGCACATGTTAATACTGGTTAATAACTGGTTGTTAATTTTTTTGTCCCTGCTTATGCCAATTTTGAATGCTTTATCAGTCCAACCTGAACACTTTGTTTTATTCCTTCATGTAAGCACTTGTCTAGTCCTTCCTTTTTAATGAAAAGCGGTGAAGAAAAAATTGCAAAGGGTAGACTGTACGTCAAATACCCTGCAATTTTTTCTTCACCGCTGTTGAGTGATAGAACATGGGGAATCTGAATCTTTTTTTTTTCATACAGCACCATATGCCTAAAGTTATTGTAGCCAAGTAAACTGGGAATACAATTTGTTGCTGCACAGTTGACATTCTGGAAAAGCTACAGTAGAGAGCTTCACATGCCATTATAATCCCTATGGCACCTATACAGCAGTCTACTTGGTTAACTTTATCATTTGTATTTGTATAGGGCTTTTGTATTTTCATAGGCTGCCATTGGAAAGAAATTTCATTTTACTAAAGTATTCTTTATTATAGGTTATTTAAAAGGTCCATTCTTGACTTAGAGTAATAGAGGAATAATTGGATTGTTATTCCTCAAGTTCAATTGAAATATGTACCTTAAAGTGAGTCATGGAGAAGTCTAATTATGCCTGAATTAAAAGACCTTTTAATTGTGTAAATTGTAACAAAAGAAATATTAATGCAAATGAAACTTTAAAAAAGGCTTTGTTGTAGAAAATCATATCCTGAAAAACAGTAGAAAGACATCAGGTGCCTACTTGTTCTGCCTCTGCACTTTGTTATTACTGCTCGGAAATTGAAGCGAGAAAATACATTTTGATGCCTAAATTGCGAGACGCAAACTTGCACAGCCAGGTCCTGGACTGGAAATCAATGACCATGCTTCAGAATACTCGGACTAAACTTTTCTATTATCTGTTTTGGCAGCGCAAAAGAGATACTTCGAAGATGACCAAATATGTGGAACTTGTTATTGTGGCTGATAATCGAGAGGTAAGAAACAGAATTTTTTTTTTTTAAATCTGGGTCTATGGAACCTCAAGAGTGTAAGAAAAAAAAAATTCACACTATGACAGCTCAGGTTGTGTGTCATAAGAGGTCTTCCTTCCTCTCATGAGGAAGACGTTTCCACAGCTTTTAATTTGGGTCAAGCGCTTGTGTTTAAAAAGGGCAGTTCTAAATAGTATGTCGGCTAAGGGATGAAGTGGCCATAGGAACACATTTAGAGATTGGCTATGCTGACAACTGGAGGTGGAGAAGGTTGTGCTTCCCTTCTTTAGATCCTTTTATTTTGTCTGACCATCATGGCTTCCTCCAATTCTTTTCTTACTGCCTCTTACTTTTAATAAGAAAAGGCTGTGATTGCAGCTTTTTGTAAGGTCACCTATGCAATAACCAGTGAAACCAATAGTGTTGCTGTTATCAAGGACATTTTAAACGAATTAGAAGTACCATAATTTCTGACCTGAATTAAGCTCAGTTATTAATCAGATAAATTTTTTTGTATTTACCTGTCAAGCAAAAACCACATTGGTTACAGGCAGCTGCTATGCATAACAATGTCTACTGCAGACATTTCCAGAACATTGTCAAACCTTTCACAAAGTTTGAGCAGCTTCATTGGAGCCGATCAAGTACACCTGCCATGAGAGGTTTCAATAGCTCTAACTCACAGAAACAAGCATGCAGCAAATGGAGGTCAGAATAGAATTAAGATTCATTATATCAAAAGCTTTTGTGAATTAGCAAGTACTAAAAAAAGCTCTGAGAGCCAAGTTGGCAGTCTAAATTTTTAACATTTATTCCCCATCCATAGGCAAATTATGTTGAAAATACTGTACATCTTAATGGCAGATGTAACACTGACGACTAGAGATGGTCAAATTTCTTAACTGGCAGACTTTGTGAGCCAATTGTAAAGCCTCTGAAAATTATATCACCTCCAAAATTGCTGGAGATGTAGAAAAGGGTTGGGGGAAGATTTGAAAAAAAAATCGCTCTAGCACATGTAGTTTTAGCATAAAGATTTTTGAAAATTGTACTTTTTACTTTGAACTTAATTTATGCAAAAACTATTTGTGTTAGAGCAATGCTTTTTTGCAGTGTACCCCCAATCCTTCTCTACATCTACAGCAAGTTTGGTGATGATACCATGCTCAGGGGCTTTGCAATTAACTCAAAATCGTTGAAATAGTCAAATTTTTTTCATTTTCGACTATTCAGCCACCTCTACCATTTTCGACAATTCGACCATCTCTACTGAAAACAAGCTTTAAGCAGGTTTTAAGCAACATTCAGAGCCTAACCCAGGGGTGGGCAAAATTTTGGACTTTTGGGCCACAATGGATTTTTAAATTGGACAGAGGGGCCAAACAAATAACCTGTAAGGGCCCCCTGGTCCCAAGTCCTCCCAGCCTGGTTGGGACATTTAAACCTTTCCTGGATAAATGAATACATTTTCTATACCACTCTACTCGCGCCTCTAGAAGGAGGCAACCTCTACTTATTGCAGGGAATGAGTGGAGGGGAGCCAGAGCATCTTGACACCAAGGTAACAAAGGATAGGATAAAAATACTTAACAGGCCGGATATGACCTGGAGGCCAGTTTCCCACATCTGGTCTACCCGATATATATTCACCAAGTGCTGTTAATTTTAAATTATGGAGTATGCATGAGCCTGACACCATCATTAGGCTTTTTTATGGCTGGAGACTCCAGAAGCAATAAAACATCAGTATTCTATTCAATTCCATTAACTATGCAAAGCTAAAATATCAGTTTTGAGTTGAGGTAAGACACCTTGATAAATAAGTAGGATTGTAGTATTTCATTGTTTAAAACATAAAGGGACCTGGATAAATAGGTTGCTATGTATAATATGATGAATTTAGATACCTCATTAGACTTACAGTGAATGGCAACTTTGGCATTTTTTAGGCAGTAAACATAATCAACCTGTCATATTTGTCTCCTCCACACAGGAGAGAAAAATCAATAATGTATAAGAATATAACAACAGTGTAATTGCATTTTCTGTGTGATGTACATCTTATGAATATAAAGCTGAGTACAGTTGTTGAAGATAGCTGCCAAATATTAAGAGTTGGCGAAGGGCATGGAATGCAAATCTTCTTATCCTGTATAGCAAGAATGGTGTTCCTGCTCAGATCATCAACCACACAACAGTAATAGGATCTTGTGTTTACCATGAGCTGCAGATGTTGACCTGGTTCAATTAATGCCAAGCAAGAACTCAAGAAAAACTTTATTTTGTATTTCACTAGGTATGTATTTAAGATATGCACCAAGATTGTCTATAGAAATAAAGACACATTATTTATTTTAATTAGAAAAAAAGGAAATAAAGACAAAAAGGATCATTCCTCTCAGCAAAACATTCATACTTTTTTTTACAAATGTAGCCAATATCTGTTGATCTGCCAGGCTTCTAACTTCCTGTTTCGGATGACAACATAGTGCCTCTGTTGCTTTGAAATCCCAAGTAGTGTTGTTAGCTCTTGCATGCTCTCTTGCGCCAAACTACCAAATTTATTACTGATGCCGGCAAAAGTGTATACACTAAAGAAATGTGTAGAACAAGGTCAAAAAATATGTTTGCTGTCCAATTTTCCTGCTAGGAAGTCCTTTTCTGCTACGAAGTCCTTATACAACGTAATTTATACACATGGAAAGCTGCTCATACAATCTGCTTATTCTCAAGAATGTAGAAAAATGACATAATTCTTTTATTCATAATATGTGTGCAAAGGCATTGAACCTACCTACAAACCACATCAAGGTTATCCAACTGACAAGATGCCCCAAGCCTCACTAGAATAGCCACATGTGTTTCTGTATTCCAAAATGTCTTTAATCATTTGGCATGCAGCTGTAGTAAAGGTTGAAAGATGAAAATAACAAAATTAGCACTAAAAATATTTAAAAAATCTATTCTGCCTTGGGAGAATTCTATAGGTGTACAGCAATGTTATGCATTATGTGCCTCTTAACAAGTGTCATCATTTCTGAAACATAAGAGAAATTACAAGTCTCAAAAATCCTAAAAGCTCCTGCATCCAAAAATCTTTATATAAAATAGTTACCGTATATACTAGTCATCCCTAGGCTGGTTAGGGCATCTGCAATCATTACTTTTCTATATTGCTGCTGAATGTTGGTAGATTTCTGAGTTTTTTTGGCTGCCATTTTATGCAGGTGCAAAAATAATCTAGTTATAGTTATATCCCCACTGTCTGTAATAAAGCAAGTGACAACTCTGTTCTGCTTCTCAGTTCCAGCGACAAGGAAAAGATGTGGACAAAGTTAAACACCGGCTTCTAGAAATGGCCAATTATGTGGATAAGGTCAGTGTCTTTAATTTGTAAATACACTTGAAGTTCAGTTTTGTTAAGATTATTCCTATAATTTTTCTCTCCTGGAAAGTGGATGATCTCCAACACAACCCCAAGACCACTACCTTTCTAAAGCAACTAGCTAAAGGTTGTCCAGCCAAGCATGTCTCTAAACCATACTGAGCATCTGTCATACATCCTTAAATGGAGGATAAAGGAGCGCAGGGATTCTATCATCACCCAGCTCTGTGATGTCATTATAGAGTGGAAGAGGATTCCTGTGACAACTTATGAAGTTCTAGTGAACTCCATGCTCAAGAGTGTGTCAGTCAGTGCTGAGAAATAATGATGTCTACAAAAATAATTAAACCTTTGGTACAATTTGGACACTTTTACAGAGTTTTAGACATTATTAGCTGGCTGTGTATTGACCTTCTTTGAGGGTACAGAAAATTAAACTGTACAAGCTGAACACTGACTTCTTTACATTGTGTCAAGGTGCCATACCTTTAGTATTTTCCCATGAAAAGATATTAACCATTTACCACAATGGAAGGGACGTACCCACTTTTGTGAGATACCATATATAGAATAAAATATTTTTTTATTAACTTTGGCCTAGCTGTAATTTGTTTTTATTTTAATTGATGTAGCTTGTCTTAAATTTTATTAGACACATCATTTTCCCTTTCCAGTTGATTATTAATGCTGATTTATATTTCATTATTTTCTTTTATTTAGAAACATGGCTATTTTTTGTTGGGTGGGATTCTTCTAATTTTTGGTTTGAAGTTAAACATGGGGTCCTCCCCAGCAAGCAATATAAAGATAAACATAGGTATTTGGTGCTTTCCCTTTGATAGTTTGCAAATTACAATATCTCCTAGATTTTATTTGAGTTTGACTTGTATTAGAACGTGTAGCGTTCTGCGTGACTTATCTTCTGTTGAATTAGAGACATCTGCAAAAAAGGAAAATGCATATACCGTATTATAAAATCTAGAGGAATTAAATATTGAAAATGTGGCTTCAGTTCTAATTGATTTTTTAGAATTCAGTTGATTATTAAATTTTTGGTAATTATTCTTAAGTATTTATACAGGGCTTACATAACATGCAGCCTTTTACAGATGATATATTCATATCTGTTAATCTTATGTCCCTAACAAAGCCCAATACCAATTATGGGGGATTACACTTAAACTGTCATGCACACTTAAATTTTAGCACTATCTATCTTTGATTCGATTTTAGATCTTGATCTTTTTCTGAACATCAATCCTAATCGAATCCAAAGAAATACCACATGCAGGGTTTGATCATAATTCGACCAAAAAAAACAGAAAAGGGTCATATATAAATGTGTTCATCAAGTACAATCGACCCGACCAACACACAAAATGCTACGATTTTAGTTAGATCTTTATACAATCAACAAACATTTTCCAACATATCTGATCACTTTTTGATCGATGGTTTGAACTTTATCAAGCAATATTCGTCGATCAAACCAACCAACTTTGATCATTTTTAGTCAATCGAACGCTAGAATCGTAACGTGTTTTGGCCAGCTATAACCTACCAGTATGTCTTTGAAGCCTTGAACATCTTTGAAATGGTTTAGAAGGCTGATTGCAAGCCAGGTGATATTGTCCATAATCAGTATCTGATTTAAAAAATACATCTTTTCTCATACAAACTTCAAAATCTAGTTGCATGCTTGTGAAGATGGATGGTGGCTATTATAGCCTAAAAGCAAGGCCATTTTGGACTATATTTTACAACAAGTTTACAGTGCATTCGGAATGTATTTATAGCGCATCACTTTTTCAAATTTTGTATTGTTACAGCCTCATTCCATTTCATTAAATTTTTTTCTCCTCAGAATTCTACACACAACACCCCAAGATGACAACTCGAAAAAAGTTTACTTGAGGCTTCTACATATTATATAGTATATTAAGTAAAAAAAAAGAGAAAAAATCACATGTACATAAGTATTCACAGCCTTTGCACCATACTTTGTTGATGCACCTTTGGCAACAATTTCATCCTCAGGTCTTTGTGAATATGACTCCACAGGCTTGGCCAGTTTCGCCCATTCCTCTTTGCAGCACCTCTCAATCTTCACCAATTTGGTCGGAAGGGTCGGTGCACATTTAAATCTTCAGATGTTCAATCAGATTCACAGAGTGTTCCTGAAGCCACTCCTTTAATATCTTGTTGGTGTGCTTATGGTCGTTGTCCTACTGAAAGATGAACCATTGGCCCAGTCTGAGTTCAAGACCGATCTGTAGGGGATTTTCATCCAGGATGTCTCTGAAGATTGCTGCAGTCATCTTTCCCTTTATCCTGACTAGTCTCCCAGTTCCTGCCACTGACATCACCATAGCATGATGCTGCCACCACCATTCTTAACTGTAGGAATGGTATTGATCTGGTGATGAGCGGTGCCTGGTTTCCTCCAAATATGATGCATGCCATTCACACATTTGAAGAAGTTCAATCTTTGTCTCATCAGACTCATCATGTTCTGATAATCCTTCAGGTGCATTTTGGAAAACTCCAGATGGATTGCCATGTGCCTTTGACCAAGGAGTGGATTCTGTCTTGCCACTCTACCAGACCTAATTGGTGGATTGCTGCAGAGATGGTTGTCCTTCTGGAAAGTTTTCCTCTCTCCAACGAGGACTCTGAAACTCTGACCACCATTTCTTGGTCACAACCCTGACTAAGGCTCAGTTTAGATGACAGGCCAGCTCTAGGAAGACTCCTGGATGTTTTGAACTTCTTCCACTTATGTACAAAGAAATTGAGGGGCTTAAAGTACACCTCTAATGGTGTTCAGGTGAACAACATTATAAGAGTATAGAATTTGTAATTCAGACACCACGGATAGGTTTAAAATTTAATCACATTTTATTTTCCAATTCACATAAATGATGAACCTGTGAGAATAGTCACAAGGTTTAGACCACAATTCACATACAGTGTATGACGACAGTGTACAGTGAGACGAAATACACAGTAAACCGCTGACCCACCAATGTATACTAGACATTTGGACTGGACAATCGACTGGACGCAACACTGAAGCTCCTGTAATGATGGACGGACCATGCTCACCTGACTGGGACTGAAGTAAGCTAAGTTTGCTTACTATGCCTATGTGAGTTTAATATGAGCTTTGCTCATTGTAGTGGCTGATCCTTATTACGGGTATTGGGACTTATGTTTCCCTAGGAAAACTTTTCCCTGACATTTTGACTTATTGCCAATATCCACTTGAATGTCCAGTGAACATCCAGTTCTAACAGCTATTTGAGAGGTCTCCTCCAATGGACAAGCTCCTGAAAAAGCCCACGGAGTGGGCGAAACGAGTAGAGCCACATCAATACACGTATTGTACAATTGTTTGCGACATTTGCACATTTTTTTTCTATGTCTGTATGATATTTCGTCTCCATCATACACTGTATGTGAATTGTGATCTAAACCTTGTGACTATTCTCACAGGTTCATCTTTTATGTGAATTGGAAACCTATCCGTGGTGTCTGAATTACAAATTCTATACTCTTATAATGTTGTTCACCTGAACACCATTAGAGGTGTCCTTTAAGCCCCTCAATTTCTTTGTATTCATGTTTTTATAGGATCAGACACCCGGAGTATTTTGGTCTTTAGACCATTGACGTACATACTAGCTTATTCATCGTCTTATCCCATATATGTTCTTCCACTTATGGATGGAAGCCACTGTACACATTTGGACCATCAAAGTAGCAAAACATTTTCTGTAAACTTCCCCAGATTTGTGCCTCAAGATCATCCTGCCTCAGAGGTCTACAGACATTACCTTTTACTTCATGCTTGGTTTGTGCTCTGACATGATCTGTAAACTGTGGGACCGTATATATATATATATATAGGTGTGTGCCTTTCCAAATCATGTGCAATCAACTGAATTTACCACATATGGACTCCAATTTAGATGCAGAAAAAGGGGAAACAAGATGCACATGAGCTAAAATTTGAGCTTCATGGCAAAGGCTGTGAATACTCATGTTCATGTGCTTGCTCAATTTAATTTTTTTAAATACATTTGCCGAAACCTCAAGTAAACCTTTTGCATGTTGTCAGTATGGGATGTTGTGTGTAGAATTCTGAGGGAAAAAATAGTTTAATCCATTTTGGAAAAATAATACTTTCTGAATGGACTGTATATACTGTGTATACTGGTCATGTATCTACAACTTTTTGGCCACATGGTGATATCTTATTGCATATGTCATATGACATGAAATATGGTCTTCTCCAACATACATTATAATATTGCAGTAGCTTAAATATATAAAGGTCACATATAGTGTAGTACATATCTATTAAGGATCAGATATATCTTTGTAAATTATATATTTTGCAGAATTAGCTCCATCCAGGATTCATAATATGGATTGTAAATACATAAATAGTAAAACTGTTTATAAGCTGATGTTTAATGGAGTTTTATATTACTATTGTGAATATCTGTGTGTCTATTTTTCATGGAAACACTACAGTATCTGCATTTAGACTCTGAATGCCCCCTTACGACAGGCCTGTGGTGTAGAGAACTTTGGCGAAATACAGTCTGCATCATGATGAAAATACTCTTTCACCTTTTTCTCGATCCCCTGTCTTAATTGGAATCTTTACTGATTAAAACTCAGTTGGCATGTTAAGGGAATTATCAGTTGGTTTAATGTTGCAAATAATGAAATAACTTTTAAGGTGGTGTAACCTTCATCTAATTGTTATTAGAACATTGATTTTTTTTTTCTGTTGCTGATTTTTTTCTGTTGCTGGTGTGGGACTTTTATGGCAAGTCTAAAATTCTATTTCTAAATTCTAATTCTAAAATTCTCTGCTATTTATCTTCATCGATTTTTTATGTTTTTAGTTTTTCAGGCAATTAAACATTCGTGTGGCATTGGTTGGTATAGAGATCTGGAGCGATGCGGATAAGTGCTCAATAAGTCAAGACCCTTTCACCAGCCTGCATGAGTTCCTGGACTGGAGGAAGCTTACATTACTACCTCAGAAGGCTCATGACAATGCACAGCTAGTAAGGTCTGCTTTACCATTCACTTAGCTCATATAGATTGGGAGATGAATCAGCTTATTGCTCAGAAGGCATCTCTGCAGCTCTAAATGAACTACAAAAACCAGCATGTCTTACTTCTATTTGTTTTATCTATCAATATGTATATGGACAACTGAACATATATAATTAATGAACATTACTGTAGTGCGTGGCAATCACATGCACATGTAGTACATGGACTCACTATGTACAAATTTAGTAGGTACACCTGTCTAGTTGTATTAAAATATTGGATGTTAGCATACGTGTATATTCCACTGCATAGACCTATAGGGGCCATAATGGTAGACAACAGTAAAACAGATCAAATTTGAATGAGTTCTAGCAGTTTAAAATTAAATTGACTTCTTTTATTTTTGATAGACACAATACATTGAGTATTCCCTGGTGTGCCTTTAAAGCCTACATACGTGGTGTTGTCGTTTTTGAATCAGGGTGTGGCACAATTACTGCAGGTTAAATGTGTAGGGCTTTTTTGGGGGGATATATTCCATTGTGGTTAGTAGGTACACTTGTCTAGTTTCATTAAAATATTGGATGTTAACATACATGGATATTCTACTGCATAGGCCTGTATGGGCCATACTGGTAGACAACAGTAAAACAACATGACTTTGCATTATTTCTAGCAGCTTAAAATTATGTTAGCTTCCTTTATTTCTTATAGACCCCAGTGCCACGAAAAAAATTGATGTGTTGCAGCCGTTTAAGAACCTTATAATAGTGTTAGCCTCCATTTAAGCATTCTAATAAATTAGTAATTTAAAGGAGGGCAACACCTGGTGATTGGGGCACAAGACTGTATTGGTAAATCCCACTACTGGGCTGATGAATATTTTAGGTGGAGTGGACCTTGACAGTCATTATACAATTTTAGTATAGCAGAATAGGCGTTTTTGTGTTTGTTTTCTATATAAATCAAATCTATTTAAAACATTTGGCCAACTTTAGTTATATCCTATATACTGAGTTTCAGGAATACGTCTGTAACATGAGTGGCCAGGCTAATTTATCTATTTCATAAGACACATAAACGCAAATCTTAAAATCACATGATTTTTATTATAACATAGTTAATAATAATATATACAAATAGTCACAAAGAATTTTCAGTAGTAAATCAACAAAGCGCACAAGACATTGCATCACCCATAAATTGCACAAGAATATCATTGTTCATCAAGGTGAAATTTACTGATCCGAGGCATTTCACCCCAAACCACAAAGGGGCTTCCTCAGGGAATATTGGAGCGCTAATGCAAGCACTTACAGCTCACCTTTCAAGGGCGTTCAGGCGTCCAGCATGTTGACATTAAAGGTGATCTGTTTGATAACCATGTGGATTTGGAGGACACAGCTATACAATTTGAGGCCCCCATACATGTCTAGATTTTTTGTTCAATCAAACAATACATTTTTTGGTTGATTGATTAAATCTTTGGCAGCCCACATGGTTAGATCGGCCTAAAAGGATTAAAATTGGGGAAATGTTCAATCGAAAAATGATCGAACATGCTGGAAAATTTTAATCGGTTGTATTGAAATTGAAACTTAATTCAATTACACTTTTAGTCGATCCCAAATTTTTTTACCAAATATCTGTTACTACAGTTGCCATACATTACAATCAATCACAGATTTCTCTGAGCGCTTGCATTAGCACTCCAATATTCCCTGAGGAAGCCCCTTTGTTGTTTGGGGTGAAACCAGTCGGTTCGGTGAATTTCCCTTTGGAGAGCAATGATATTCTTGTGCAATTTATGGGTCGTGCAATAGATTATGTCCTGTGCGTCTTGGTAATTCACTACTGAAAATTCTTTGTGACTATTTGTATACCGTATATATTATTTTTAATTATGTATAAATAAAAATTATGTGATTTTAAGATTTGCATTTATGTAACTTAAAAGCCTCTTTTTTAGATTGTCCCTCCATATGTTGGGATGTATTAAAAACATGTTTTTCTCTTTGCTCAGTTGTTCTGGGGGATGGCACAAATAGATTTAAGAGGTTTGACTGTCCACCGTTCCTTATATTTCATAAGACAGTAATAACTAGCACCCCATTATGCTGGCATAGATAAAAAAAACTCTTTTATTATATTGGGAATTTCTAAGATTGTTCCTCATAGAGCAGGAAATGGTCTCTGTTAGCTGTGCGTCATGTATCCCCAAATTAGGGAGAAACTTTACTGGACTCTGACATGCAAGATCTGTGTGTGGTATGCCTTCCCTTTATCCTTGTTAGAAGACTGTGTGCAAGGATACTTTTATTCCAAAAGCTTTAAAAAAGCAGAATCCATTAGATGTGCTCTACAGGTACCCATACAAGTTGCGATTTTTCCTGGACCGATTCGATTTCAACTCCCGATTTTTGCTTTACTGCTATTTTTAAAAGTCGGTCGGATGCACGATTTTTCGGCCGATTAGTCACCATCCGTAATTCTTTAAAAGTCTCTTTTAAATGTGGCCGACTGACTGAAAATTACAGGCATCATCATTCGGGACCCGACCGACTTTTCGGCCGATTTTTCTAAAACAGCATCGGTCGGACTACATTAGCATGTTACAAATCCCGAATGATCGACCTACCCGACCGACCGGATCGGTCGGTAAGGCTAAAATCGCACGAAAAATCGCAGCGTGTACCTTACCCCAGCATACAACAAAGTTTTTTGTCTGCTTTTAGTAAAAAGCGGTTAAACTAGTTTTCTCCTGATACTTCTAATTGGTATATGATTTGCACCCCTTTCAGTCAGTTTACTTATTTATTTAGCAGAAGCAAAGCAGAGCTTGTCCATATTGGTTCTGTCTATTTTGCTGCTCTTGGCATGGAAGTCATGCACACCTAATGGTTTCCAGCTTGAGATGTAAAAGTGGTTACGGAATCTCTTTTCTGAATCAAATGACAATGACTTCGCATTACATGTTTTTGAGTTTTACAAAGGTCCAATTCAAGTATGTAACAGATATTTTTTTTTTTTT
>CM070037.1:56497076-56535904 GCA_036250615.1 Ptychadena robeensis | reverse complement strand
CTTTGTTTTTGCTTTTGTCAATTCTCCCCCCTTTGTATGTTAACTTTATGATTAAAGTTGTGAATGGTTAATGCTTGCATTGGGCGACATTACTGTAGGTTACTACGGAGCGTCATGTCATTTTTCACTGCTACTCTTTATACAGTTGACCCTTGCGTTACAAACGGCTTGACTTAAGACCAACTTGAGAGACAACCAAAATGTTTAACTTACATTCAAACATTTGACTACCAGAATTATGACCAAGGCCAAAACATGTTTTTGCTTGCGTGGTGGCATTCATGTGATCTGATGTCACTAATAAGTATAGCACGTCAAAATGGACCATCTCATCAATTTACAAAAGGCTACAGTTTTCTGGTGTTCCTCTGGAAGGGGACTCTCCTTTCAAACAATACCCACTTTCCATTTCATCCTCTCTTCCTGAAAGCCAAAGATGTCAACTTGAATGGTGAAACAAATTGTGGTTTTTCGTAGGTCAGGCAGGTTTAAACTTGGTGAGAGCACTAGGAAAAAAATTGGTGTTCGATAAAGGGTGATTTCGGTGTTTCAGAACACATTATGGCTAACTTTATTATTTCTTATGAGTCTTGACTTGACAACCAACCCTTGGGAACCAATTAAGTTAGTAAGTCAAGTGTCCACTGTAGAATAACCTGAATAAAATTCTAACATTCCCACTTAAGATCTAAATCCTGTATCCCTTCTAGGTAGCAGCAGTTTAATTTTGACCTTGTATCTGTTATCATATACAGCAAATATTCAAATCTTATCAGTTCATCCTTACAAATTAAAAAAAGGGCTTATTGGTAAATTTCCAACTGTTTTACAATATTAGTGCCCTATGACTAGAGGATGGATGCAAGTTCTTGATGATGGAAAAAAATGTTTTGCTTGTAGATTTTAACGTGATGCAGTAGAAAATCCCCATGTTCGTTTACTCATGAGCTTTTATAGTTTGCCTTTAAATGAAAACAAAATGTTCTAGAATATAATTCTGTCATTCCATTGTTAAACAACTGCTCTCAAGACTTGAACTTGCCCTGTTGCCCAATTAACAATCCTCACTGCATCAGCAAAAATAACGTTCTGAATTTAGCCGTCTTGGATCATTTTATAATTATTATTGATTCGTAAACTGACACATTTTCCCATGGCATTGCACAATGTCACAGATCTAACAAAGTGAAGTAGTTTAGATAATGCAGCAGCTAAATGTCCATTCCATATAGTTGTTTAGCA
This sequence comes from Ptychadena robeensis, assembly GCA_036250615.1. Lineage (NCBI taxonomy): Eukaryota > Metazoa > Chordata > Amphibia > Anura > Ptychadenidae > Ptychadena > Ptychadena robeensis. The sequence goes on along the minus strand of CM070037.1, from coordinate 56,534,662 downwards.
AACTGTAGCAATAACAAAAATAATAATGTGGGAGAGTTTCCAGGCCAAGTGAGCTCACAGTCTGGAGGACAGTAATGATGCTGAGAATGCGGCAAACACATAGCTTTATAAACAACTGCACATTCTATATGAGAACAGGAAAGGGCTGCAGATTGAACCTGGCATGGCATGTAAAGAGTTCTTGCTAAACACTACAGAAAGCTGCAGGCCAGACTCCCCTTATCCCTCTTCCTTTGTTTGAACATGTGGCCAAAACACTTTTAATTAATGCCGTGCTTATGGTACACTTTGTGTTATTTGATTCTTGTAATTGGCAATGCATTGACCTAAAACACAGAGTGATGGCAGAAAAAAAAAATTATAAGTTTCCCCCATGTTTATTTTAAAGGCAACTTTTGTTCTACCAAAACCATGTAATATGAGGACCTTTCTAACCCTCCCAATCACTATGCATTCCATCAGGGAGGCCACTATACTACACAGTTGTTGGTAGATCTAATGGAGATTGTATGGATTGATCTTAAGGTGTAGGGGGGGCTTTAGCTCTATGGTTGCCCTAAGCATGTTTAAACACATTCATTGTTGACTGACCTACTGCTTTGTTTGTTGTTTTGGGGTAGGACATCTTAACTTGTATTTATGTAGTGGTTCCAAAACCTTTCATTTTAAAAAGGTTGTATAGATGCTCAAATGAAAAACACGCTATGTGCCAGAATAGCCTGAGTGTGATTTCTTGTCGAAAAGGTGATACATACTGAATAGAGGAAACAGACCTTGGTTGCCAGTGCCATAAATTAAACAATGCATCAATCAATGGGAGCCTAGACAGCACCACAATTTGTTTAACCCTTCTAAGGTGTGAATATACAAGAAGTCACTTGGCTCCTGAAGAAAGAATGATTGCTGCACAATTGTGTTCAGCGCTGGTAATCACCTTCAGATTATTGGGGCAGGAAGGAGCAAATCTGTCATCAGTCTTGTCTGTGTGTGTTAAATGAAGCAGCTATTTTCAGGAAAAAGTCATCAAAATCAAGTCATTCACCTAAAAGGCAGAGATTGGTATGTGTTGATTAGAGGATTAGACTGGTTGGTGGAACAGCAATGTAGGTAAACCAAGCTAGGGATGTCGTACAGTGAGCTGCCTCTGTGTCATTACATTTCTATGTCCATACCTGAGAAACCTCATGTTTTGCTTTTTTAGGGTACGATTAATCAGGATCCATAGTATGTGTAATAGTTTTCCTTTCCAACTTGTTATATTGTGGAGCTTTTCTATCAAAGAGCAGTTTTCTAAAGTATGTAAAGTATGTCTAAAGTGGTTTTATGGAGTATTTAAACAAAAAATTGTAAATTAAGATCTGTCTGAAAAATGAATTTTGAACATGCATGCAAAACATTCGGTAAATAAGTCAGGAGCACACCCAAGCACACTGCTATAGAGAGTCTCTAACAGGCAATAGTGTGCATGACACATCCTCATTAAACCATTGTGCTGCCTGGCGATATAGCACTGGTAAACAATTGGCTGGGCCTCACAAAATTGTTAATTGTCCCTTCCTGCGGCAATGCAGCAGGGCCCCTGGGCTGTACTGTGCCCATCCATAGAATTGCTGGCAATGCCGCTTGGCCAAAACAGATCCTTCTGCCAGAGCAGGGAGGCATGCCTGTTCTGTGCTGAGCACATCCTCAAGGCTGCTGGGGATGCCGTTTGCCAGAACAGTAGATTGGCCAGAACAAACTCCTCTGAGACTGCCTGCAAACCCTGAGGTCACCAAGGATGATGCAGGATCATTATCAGGGAAAGAACCTTATGGAAGGGTCCCTAAATATATGAGGGCCATTTCATACTTAGAATGCGGTGCAGATTTTGACCAGTAACAGATGCTTTAGCAGTAGTTTTTGTGAATCACATTCATTACCAGTGCAAACCTGTATTACCACATTGCCCTGCTCTTACAAGTATATGGGAGATGCTTGCACTGCATCCAAACAGCTGCAGGGCGCTTACAGGAACCCACAGTAGTGCACATTATCACAAACTCAATTGCCAGGACAGTGTAAAAGGTGCACAGGTTTCTTTCTGTACCGCACCACAAGCTAGTGTGAAATGGACCCTAAAATAGTACCCTGTAAAGTATGAGAGTTTTAACATAATCCAGTTACACTGCAATTACTTTGTAATGCAGATGCTTCATAAAATGAACCAGATAATTTCCTTTCCTAGTTCAAATTCTCCTCCCCCTGTGCTGTAACTTTCTCCCCGCACTGACACTGCAGATGACCTAGTCTTAGGACTAGGTCTAGTGATTACAGACAAGCTATATGGCTACTGGTATATAGTACTAATGTGGATAGCTGTTCTCCATGCAACATTCTTCATACCACCACACTGCCAGTACAGTCAACATTTGTGCGATAACATGCAGCATCCAACTATTTTCCAACTTCTAACATATCCTTTTTTTTTTTTTTAAGGATCATTCCGACAACCCATTGGGAGCAGCTGTAACACTTGCTCATGAGATTGGACACAACTTTGGGATGAATCATGACACTTTGGAAAGAGGGTGCAACTGCAAGGGATATGACAAGGGGGGCTGCATCATGACCCCTTCTACTGCGTAAGTGCCTTTTCAGTTACTTTATCACTTCATCTACTCGTTACTATTTATACTCACAACCAAATGTATTTTAAGTGTTAAATCACATCTAAACTCAGAAACCAAAACAACATTAAAACTCATATTACATTTTAAATACCTCTGAGCTGTCCTAATGGCTTAAAGTCCATCCAAAATCCTAAAACAATATACTTACCTCCTCTTCTCACGTCTGTGGTAGTCGCCATGTTTTTTTCCAATCTTCTGGGAATTAATAGGTGCAGTACCATGTTGGACCATCAGATCAAATTTTTAAATGGCAAAGAGATTATTGAATACAAACATGACAGCTATCTGTATCGTGAGTGAGATAAGCAAAAGGGGAAAAAACTCAGCAGCTATGGTGAAAAGAGGGGAGAGAGGAAGGGCATCCAGGGACTTTTGGGAATACCGTATCTCCTTACAGGTAAGAGTTTTTCACAGATTGTCCCAATAAAGGGATTTGCCAGAAAAGGGTCACAAAGTACATCATGTTAGTTAAGGTGCACATTCAGTTAAAGTGTTTTTTGTTGTTTTTATTATAAAACGGGAAGAACGGTCCAGGGTATTTTCATTAAGCATCTCTGTTTCTCTTCTTAGAGATTCGCCATCGTATATTCCTTGATAAAATGTAATGGGAAATCCTAAATTTTAGAGTTGTCATGGCAGCAAGTGGTTGGGGGAAATCTCTTAACAGGAACATATTTTCTGGTGGAAGCTGTCTGTGATGGGAAAATCCCTCACTTGAGGAAGCTTTTTTTTCAAATAGAAAGTGGTATCTAACATTAGTATTTTATGCATTCTTAAAATCATCTGTCAATCATTGTCTGCCTGGTTCTGTTTGTAATAAGACAACTGATTTAATCCATAGCATGCTTTTCTCTTTTGCTTCTGTTTGTGATTTTTTAATAATAAGCCTGACTGGCCTTAGTACAGACAGATGGAGTTTTTAAGAAATATTTTCAATGTTTATTTGGCCACAGGAACACTTTGAGGAGCATATGTTCCCATGTGAGTGAAGCCCCCCTTACATAAGAAGCAGCAATGCAGAAAGACTGTTGTTTATCTATCATAAACAGTAGGAAAGTAATATGCCATCATGTGAAAGATTGTAGTTAAGATGGACTTGAGGAAGAGTGACTTGGTGAATGTTTTCTTTATAATCTGATAAATCCACTGCACTGAAGTGTGACATTAAAATATATTTCCCTTATCACACTTTCATAGGCAATAGACCAGATAACCGGATCTTGTTGCTGTGATACGGTCTGTCCTCCGCACAGCGCATCTAGGCTGAAAACTCTGTACAGTATATCTAGTTATATTTTATTATGTTACATCTTTTCATAAAACATAAGCTGGATATTATTCTTCTCTTATGATTTTTATGGACATTGGATACTGAGCCATAGTCATGACATTTGTATAGAAAACAGAAATGTAACTTTTAGTGTGGTGATCTAAGATATCTCTGCTATTAAAAATCTTCATCCCTTATGACCGTAACTCTTAGCTCACAATTTATTTGATTGCTTAGTCTTTTAAAATCAGCAGCTTTAAACCAAGGCTTTTGTAAGTATAAAGTGGAAAGGATTGAAAGGTTGTGTTTAAGTGTCCTGTTTTGATGCTTCCTGGGAATATTTTCAGCTGAGATAGCGCCGTGGAAGAAATAAACCAGTCTGGTCGAAATGTATTAAGAATCATATAGAAATCTGTTCAGTATTAGAAACAGGACTCTAACTCCAAATCTGGCAATTTGTTTTGAGACTTCTATCTTTGTTTTACCATATATTACTCTAAATGAATTGTATGTATTGATGTATTGTAAATCTTGTTGGTGTCATGAGTAATAGGGGTGGACTACAAGCCATGGAGTCCAGTAATTGACAAACCATGCTCAGGGATTCTGCAAGATAATATAGATTTTGTCTTACCACTTTCACATTTCTCAGAATTAACTCAAACTGATGACAAGCAACCCACAAAATGTAGGCAATGGTGACGTTGGCATACTAGCAGAGGTCAAGCCAGAAAGTGTTGGGACTAAGTTATAAGAACAAAGAAAAAGGTTTTACAGCCTTATGTTTCAGTTTTTTAACCTTTGCTTAAATTATGTTTTTCTCAATTAACATTTGAACTTGTTTTCAATGCGAAAGCAGTGTGACTGCTTAACCTCCTTTTTAAAAAGTGTGCCACAGGCAATCGCAGAGAAGCACATTAAGTGCAGCCGTGATTTTCCTCCCTCCAGGAGCATCAAAACATGACGCTGGAGGTGTGCTAGGAAAAGGCAATCAGGGCCGGCACTGAAGCATCGGTATGCCGATGCTCAGAATCAACGAGGGAATTCAGAGGACAGGTGAGTTTTAGTCAACCGACAAACCCACCCCAAGATAATTCGGGCAGAACACCCAGGATGTTAAGGAAAAGATAATTCTATAGAGCTCCCCCCATGCACCATGCATTGTGTTTGCAATATTAACATGTACAAGTGCCGATTTTTACAATGAAATACTTCTATAATCATAATAATTCTATGCAATTTCACATTCTGCCACTAGATGTCACTGTATTCACATTAATGGCAATATTCACATTCAGTTATAATGACAGGAGATTTAGAATTTTTTCATTTACTCACGAAATGTCGCAAATTTGAATATTGCCTGTGCTGCTCATAACTAATTGTTACCTGTTTATAAAGCCCAACCCTAGTCAAATTCTATTGAAGCTGAAAATGGAGAACTATTAATGTAGTTCATGTTGCTCCTATGTTTAATGGCACAAATCCCCAATTCTATAATCATGCTGTTAGATTCTGAAAATCAATCTTACCTTATAGGTTATGAAGAGCTGTTACCTCTAAAGACTCGACATTGGTTGCCTTATATACTATTTGACTGACTTACGACCGACATAATGGACGTAAGTAACCCTGCAATGCTCTATCCTCCCTCCTTGCATCTTACTGATTTTTTATACAAATTTTTGGTTGTAAAGCTTGTGTTACTCACAATTATGTATTCTATTGTTAATAGGACTAAACGACAAATAACCTCACTCCTCCCTGAGGAAGCCCCTGATTAAGAGGGGAGAAACGCGTCAGATTGGCGCCTAGCGCCAGGAGTGATGTATATTTTTCATTGTTTATGACATATTTGACCCAGACAATTGACCTTGACCTACTATGTATAGATATATTTTTTTTGGACTGACTTTATTATGTGTTGTCAACCATACCTTTTAATCATGTTTCTAAAATAAATAAAATGATGTATTTTTAATGAAAACCTACCTATTCACTTTATTCCTAATGTGTCCCTAAAAGTCCCGGTTACCTGATCCCTCCACCAGCTTGAACTCGGGTCGGTTGGGTCTCAGCTAACCCCCTCCTTTCCAATTTTTTCCTATTTAACAGATGGGACGTGGCACGATACCCACAGGTATAACAAACATAGGGTCTCTCACACTATATTCCTCTTCTATTAATGTAACAGTCAGGTACAAGTGGAAAATGTAAGTGCATCAGAGACATTTTTGGAAGAACTTTACTAAAAATAAAATCAATACAGCAAAGGCTCCCCACTAAACAGGGCCAATAGGGTATTATGAAGAGTAGGAAGACTCTCAAGGCTTCTGCAGAAGTCCAGAGCAAGACATACACTTGATGGCTGGAGGTCTCCTTCCTGGATCAGCGCCACAATCTTCCTCTGGCAAAGAAGACCATGCCACGGTCCACCCAAATGTGTCCAGAGCCGAATGGGTCACAGCAGCTAAGAGAGTAGAGCTTGTAAGTCACCAGCATTCTTCCTAAATGGGTGTTGTTCGGGAGTCTTTAGCTCTTGCTGTCTCAAACCTTTGACAGCCCGAGCAGCATACAATTGGAAGCCATCTGCTTTATATGGTCTGAGAATGAGCTCCCTTTAGTGGACACTTGTCAAATTGTTCCATCTACACTATCCTCTATCCTCTGGCGAAGGGCAAGCCCTCCTATTAGTTTTTAAATGCCAATTTAGTTTTTGACAGTTTTTTTCAACCAGATTTTAAAATAGAAAGTTCCATAGAGACCATTATTCTTTTCTTCACAACCCTTGTCTCATTGGGTGAAATTTCGTTTGCTTTTCTGTTTGATAATGAAATAGGAAGTTTTCCTTTATTTCCTGTTGAATTAGATAGACAGGAAGTATAAAGGCAGCAATGAGAACATTACATATGTTGCTCGTCTGCACTCTATCTAAGGCTTGAGATTGATTTTAATGTAATGATGGCTGCATGCTCATAGATTAACCTTCATGGTCACTTCTGATGACAGGTCCTCTTGAATTGTTGAGGCTTAGTCCTGTCAGGCATGCATGAGTCATACCGTCTCCATTTTTGGACAGCTGAAATGTTTAAATCACAGCAGGGGTTCTGAGTGTAATAATCCGGCACAGATCTTTAAAGCCAGTTTAAGATAAAAAAAATTCCAGTTATCCCTTCTGAAAAGCAAGTGTTGTGGAGCGGGGGTGGGGTAGATATATATTCTGCTAAAATCAATGATATTATGGTTAAAAGCACTGCAATACCACCTGTCAAACAAGCTGTAATTTTGATGCATACCCATCTATTTGTCGTTTGATGGAAACCCGATAACACATTTCCCTATAAATCATTTCTGCCATCCTGAATAGGTGGTGACATTGGAAGCAGTGAGCTGTGTGTGAGTGGAATGATCATCGTATCGGCCTGTAATGCAGATTATACGGGGACATTAGCAGATGTGTGATAATGCACTCCATCAGCAATATATTGGCCATTTCTGTGCTATCTGCAAGGATTGCAAACATCTACAAATATGAGATCATCCCTCCAACAGCACAATTCAATTTACATGGTCAACCTAATTTATTATGTAATAGAGAATCAACAGAAAACATTTCTGAACCACGAAGATGATGATAAAATGGCTTCTATAAAAAGCTTAGTAAAGTATATTTAAAGTCAAGCTTTTTTCAATTAAATTTTTGAAGCGTTCGAACCTAGTTATTCACACTTAACTACTTTGGTCGCATTGCATTATGATACATTGCATGATGTGTGAATGCATAAAAAAAGGGAGAATCGTATTAGTGGTACCCCGCAATTCATTCCCAATTTAGTTTGTCGGTGCACTGTATTTGCATTGTGCTGTTTATTTGAAGGCATTCTAAAAAACATATTGCAGCATCACGAAAGTACAATTACTGATGCACCCACTGAACATAAATTGCAGGGCACCACTAACACACCCCTTGAGTTTATCCTGCATTCACGGAGAGATGGCGTAAGTTAATCAGTGCCAGGAGGTATGTACTTTGATGTTTAGGTGTTCTAAGACTAAAACTGCTTGTACAGCAGCAATCAGATCAGGGGAAGAAAGGGCAAGAGCATGGATGCCTTTCCATAGACCAAGCATAGCCTGATACAGTCTACAGCAGCGGTTTTATGCCCTCAGCATCGCTGTAATGTAAGGATGTGTTTTTTTTATGCAGCCCAGTGTAATAAACCTGGATTACAATGTGTAGAGACAGTCATTGTCGGTTGTTTCCTTGCTGCCCAGCTTGGTGCAGCAGTAAAAGGATAAAGAACAGCATGTATTAAATGATGAAAGTATGCAATGCTTCTACCCTGTTTCCCCTATGATAAGCCATCCCCATCAAATAAGCCACCCCCGATTTTTGCCCAAAACTTTAAAATAAGCCACCTGCAAATAAGTCCTCACCAATACCTGCCCCTGCCTGAATTTCCCATTCGGGTGGTACAATGGGTAACTGTCTCCCATTCGGGTGGTACAATGGGTAACTGTGTGCCTCCGTCAGGGCTGGCTACAGTGCAGGAATAGTGCAGCACGGCGGACAGTTTGGGCGCTAACATGCATGTTCACATTCCTTCTTGCCGGCAAGCAGTACGGGTGTTCGACCCGCCCCTTTCGCCGGCGAAAGGGAGCTCTCTATTCTTCCTTCCGCGGGATCAGGATCAGTGAGATCACGCCAGAGGAAGAATTTGTTCACTAGAAGAGCCGTTCTTCTAGTGAGCAGCAGGCTCGTAGATCCGGAAGTTACGTCAGTGACGTCACATCTGGCTAATGCAACCAGGAACTATGCGTTCCAGGTACCGGATGTGATGTCACTAGAGGCGGGGAATTTGAATATGCCCGCAAAAAGGCGGATGGTGGACTTCTTTTAAAGATCGGACTTCTTAAAAGACCGAAGTTCGGCCATCACTATGCAGGAAGGACAAGCAAGCTGCTGATCCCTGCCGTACCGGAGCCTATTACCCGGCCGTACTAGTAGAACCCCCAAAAAAGTGAGTCAGTGAAGGGGCCAATGATTGGCACAGAGTGATAAAAGGGGACAATGAATGACACAGAGTGATCAGAATAAGACATCCCCCTGAAAATAAGACCTAGGGCATATTTTGGCATTTCAAAAAATATAAGACAGTGCCTTATCATCAGAGGGGAAACATGGTAGTAGTCATCCTGGCTATAAGAAAGTATGAAACACACAACTAGTTAAAACAATTGGTAATTAAATTAAATAAACACATAACTCAGCTGGTAATAGGTCTTGGCTACAGGGCTAATTATGCGCAGGGGTGGGGGTATCACGCACTCTACCCTGAGACTCTTAGGATCTATTTACATGGTCTGGGCTACTGTCTGTCATCAACTGCCCATAAAGTGACCTGGCGCTCCTGTCTGCGAACATATGAACATTTGTGCAGGCACAGGGGTGTATAGATAAAGCCCCCATGATAGGTCTATTAGGCAAAATCCCCCAAAATGCCAGGTGAACACCTCATGACGCATTTGCTGGGCTCATCTGGTGTTTTTAAGGTGGTTAAAAACTGCCCATGTAAATGAGCCCTTTTAGACCTCTTTAGACCAGTGCCACCTCCAAATTGGGCTAGGTTTTCCACAGACATAGGAAAAACAACATTGACCCTTTTAGTTCCATTCCACTATGTTACAGTTGTAGTTCTAGAATTACACCTCTACTACTACAGTTTCTATTCTCACCTTCTTTTTTCTTCATAACAGAGTAGTAGGGGATGGAACAAGCAGGGTACTTTGTTTTAGTTCTTAAAAAAAACACTACTTAGAGTATTACGTTTCAAAATTTATCTGATACATTTGACATCCTCTGTACCTGTCGAAAGTAGTACTGGGAAGAAAAGTCTGCCACCAGTAATACAGTTTATGAGTTTGAAGCTCCTTCCTCATAACCAAAGCTGTCTTTTTAGATCCCCTTTCATGCTATTGTACATCGCACCCGCTATGAATTAACATCTGTGTTATTTTTTAGTAACTGTGTTGTAAGAAATGTCAGAAAATATTTTTACACTGTCTCGTTTTTTTTCCACCATACCTTTTCCCAGATCCATTCTGTTATCTCCTGCCAGTCTTGTGTTTCTAGTCTCCAGGCGAAGGTAAAATGTGTGTGAACACAGCTGGGTGGCTTTCTAAATGAAAACCCTGCTGCTTTAGAGAAGTCCACCATAATTTATAGAGGAAATGGAAGCTCACATCTCTGCTCCCAGCATTTAATTCTTCTAGAAGTCACTGATAGGAAAGAAACAGGCAGTGGAACTATACCTTTCTGCTCATATCACACATGAAAGCCATTTTTCTTGGTATTTTAACCTAACCTGCCATAAAATCATTTTCAGTAGTTTATGTCATGACAGTGTCAGATGTCAGACTGCTTTCTAAGAGCACATAAAGACAGTGTAACACTCTTGGAAATAAAGTTTTGTCTCAATGTGCCTTTATGATAAATTTACACAATTTCCTTTTTTTTGAAAGACCAATGACGTTGGACACTTAGAAATAGAAACATAAAAGTACTGTACCCATTTATATGAACAATCAGGTTTTTAGCATTCTGTTATTTGAAACAAAACATAATGAACAATGTCTGTCCATTGTTTATACTTTATATTCAAGTTACTGTTTCAATTAGTAAGTTTAGTTAAGAGGTTTATTTACATATTCTGATGCTGACATCTTCAAGTCATCATTTTACTGAAAGGATAAAGCTGACTAAAAAGTTAAATGCATTCTATAACGCTATGGGCATGTCACATTTTAGAAGGTGCCTTGCTCGGACTGCACAATGGGATTTGACCAAATGGACTGCATCTGTTCCACCGCACCTCACAGTTGCATAAACACGATACTCTATATTCAGACGTGCGACATGTTGCGTTCACTGGGTGGTTGTCCAAAGGGAAACATTGGCGAGTAATTGACAGCCCCCTGCCACCTGCTTGTGTGATTTTGAAACCGCTTTAAATGGCACAGTTTTAAATTGGCTGCCTTCATATAGTCATAAATAGCAGGTACCCATGTATGTTATTATTAAACACCAAAATCAGCAAACTTGGCCGATAAACATGTTGTATAAAAAAGATTAGAAAGATCAGCTATGGAAATTCTGCTGAGCTGAGGCCAGGTATAGCCAAGCTGACATTGGGCTTAATTAAATAAAGGAATATAGGCTATCTGTCTATCTACGATTGTGCGCTCCTACACAACCTAAGAGCCCATTGGATCCCATCTTGTAATACCAAAAACCATAAGTCGATCCCTATGGCGTTTAAATGAACTTTGTCACCCCTTCGGTACAAATGGGAATCGACTTCTAACTCCCTGTGGCAAACCACCACCCCACCATTCCTGGCCACAAATCTTGCCACTTCCTTGTTGACCTTGACCCTCACTTTGTTCATGGCCCCCACTGAACGCGCCATTGAGTGCACCATGTCTGACCAAACTAACAACACTCCCGGGAAAATGTTACTTGCAGTCTGAGCAGGTCAATCATGATATCACAAATTAGGTGCCTACTCCATCTAATGCTTAAATCATTCCCTCCGGTATTGATCAGTAGAACATCCGGGGGCGGTCAAATCTTGCATAATGGTGAATCTCTGGCACTCCATAACATACCCGGAACCCTAATCCACCTGATCACCGCTTCTTTACAAGATATACCCAGTTGTCTGCCTCCTTTTCCGAACACCATCTACCAATCTTTTAACCTTCTGTTCATTTAGTCCCTATCGCACTGCTTCAGTAGCGGCACAGATCCTAAAAGAATGTAAAGCATAGCCCTTAGGGTCCCTACCAACCGCAACCAAACATTTTTTAAAAACGATACAAATTGAAATAAGTAACAAAAAAGTACCAAACAGTTCTCGGGGCCTTTTCCCCTATCACACTAGCCAAAAGAGCAAACGCCTATAGCCAGTTCATGAATGTCTTTGGGATCAGGCGATACCTACGCTTCTCTTCTTCCTCCTTCTTACTCTTATCCGGTTTCAAGGAAAAATTTCTACATACTCATCTTTCCAAATTTTTTCCCTGATTTCTTTCTTCAAATGTGCTCCCAATGGTCCCTCGAAGCACACTTAACCGCATCTGCCAGACATACCTGTTCACCCGTTTTGTCGCTTGCCTTCTCAGTATACTCTGCCATTTACTTTGCCTTGTCCTGAGCTCCCTGAACCACAGCAACTTCCGTGACCACTGACCCAGGCGCAGCTCCACCCGTACTTACCTTCCATGTCCCTCCCTCTCCCTGACTTTTACCACAGAATGCAATAAGTGATGGGGATTCCTCCCAGTGTGGGTACCAACCACAGCTGGCTTACCTTTTAGCCAGTGGCCCTAGAGGGTAGCTGCTGGGGCTCCTTACATGGCACTGAGCCCTAGGGGTGTTGTTAGGACTGTAGCGCACAGATCAAGACCTCCTAGCACATGATGCATTAGGCCCAGATGGTGGGACCTGAGCTACCCCTTGTAAGGCTGCCGACGCCTGGGCACATACCCACTCAGCTCCCCAGGTGTCTGCAGCCTCACGCAGCAGCCTGAGCGTCTACTCAAAATCACTCATTGTAAAATTTTTCTGTTCCTTCAGATACAAGAAGACAGAACTTTTTACCTGCAAGACCCTTTGCAAGTGATAACTATTCCTGGGCTAGATCCCTGCCGGGTTACCAGGACTCCTCTTATCCTATGCTGTCCTCCAATTGGTAATGTAAACAATGACCCCAGGTCCTGTGCTCCTGTGTGTCCCCAACTCATACCTGTCAAAAATTCAACCATTTCAACAATTTTGAGTTAATTGCAAAGCCCCTGAGCATGGTATCATCACTAAACTTAATGGAGATGTAGAGACGGGTTGGGGGTATACTACAAAAAAATTGCTCTAACACAAATAGTTTTTTGCATAAATTGAGTTTAGTCAAGTAAAAATTTTAGAAAATCTAAATTTCGACTTTGAACTTAATTTATGCAAAACCTACATATGCTAGAGAAAAACTTTTTGTTTTTCAAATGTTCCCACAACCCTTCTCTACATCTCTAGTAAGTTTGGAGATGATATAATTTTCAGAGGCTTTGCAATCAGCTCACAAAGTCAGCTAGTTGAAAAATTTGACCATCTCTACTTATGACAGCTTGTGTTTACAGAAAGTGGTAGAACATAATCCTGGAGGTCATCTAACCCAAAGACTAAAGGCTGGAATATATGGCTCTATTTTTGAGCCGACAGACAGCTCTCGGCAGTAGCATGATGACGTCATCACGCTACTGCCCTGCTTCCCCGATATCGGGAGCCAGCTGTCAGCCGGTCTACACTATGAATGGCGAACCGTGGTTCCCTATTCAAAGTGTAGAATATCGAACAAGGTTTACCAACATGTTGGTAACCTGTTTGCCCCAGTGAGATCTATTGATCTTGCTCAGAAAACAGCATACACGATTTTTTCCTAGATTTCTGCACAGCTCAGTGCCGTGGAAAAAATTGACCCATGTATTCCTACCTTTACAGTAGATTCAACATTGCAGGGAACTAGTCTATATTAAAAGAGACAATTTCAAGCAGCAGTAATCTCTTCAACATTTAAAAGATTGAGTTGGGCTTTAAACGTGTAGTTCCACAAGAGCTAGATCAACATGTTTGCCTCTACCCATTAAAGAACAGTGCAGTTGATAGCATCTGCTCGTCTTTTGTTTCAGATGAAGAAATTTCATCAATCTTTCTTACTACACTTGCTGCTGCTCCTCGCCCACATGTCTACAATTTAGTCGTTACTGTAGAACATGATGGAGTGTAACAGGAGCCTGCTTTATGGCCTTGGTTGTTGAAATAAAACATTTTCACATTTTCTTCCAGCGCATTTGCTCTCATCTTGAAAATGTGACCCTTGTTACAGCAATTCCTTCTTTTTCCTCAGGAACATTCTTCCCACGTGTGCCCTACGTTTCAGGTAGTTAGTAGTTAGGTAGTTTTTTCTGTCAGTCTAACTGCCTTTTTTATGGATAGACTGTTAGAAATTAACCTTCTCTTTATCTCTATACACAAAGCCATTGTATCAAAACACTTATTTTTCTGCTCTTTATACATATTTTTCCTCAACCAAATAGTTATTATTCCATTGTACATTAACGTAAGTGGAGCCAAATAGCTTGGAGAGGAGATAATACCAGAAAGAAATGGCTGGCATTTACTTAGAGACACTTCTCCACACTACTCCCATCAAGTTGTAGAATAAATTTTTAAACTAAAAGTAAGGACCTAGACCAATCCCTAAAAAACAACCCCATTATCCCTCTCCCATGGAATGTTACATTATGGAATGTTACATTTAGCACAACAAAGTATAACAGATAATGTTATCCTGGCAGATAGACTCTTCCATCCAACTGCCAGATGAATGATTTACCATTCCGCAGAAGACATTTCTACTGATGCACAGTCCAGTAGAAGCATTCTTTACACCACCAAGCAACACCTGGTACAGTGAAGCTGCATGCAGCTGCCGGGCCATTGTAACCTCATGTAGAGAAGGGTTGTGGGAACAAGTATTGCTTATTTGCATGAACTACATTTCAAGTTAAAATTTCAAATGCATATTGAATTTCAGTGGAAGACATGTTTTCTTGACATGTAACCTGAGATTATGGGCTGTATAAACATTTCTAAGAAGCTTGGCAGAAGCTGCCAAAATGCACGAAGAGCTTTTACATTGGTCAATGGGGAACGGAAAATGCCCACTGGATGCATCATATGGCATCCAAAAAGTGCAACACCACACATTGTGTAAAATAAATGCCCTTATAGGATGCAAAGATTTTTTGCATGTCCGTGTGAATCTATCTACAAACATGTGTGCATATAAAGTATTAGTTCAATGATGCTGAAACCCTAATCAGTTTCTCTAGATTATGCCACTAGTTAGTAGGGAGAAGGGTTTCCCCAGAAACTCATACACAGACATCAATGTTGTATTCAAGCTGTTATGGGAATACCATGCTGTATACAATGAATTCGGTTCTTTTGCGCCCCTGTAGCTGTTTACACATATTGACAAGGCTTTTAAAGTGTCAGTTCACTGCGAGTTCTCACTCTCCACCGCAGAGAAGTCCCATTGTGGAAGCTAGAAATTGATAATGCTAAAATGTTCCTGACAAGCGCTTAAGATTGAGGCATGGAAGTAATGCAGAATCTACAGGGAAGTCTGGAGGTGGGCTTGCCAGGAACATCTTCACTAAATGTACATTTAACTACAATTCTCCAATGTAGCCATTGGGTAACATTTTAACAAGACATTTTACAGAGATTTAAAATAATAGATATTGAAAGCAGGGCTTCTATACCAAAACTCTTTTTCTGTATTTTTCGAAGGACACTATTTATCTTAAGTATTGGGAATAAGAAAACTCTAAATTGCCTCCATCTGAAAACTACACTACCATCCTGACCTACACATCCACATAGTTTAGTATTAGAGTCTAATTTTACTTTTCTAGCCAGATTCAAGGCCCCTATTACTCTTTATAGATCAGAACTCATATGTGCATAGTACAGAGGTGGGCAAACTACGGCCCAGGGCCAGATCTGGCCGGTTAAACTTTTTCATTTAAGTAAATGGGCCCATTGTCTCCATTTCAGGATCCAGTCTGCTTGTTCGTTACAAGGAGTGCACATAATCTCTAGAGCAGTGGAGGGCAATTGAGTTTAAATGGAGGGCCACTAGTGCAGCCCTCGGCATCACTAAAGGGCCGCACATAACATCGATCCAGATCCTCCCCCCATCGACATATCTCAGCAAGTGGTGGACCAGATCCTGACAGGCAGTCAAAACCCGACAGCCCCACCCCCTACGGCCCCTGGTTGCAGTGCTCATATGTAGACCTGGCTTCCCCCAATAAACATTGACAATTTTACTGATGTAGGACCGTCAAAGTTGATTAGGAAAGCTGGGTCAGCACCTGGGCTCTGGAGACATCTGAACTCACTGCAGTGAACAAGCGGAGATGAGCCAGAATGTCTCTCACCAACTTCTATGATTTGTGGTCAGGAGTGGGGACTATCTTGGCTATCTGAACTAGCCCCATCATTTTCAATTTGTAAGGGCCTCTCCCTTTCCATGCTTTTTTTCTTATTTAGCATGGTGTCTAACCTCTGCTTGTTCTGACACATTACCCCATTATTTTGACACATTACAACACACTGTGGATGCGCAGACAGCACTCTAGTAAAGAAATATGTTGTTTACTAGTTACCACAGTTTCAACATTTGCAACTGGAAGGGCACCTGTAGCCATCTGGCTAATGTGACATGGGGCACAGGAAGCTGCTGGTTTAAACTGTCAATCAAAGTTCCCAAAGGCAAAACAGAAAGGGATTGGAGGAAGTAGGACAAAGTATAAAAAAGAGAGAAAATGGCAAAATAGGAACATTTATGCATTTGGTTAAAGGTGAGGCTAACTGTAGGGTCTTCAATCCATGCCAAATTAAAAAGCTGGCTAAATTATGGTATTAATATAAATAAATCAGTTATCCTGTTTAGCTAAGTTTAGTTGGCTTTCTAAATTTTATAGTGTGAAAGAGTTAATGCTTGTTACAAGTTTCCATAGTATATACATACAATACCTAGATGTCAGAATTCCAATCTGGTAAAATAATGATACTTATTCGCCATTGCTTGAGCTTTCAAAAAACATACTCCAGCGAGTCATTAATGAATTAGGTTAAAACCTAGGTGATAATTTTTAAGCCTTCATAGTTGGAAGATTCACCAACTTTTATTCCAAATCTTCTGATACTCAGACTGGGGAGGACAAGTTCTTGAAAATGTTCTACTCATGGAGAAGCTCATGATCAGCTTGACCAGGTGATTAATTAATACTTATCTGATTGGTTGCCCTTGTTTAAGCCTACACAGAAAGTAGGATTGGCAAATGATCTTGACCTGGCCATTGCGCTTGGAAGATCAATCCAATCAGCTGATTATATTGGTCATGTGCATTTCTATGAGTTATCATGCAGAAGAACTTTACCATCTCTAGTTAGGACTATTTTAATCCTTACATAAATTCTATAACAAACATTGAATGGGCTCCATGCAATGTCTAGATGTCCTCAGCCAAAGGTTGGTTGTGATCTGCATGGTAACATTTTAGAAACACCATTGAACCCTGCACCCTTTTGTAAATGTTTGTAAATATACAAATGCAATAAAAAAATTTAACATTGCTGAAGACCTTGTATGTTTTCTTTTATCGGAACATACTACAAAAGTACATACCAGACAAAATGTACAACTTCTATTATCTCTGCTTGAAAAGCTGTTCTGCAAAAGGACTTTTGAAATCTTACTTGCTGTATGCTAATCATCAATCTTCATTTTATATTAGATTATTGCCTATTTTCATTCTGTGCATTTTCAGCTACACCACCCCGACTAATCATAGGCATCTGATTTGCTGAAGCCTTGCAAAGCATGCCTAATGAGTGTGAATATAAAGCCTCCATGCTTAGCACACTAGGTACTGTTTAAGCCATAAAATACCTCATAAACAGTCCGTTTCATGTCAGTTTTCTTTTCAACTTAATTTTTTTCCCCATTTGAGGTGTAATTGATATGGAAAGCAGGTATATTGCGTGAATGTGTCATGTGAAAATTTTAATCAATGGAAGAGAAGTCAAACCTACAATTGTTTTGTGAATCGTGCATGCAAATAATAATTTATATTAACAATGAAGGTATTTACAGTGTCAAACTTATAATGAAAGGGAAATTTTATGTATGTATACAAAGAACTTTTTAACAATTGGTGCATCAAAATTTTCCTGAGTCCTAGTCTTCACACCGGGGAATGGTATGTATGAAGCATTATTATTCTCCAACTTGGTATTTGGAAGTAGGCAAACCTTCACTTTAAATAAATGATTGACTTGAAGATCAATGGAGGTGTCTCCAAGACGCAGGAAAACAGCTTCGGGAGCTGATTTTCCATGTCTTTCCCCTACTGCATCAATAGGGCGCGCTCCTGCCGATGAGGGACGTATGTCCAGCGCATGGAATCTGCAGTGGACACATGCCCTAAAGACTTTTGTCATATTCCATGTTTTTAAATTGTTTAATTGGATCACTTGATCTACTTCTGAAGTTGAGAGACCAAGAGTGATGGAAATAGAGCAAGGAGGTGTGGTCAGAAATGATTTTGGAATTGATATAGGTTCCTATTAGTGCTAACTCTATCTTATGTGATTTCTAAAGGTAAGGATCAGGATCTTTCAATTTTGAATAATTTTTTTGCAGCAGGTGATCGAGTGCATCAAAAACATCGAGAGACTTTAGAAAAATTTAGTTTTACTACCTTTTGTTTTTCTTTTCTGTCCCAACCTTGATGTTTAACATAGTTCAATGATAACAACTGGTTCCTTTTGAGTAGGTGAAAATCGTTTAGTTTTATAATGCATACAGTATATCTCACTATGTACACAAAGATATTACTTTTGGATATTGGAAATAATTCATGAGCTGTTATAGCACATTTTTGGGGGGTTTTCTTTTAACCTTGGGATTTTTCCATAATCATTGCAGCCACTAGAGCTTGCTTTCATTATTCTCATCCCCCATAAGGCACAAAAATGATTTCCTTGTATCCCTTCTGCCTTATGCAGACATGTGAGGATGCTGGCATTCGCATACAATTTTCATACAGTCAGCAGTGAGGAAGAGGGAAAACAATAAGTTATAATCTTTTTCCTACCTAATCACAATATAAATATTTAATACGACTGGGAATCGGCCAGCATCGCAAAACTGTTTATATCGCAGTCATAAAACTGTAGGATAAGCACTTTGAAGCTTTTTATGTTGTACACTAGAAAAGGCTAGGATGTTAAGAAGGGATTTTTGTGAAGTTAAGTTTTGATTGAGGGCCATTTCACACTATATGCGTTGCAGTGCGTTTTAAAAACTTGCACTTTTTTTTACCGCACGCATTTTTACATATACAGCCAATGTTACCATTCACACTGTATCTGTTGCGTTTAAAAAAAAAAAAAAAAAAAGCGTTTCAGCATGAGTTTTTAAAAACTCACTGCTGTATGCATTTTTGATTTATTTTTCCTGCATTTTTCATTAATTTGTACAAAAATGCAAACGCATATGTAATGTCAAAAACGCATGCGTTTTTGCATATATGCAGAAACGCATGCCTATAAAAAAAAGCATGCCTTTATAAAAGGCATATAGTGTGAATGGGCCCTGACATTGTATTGGCCAATATGACAACAATATGAGAAACACTGTTGATGTCAAAACTTAAATGATCTCTCAATAAAATAATAATGGTGTATTCCTGGGATTGCATAATTTATATTGTAGTTCACCTTTTATTTAAGATTCATTCATACTCGAAGAAAAAGAGGTGTTCTTGACATGGGCAATACAGTCCCAGTCATATTAAAGCCATGGTTTGCACTTGTCAATTTTCCTTATTTCAAGTCAGAGATATCCAGAGCCTTGTTCCATCCAACTTATGAATGCTCTTCCACCAGAAGGGTCTCCTATGGGAAGCAATAGAAATGAATGAATCTACCGTATTATCTGTAACTTAAAGGGTAAAGGTATTTCAATAAATCAAGGTTGTCCAACTATGGCCTTTAAAGGTCAAATGAATGCCATCATTTGGCATAGAGGGGCATTTTCTGATCATTGTCAGCTACACCTTTCTTCATGCACTTCTCTCAGTTAGAAAAAGATTTAAAATGTATGTGGACCCCTACCCTCAATGACAGCAGTTTGATTGCCCTGCTATAAATGCTTTGCATGTTCTCATGAACCAAAATTTTGGCTAAGCTTACCTAAGTATTGAGCTAATCAGATCAAGAACCCAGCACTGCCATTTCCATGCCAAGCATTGTTTAAGAAATTTAAAGCTTCTTATGTTACGTTTTAATGCTGTAGTATGTGAAAGTTGCCTCCAAATATGTGACAGTAAAGGCCTCTTGCTAATATGTACACTACAAATGTATTGCTAAAGTTGTAGTGCTGGGGAATAAAAGTCATGCATTTCAGTCAGTTTCAGAGGAAGGCCTTCTTTATTGCTATCCTAACATACCATTGTTTTGTGGTATTGCCTACAGAGCTGAGGGCACTTGTTTTTCTACTACACTAACTGGGTTATATTGTACAAGTATTAAATTACATTGACTACCATAACACTCAATAATCTGTAATGTGTCGCATACTTGACCAGACCCCAGGCTGTCAGTGTCAATCAGGCATTAAATCGAGTTATGAGAACCCCGGCAACGCGGAGTCGGAGTGTTAAAATATACAGCGCTCTTTTTTTCACTACTGGCAGGGCTGTCACAATTCTTTATGTCAAAGCGACAGGGAATTCAATAAAGAGAATGTGGTGGAGAGCAGCATCTCTGCATAAGAGCCAACAAGGACTTTATATCACTGTGCAGCTATTTAACCCTTCTTTGCTGTTGCTGGCTGACATTTGTGGTACCATAAGATGGCATAATCATGATTAGGCAGACAGTGGTCTTTGACATGATGAAATATCATAAGTTCAGGGTGTTCTATGCCAGCCAGTTACTGGTAACACAAATCTAGGACTTAACTTGCTAGGCAAAGGACTGCTCACTTACAGCTACTACCTCTGTGCTCTACATCTGCCTTTGAAAAGCTTGCTGTACAAGCCATAGTCATAGCCATTGAGTTCACATCTATTTGAAAGCAAACCTTTACTCATGTACTCCATATCACTATCAGTCACCCCCCCCCCATGATACAGGCTCTCTGTCTGATGACGTTGCGCCATGAAAGTTACCCTATGTGCAGAGATACTCAGGAGGGGAGATTTAATTGACTTAATTATCCAATGACCAATCTTGGTACTGCAGTTAACTATATGTATGTACAGTATATGTTATGCATTAGTGGAAAAGTTGAGTAGTCGTCAACAACGGTCGATCACTCCTGAGAGAGGTCGACAAGTCTTGTGTTTTTTTTGCTCTCACTGTATACGTACTCGTATACACATTGTAGTTGTTCCCTCTGTTCTTGGGTTACGCTTTCACATGTTCTTTGACTAAATCCATTATTATAGCCACTTCATTAAAAGGGCAGGAATTTTAACACAAGATGTAGTAGATGACAGACACATCACAAGTATGAAAATCCTTTACTCACACAAACCCCACGGTTACCTGCACAATCTGCAAGTCTATGTTGAAATACAATAAATGTACTTCCACGATGCTACCACTGCTGTGAGTCATCATGTCCAGAGCACGCTGAATAGATTAATGGTCCTGGCACCGGTGAAACCCATGTGTGTTAATTGCAGCCAGAGAGGAAGCCTGCATTTTGGACAAAGATCCTGAGAAGTGCGGGTCAATCTTTGGTTCAGTCCGAGTAACCTCTATAATTATATTTATTTGACAATGACAATGTGCTCTTTTATGAACCACAGTATAATGTTTTGACTCATTTTGTTTATCTTCCGCGGTTTAAGATATACCATCTTTCTGTTTTGCACTTACATACTTTTTTACCATTAAGTAATTAAAATTAAGGTATTAGCCTATATTTTGTTTTATTGTCATGTTGACTGTTAATGTTACAGAAAACGTATAAAAGTTGTTAATTGTTGGACACTTGCATTCTTCCTGAAGGCCTTTTGTACCATTCTGTCCATTTAGTAGTAGGTAAAAGTTTATTTATTTTTTTCATAAATTATAAATCTGCTTTACGGTAGTTTTTACCTTGCATACCTTAATAATTTGGTGGGTGTAGACTGTTGAGACTTTCGGAAAAAAGTCAATATTGGGTTTGTGTTACAGACACCTGAAAATCTTTGAACTAGAAGTTTGTAAGCAAATAAATTTTGTAAGAACTTATTGGTCATGAAGTAGCACATTTCCCTGAGATCTATTTGTTATACAATCGGGACATTGATTGAAAAGTTCACCATTTTCGGGATGCGATTTATTACCGATCGATCAGTTACATAACTAAAGATCAGCTGCACAAAAGAATGTGATCGGAAATTATGGTAGTGGAATGAGGCTTGCATGGGTCGATTGATAGGAATGATCTAAAGTCTCTAATAACATCCCTTGAGTCACGATAGATTGAATAAAAATTACAGACATGTCCGATCCCTGACAGATTTTTCATAATTTCGCTCAATCGCATGCTTAGAACATGCATCGATTTGTCAACGATCGATCAATGCAATCGATTGTTCTAGGATATCTTTCAGAAATCACATGAAAAATTCAGATGTCTATGGCCAGCTTTACTAATAAAGTCAGAACAATGATGTGGATGGCTGAATGCTACATCATATTTCAATCTTATGTTAAATAAAACTCTACCCTTATGTTTATTCTAATAGTTTACATTTATGAACAAAATCCAAAGTAGCCATGTCAGAAGTATTTGTGGATGTGAAAGAATAAACACAAAGTAGCTTGCATTATAAAGTGACAAGAATTGTATTCCATAATGTTGTATCATCAGTTAGTTGTTATGCTAAAATATTTATTAAAAAAAAGTATTGTAAAAAATGTATATTCCTTTTTAAATCCATAATGGCTATGATTTCCTTTTTAAATTCATAATGGCTATGATTTTCAATTGTACTCCTGTGAGGGGCTCGAGGCATCACCCATGTTCAGGTCAAGTAGAATACCCCAATCTAAGGTGTGGTCTTTACCTATAGGCAAGCCCCAACTTGAATGGGAGACATAACACATCTATCCCAATGACACTGGCGCACAAGCTATCCCACCTGAGACTGATAAACCCCTCCAGGGACCCCTGAGGAGTGGGTTCAGGGCCAAAGATTAAACAGATGAGGTATCTAATGAATTAAAGCAGGGTAGGCTAGGTACACGGAAAGGATCATACAGGGGAATACAGTCCAATGAGAGAAAACAAACAGACTAAAAACAAACAGCAAGGAGCCCAGCAGGTAGCCTGACACTATCAAGGGCAGGGCAGCCATGCACCATCCAGGTCTATATAGGCCAGGAAATGCGCCTGTAAATGCACTCTAGATCTTCCCATGCCTGCAGAAGGTGGACACAAAATACCGGCATGGATGACAATGCAAAAGCTGCGGTGACAATAAGCAACCACAAAGGTCATGTTGATGAGGCAACAGAAGGAGAGATAGGAGCAGCCATGCACCTGCAAATGCTAGCGTAGGCATCCCATGCCCCTGACAACTTCTTTGCATTAGAGTGCAACATAAAACATGCTTCACAGAGATGTATTCTTTGCTTGTATACTTTTTGTTTTGTCCATCAGCAAATTGTGTATGACTTGCCAAGTTACTCACCTTTATAGAGAGCTCTGGCAATAGCATTCCATAAATAATATATTCTCTGGGTTATTCTGTAGCTTTTACTCCCAGCACATTCTTAGCAAAGATCAGGTCTGTATTGCGTTTCATACTGACACTAGAAGGAGTACTTACATATCTATGTATAAAGACGATCCTGAAAATTTAGAAAATCAAAGTAAAATGTGGAACAAATTGTTCTTGGGTAAATGTAATAACTCAATATAAATGCTTGCTGGAAAAAAAACTTCAATTGATCCTTTTATGTACCAAAAAGCCACTTGTTTTGAAAACACATTGATTTAGGGCACTTCACCTAGAAAACATTACAGATCGATAGATCTTACCCATTCTCTCAAGAGTGACTACACAGTTGTGTCTGTATGCCTCCTATACCGACCTCAGACACATCCGCTTACATTTAATTAGTTATCTTTCTGAACATGACATTATTAGATAATTAGGTAAACACAGCAAAAGATATGAAGTGATAAGATTGACCCGTTTAATTAACAGGCATAGTTTTAGAACAGAAAATTGACCGTCCAAGGACTGCGTCGCCTGTAATTTCTATAACGATCAATATTATCATTTATGTTGTCTCATTTCTGCTGGTTATTAGTTAATCATTAATTTTTAGAGTGATGAATGGCATACTAATTCCCAGTCGTTACATTATGTGTTTTACACAACTGCTATATTATATTATGGGGAAACTACTGACAACAACTAATTTAGTGCTCCGTGATACCAAAGAAATTAAGTTTGCATACCATAAACCCTATTGAGCTGGTCATTTTGTAGTTATTCATTAAAATAAAGCTGACTTTATATGAGAAGTATTTTGTCCTTGGCTGTAGCTTACCTGAATATAATTTTAATCATTTGTTATTTTACTAATGTATATTGAGTACATAGAAGAAAAGATGTCCTTGGTTTAGTGGATTTTTATAGATTATTATCCTTACGCCTTTATACAGTATATTTAAATATACAAAGATTGACTTACTCAAGTAAGTACATTATTCATTCTGTTAAGTGAATTGTTTGCTTTAAATGCATTATAAAATATAAAGCCATTGCTGCCTTTGGCGTATGCCAGCACATCACCCCCTGTATATAAACTGAAAATAAATAAAGTGGCATATTAAGAAAACATCTTGGGGTTCATGCAACTAGGGAAGTAACCACAGATATCAGTGTACACTTTTCTTTGTTTCTCCGGGCACCCATGGAGCCTGGTGTATAGTATAGTGTATATGTATATATATTTATGTCTGGCTCTTGCAAAGGATGATATAATTTGTATATTTGTATGGGTATGCATGTGGTATTGTGATAGCATACATTTTATCAGTAGTCCTATTGATATCATAATTACTATTCATTGAGTCAGGCCACTTCTAAAGACGGACAGCTTAGTGCCTACAGTACATCAGGGCAATTCAGCCTCCAATTGACACTCATCTTTTTTTCGTATCCTATAATCAATAGTGGGGCTTGACTGAACAATCTCAATGAAAATAACCTTTCTTAGCAGAGGGAGCAGCAAACTGAAGGTCATCTCTGTATTGCTTGTAAAATGTAACCTAATTAAATGTTATCTTAGGGTCGTGTAAGATGCTAAAGTGTCACTGTGTCTAATTGAACTATGTCAGCATTTCTGGTCATTGACTTTAACAAAAACCAGTCACAACTGGATTTCGGCAAAATTCTTAATCTATTTTTACAAGATTTTGTCTCCGTTATTAATTAAAGATTTATATTTGCAGCCACTGACTTTCCCATTGAAGGCTCTGAGGTCACCTGAAGTCAGTTTTACCTTGTCCGCAACCTAATCTCAAATACCTGAATAACTGTATCAGAATAAAATTTGTTAGGTTATATTAAACCCTTTTCTTGTTGGTTCCCAAAACCCAATAATAATGGGTTTTGCATGAAAATCTTTCATAAAAAGATAAGAAGAAAAACAACACAGGGGATTTATTCAACCATAACGTTTCCTAGAATGCTAACAAGCAAATGCTTATAGTTGAAATATTACAGTAGTTAGTAGAGATGGTCGATTTGTTTTATTTATCAGTTAATAGCAAAGCCCCTGCCCTGGAGATGTAGTGAAGGGTCCAAGTGGTAATTTCTAAAGTTAAAATTTCAACTTTGATGTTAAACTTAATTTATGCAAAAACTATATATGTAAGAACAATACTTTTTTCAAATGTTCCCACAACTTCACTACATCTCAAGCAATTTTTGTGACGATGGCATGTTTTAGGGCTTTGCAATCAACTTACAGAGTCAGCTAGATGAAAAAAATGATCATCTCTAGTAGTTAGTCAATTCTGACTAACAAATACAAAAAAAATCTGTGCTGTAAATATGTGTGTATTATAGTTAAACAGGTTTGTATCTGCCTATATGTGCTTAACTGTAAGATACATAAGATATTGCCAAATAACTGATATTTCATTGATATTGATAACCTAAATGTATTTCATGTGAATCAGATTTCAACCTATCAGCACCCCACACCACCAGCATCAAATGTCTGGTGCTCAACTCAATTTTTTCAGCTGTGCTTGGCTAACATAGGATTAGTGATGGCCGAACAAGGCGGACAGTTCCAACGCAAACATGCATGTTCGCCCTCCTTCTTGCCGGAGAGCAGTGCGGGTGTTCGACACTCCCTGTTCGCTGGCAAGAAGGAGCCCTCTATTCTTCCTGCAGTGGGATCAGGAGCAGCGAGATCCTGCCGGAGGAAGAATCTTTTCACTGAAGACCAGGTAGAGAACCCGGTCTTGCAGTGAAAAGCCGGCTCGTAAACCCGGAAGTGATGTCACATCTGGCTAGCACAACCAGGAACTATGCGTGTCACATCCGGTTTTTTGGATTCAAATTCCCCACCTAGAGGCGGGGAGTTTGAATCTGCCCGCGAACGGGCGGACAGCGGACTTTTTTTAAAGTCTGATCCGCCCGTTCGCAAACGGACATGGCTGAAGTTTGGCCATTACTACATAGGATGCCAGTTTTTAACTTACTGTTAAGGGCTGTAAGGACCCTAAATCCTAAAAAGGGATAACTGTTATTTTATTCTGGAATTTTAGTTTAGATATAAAAATATTTTCCTGAATAACTGTATCAGAATAAAGTTTGTTAGGTTATATTAAATCCTCTTCTTGTTGGTTCCCAAAACCCAATAATTTTGGGTTTTGCATGAAAATCTTTCATAAAAAAGATAAGAAGAAAAACAACACAGGGGATTAAATCAACCATAAGGTTTCCTAGAATGCTAACAAGCAAATGCTTATAGTTGAAATATTACAGTAGTTAGTAGAGATGGTCGATTTTTTATTTATGAGTTAATTGCAAAGCCCCTGCTGAAGGTATCATCACTAAACTTGCTGGAGATGTAGTGGAGGGTCCAAGTGGTAATTTCTAAAGTAAAAATTTCAACTTTGATGTTAAACTTAATTTATGCAAAAACTATATATGCAAGAACAATAATTTTTTTTAAATGTTCCCACAACGCGGACATGGCCTAAGTTCGGCCATCACTACATAGGATGCCAGTTTTGAAGTTTTCTTACTGTTAAGGGCTGTAAGGACCCTAAATCCTAAAAAGGATAACTGTTATTTTATTCTGGAATTTTAGTTTAGATATAAAAATATTTTCTAAAGTTTGGTAGCACAAGTAAATTAAACTTTCTAAAAGAATGAAGAACCGGGCAGTCAATCCCAACTTAGTTTCAAGCAATAATATATGTCAAATAATAAAGAACAAAAGTTCTGTAGGAACATTTTTATAGACTGGACAACTATTGACATTCATTTTGCACTTGGTGAAATTAAGTTTATAGTTTTTTTTGCCCATAATGTATAATTCCATAACATACTTGGATCCAGTTCATAGTATATTGAAAGATGGCTTTGAAAGACATAAATGTAGAAAAATCTAGTTTTTTTTGTTTGCTTTTTGGACAAAGCCAATTACTTTCCTTTCATCTGTTTTTATAATTGATTCTGCAGTATGAAATCAATAAAAGCATTTAGTCGGTGCAATCCAAAATTTGAATGTAAGAAGCCCAAAATAGTAGTTTGCTATGTTATAGTCATTAACGCAGTTAGGCCTCAATGGACTATAAACCCAGAAGAAAAAGGACATTTGAGACTCAAACAAAAATGAAAGCCCACACATTTTATTTTATGTAGCAGCACTGTGTAAGAGGTACAACTTGTATAAACTTATTCTTTTTTGAAGCTCTTAATTTTCTTTGGAGTGTTGGGATAAGCATTTCACATACAGCATGATTCATTGCTTCTGGCAGGAGTAGGATTTGTTGCAGTGTGGGTGTTTTAGCAAATAAATAGCTAAGAACAATACACATCTTTCATTTCTACGTTTATCATGCAGAATGCATATAATAGAGGTGTGGGAAGGATAGCTTTTCTTATTCAGCTGGGAGAAAAGTTGCAACAAACAAAGTTTGTAGAGTAAGAAACCAAAGTCATTTAGCTGATTCTTTTTTTACCTTTAAATAATATATTTTTAACATTTTATTAAAGCTGTGCCAAAAATGTTTCCCCAAACTCAGATACAGAAATACTTTATGGACAGGTTTGTATGTGTGCTAAAGTGATTGTTTACAATTGTCTTGTGTGTTGATCTAACAAGTGTAGTGTAATGGAATACACACTAAACTTGTATATAGGTGTATTGTATATATTTGGCCGTGACATCTGTATATACAGTGTATATACCTTCAATAATTGTACGATTTGCTGTACAGCAGCTGCCAGGAATAAGTCATGGCTCTGTCTGGATATTGGCCTAAGCCCTTCCCTAGGTTATATATTTACCTGTTTGCTGTTTTCCCAGCCCTTTTGCACAGCTTTGTGCTCCATTCTACGTTCTCCCACAGCCTGAAGAGTGTTCCCAGCCAGGGTCTGGGTGAGGATATCTCCACCAAAGAGTGTAACCTCTTGCAAGGACTGCCATTTTCTCCTCTGAACAGGGTAACAGAGCCATCATCCCTGTGCAGCTGGTTAGTGTTTGGACTGTAGCCCCGCCTGTATATACTCCTCTAGTGAACAGTTATTCCCCCTAACTAGCTGTGTTGTTATTCCGTTTATTCCGTGGATGCAAGCGTGTGACAGAGTTGTGCATAGACATAATTGAAAAGGACCTGGTTGCCCCAGTGAGTTACCCTGGGCAACGCTACACAAGTAACCTATTGACACAAGGCAAATTGTAGCTTGTGTATTGATCTAACCAGTGACCAATTGAAAGGTGGGGGTCTCAACTGAAAACAACCTAGAAGGCAAGAAAACTTTTCATATATATATTGTATTGGAAGATAAAAGGAATACAAAATCAAACCAAATCCAGACTCACTGATTGGCTGTATTTTTCCATGTGATGTAATTTTTCCCCTCAAAATTGGGGGAGGGGGGAATGTGCGCATCTAACATTGTGAATCTGTGCCCATATTTTGCAGCAGATTGTGCTTCGCATTCCCAACCAAGGCTTACCACTGAACATAGCCGAGTTGGGTAAGCTGTCAGAAGGAAGATCCATCCATGGGCGGATATTCTGTCTTCATCTCCCCTGTGTACATACACAGGCAGAGGAATGATCTGCCAGCAAGGAGATTTTCTCTGCCTCTACTGTGTATATGAGCTGCCCAATGCCCACTCACATATACAAAGCAGAAGAAGGGAAGATCAGCCTGCAGACGGATTGTCCCTCTGCAGAGCACAGCTCACATACACAGTAAAGGCAGTCTCTGACAGCTTCCCCACCTCCTTTAACATCCGTTCTGCCAGTTGGAGCATGGAGCTTTTAGCAGGGATTTTGCATATGTGCAAAATATGGTAAGTATGTTCCCTTTCAGAGTCTTTGGAGACATGCCTTTAGCACAGAAAAACATTATCAAGCACTATCTAGGGACCTTTTTTTTAGGACTAAAAATGGCAACTATATTTAAGATTGTGGAGCACTTCTGGCTTAGGTTAAGTATAAATTAAATTACATTTGCTTTATTCCAGTATAAATACTCTTTAATTATTTATCTTAGTCTAGCTGTGGGATGACGGAGATCTCTACATAAAGGAGGTGGTGTAAAAATGTTCATCTCTTTTTCCTTTTTAGTTGATAAACGTTTGCCTTTTATACCGGTGAAAAAGAAACATCAAGTCTATCATCAAGAGATTTTACAAGAAGTTGGCTATAATTTGTGCAACAAACCATGGAAACAAGCAATTTCAATGGTTGGCATAGGAAGTGCTATAGTGGTGACCCTAAATGGCTTGATCCTTACATTAACATCATATTGCTTTAAGATGAGGTTGGGATCATGCTGTTGTCAGGTTTAAACATTTACAATTCACAATTACAAATCCATAGAACAGTTCTTGTTTATACTGTATGTGTTTTAAACTTGTAGATTGACTTTTTATATGTGTAACATTACCCCACTCTGTTATTTGGTATTTTAGCAGTAATTTTTTTGTATTTAATAGCATTTTTACTTTGTTTATACTGAATGAACTCTACCCTGCCATCTTACTCTGTCCAAGTTATTCACTGCCAGTTTGAATTAAAAAGGACAAGGAGACTAAGTATCATAAAGTTAAAGTCAAACAAATCTCCT
The DNA here is from genome assembly GCA_036250615.1 of Ptychadena robeensis. Taxonomy (NCBI): domain Eukaryota; kingdom Metazoa; phylum Chordata; class Amphibia; order Anura; family Ptychadenidae; genus Ptychadena; species Ptychadena robeensis. The sequence goes on along the minus strand of CM070037.1, from coordinate 56,504,687 downwards.
TGTATCATTCCAAAATATCCTGGCATTTGTGTAGAATTTGAGAAGTCTTGGGGCTCGCTCAGTTTTGTTGGCAGACAACATTACCTGCAGCTGCACAGTTTTTGCTCAGTTTATCCAGCCAAACCCATCCTACAGTGGAATCATGGGTGTCTCTTGTATGTTATCGGTCTTTCAGTACAAGACATTAACAAAAGCAGGCTTGATTTATAGTAGACACTCCTTAAAAGGGCTCCATTAAGTGCTATTTGCATATTCACAAGATACCCTGTTTCCCCTATGATAAGCTATCCCCATCAAATAAGCCACCCCCCAATCTTTGGCAAAAACGTTACAATAAGCCACCCCCCACAAATAAGACAGAGTGCAGTGCAGAGTGGAGCAGTAAGTGACTACCAAAGCCTACGCCTCCGCGCCAGGAAGGACAAGCAAGCGGCTGATCCCTGACAGAGTCTGTTACCCAGCTTTCCCAGTAGAATCCAAAAAAAGTGAGTCAGTTAAGGGGTCAATGTTTGGCACAGAGTGGCGTGAGGTAGGCGGTCCGTGCCAGAACACACGTGCAGGAAGGCAGATGTCTGCCTTCCTGTACGTGTGTTCTGGCATGGACAGCCTACCTCATGCCACCCTCTAACCTTACTAACTAGGACTGGTTATGGCCCAGTCTACCTGATGTATTGATTCTACTTACTATTATATGATAACCTTGCAATCTGGTGTGTCCGGCAGCAGCCTTTTGATGCCTCTCCGTTCTGGGGGAGGTTCCCCGTCCAGTGGCATATATGCTTTGCAGTAACACCTGTTTATGGTGTTTTTACCTATTTGTACCATAAATCTTGCTCCATCCAACCAGCCTCTATCCCCTGAGGAAGTCTATCGACGAAACGTACGTCGGGTTGGCTATCACCACCTCTGGATGGTTCATACTCCACCATACATCTATGAGTAGACTAAGCTCTAATACCTGAGCTGTAGGCATGTGGTTCATGATACTTGTCCGTTTTAATTGCACCAACTGTCTGTGTTTTTGCATATACCTGTATATTTTGATTGTACTTTCTGTCATCAATGTTCTGTGTATTAAGGTACACCCATGACTAGTGCCTGGGTGTTTTTCTATTAAATAGTGTAACCTTTTTCTTACCTCTATCTTGAAGTATATACCCCCCGTGAAGCCGCTAAAGTCCCCCTGCCCCAGTATTTGCCCACTGGGGAAATTTTCTGTTCTTTGCTAAGGGTACATACTATACCTTGGTTTACAAATTAAAAAACTAAAGGTTTTGAGAAAAAATGTCATATTCATTACTATGACAATGTAAGGAAAACAAAGGAAAATCTTTTATGGATAAGGTTACAGGAAGCATAAACCTTCAGCTTTCTAAAAAGAAAGATTTACTTTAATGCACTTGTTGCAAGAATAATAACAAATGTTATTGGAGGTTTATTTCTGCCTCTGTTCTCTAGCTGTAGCTCTGTAGCTAACACTACAATCCCTTTCCTAAGAGCTGCTGAAAATTCTCAAAATAAGGGACAATGGGGTTTTTGATGCTCCAGGTGGAGGGAAAGGAAGAGAAACAGATATTCTTAGGGTTCCCCTTTGTTGGACCCAAACAAGATATCAGTAAGTTTGTTGCTGTCAGAAAGTACAAATCAGTGAAATCATGATGTCGCCTTAACAAGCCTATGGAGCTGATACTTGAGTCAGGCTAAGAGTCAGGGTCCCACTTACACCTACGGGTGTTCGCTGGCCGCTGGTTCGCAGGTGCTGGCAGCCTCTGTGAATGCTTCAATGTGCTTTCGAGATCCAGCTGGTGAAATGTAAGAAGACTTGGACGTCAGCGCCATCTAGTGGACTGTTTGTTTATTTTTACTGGAGAAGGTGGAATTTCAATGACAAAACTCATCTACTTTTGATTCAAACATGAATATAAGTTTCCATTACCATTCCATGGGTTAGTCCTGATAATAATAAGAAGTGCCTTGAAAACCCATCCAGTAATAACAATAAACCTGTGTTCTAACTATTGAGCGTGTGGCACTATTCACCTATTTGATTCATTCCAGGAGCAAAGGGGCAATGGTGCTTTATCTATACTTTTCTCATTTAGAAAACTCCACTTTCTAACTTTGCACCCTCAGCTTATACTGTAGTCAATACGTTTTTCCTGTTTTGATAGATATAATTGGGTACCTCGGCTTATATTCGGGTCAGCTTATACTCGCGTATATATTGTATCTTACTAGTGGCCATATGGATTATTGCAGTTTATTAACCCCTGGGAGACTGGCATCTAAAATGGATTTAATATGACATCTAAATGTCCCACACCTTATGCCTCTATTTACTGCATGTCTCCTTCAGTTGTTTGACTGAGGACAAAACACACCTGTGAATACAGGCAATTAGCATTTGCACTATTTTAACAACAAAGCATGATTTCTGGTAATGTGGTCGTACTCTCCTGTAGCATGCTCAACTCTTTAGTAAAAAGTGGAGTATTTAAACTAGGATATTAAACTGCGGCAGCCAAGGCACACAGGATGAGTGAACTGTAGTTCACAAAAGAGCACATTGTCATCATAAAATAAATATAACATATTAGGTGGCTTGCATACTTCTCAAAAGGGGAGGGTTTAACCCCACTCGCAGTCTGGTTTTCTGTGACAAAAGTGGTACAAAAATGTAACCACCCTGGCAGTCCACTGAGATCCAGGTTTCTGCACGAAAAGAGGTACATAGAGTAATTACGGTAACTAACAAAGTCAGATAGTAGAATATTCAAAATGAAATAAGAGATGACTAGGCAACTCCTCTCAGGAGCTGTCGACTGTCCATGTGACATCAAAGTGGATTTGTTGTTTATATCTCTCATAAAAGTATTATTTATTAGATTTTGGCAAAATATATTCTGTTACTTACTACATACATTTTTATTATTATCAGTAATCAACCTCATTATATGCAACAGATACACAAATATACCCATAACAGGTCATGCAACTATTGTAGGTCTCCAAAGTGGGTGAGCTATGACAAATCATTATTGTAAACACACAATTTTTTTGTGGACTGCAATGAATCTCTAAGTATGATTCATTTACATAACAATAACAATACCATAACCACATGTGTGACTGTAAAGTGTATGATTGTGCCTTATAATAAAAATATGTCATACATTCGACCACATCTAGTGGTTGCAGTGCTAATTTACCTGATAAAGTGAATGATTGAAATCTTCATTATCTGATATTGTGAGTAATTCACAAACCATCTGAACATGTTATTATATTCATGATGTCTACCAGACTCCTGTATTGGACAAACATTGTGAAGTTACAGGCCTACAATGTAAAAAACTTTTTTCCATTAAAGTCTATGGTGCGCTTTTGGTACAGAAATCTGCACCTCAGCAGTGCACTAGGGATGTTTAATAAAACAACTATAGATCTGCCTTTAGTGCAATGTGCTGATATCTTCACATTGGTACCATGGTCCCTTTTGCACTATGATAGATGAGTTTTCATAGAAAACTTGTTGTTCTATTTATACTGTATATGCTGTGTTGTGGGCATTTTTGACCCGCTAGTGCACTGTTTAAGTGAAATGTTTAAGCCGTTGATTCCGATACAGCCCTTAAATAGTGCCTAAAGCTGGCCATAGACATCTTGTTTTTCTGCAGATTTCTCGGCAGATCAACCGCGCATGCTGACGTCATCAGAGAATTGGTCACGCACCTTTTGTGCGCCGGCATTTACTTTGGATGGGGGCGCTGGTACCCATCCAAAGCAATGAGATTGATGTACAAATTTTAGACATGTCCGTAATTTTGCAGACCGATTTCTGGACCGATTTATGGCCAGATTTCAGTTGGGCGTGTTAGATTTGCGCGCATGGCGGTACTGACATCCCACCCTGCTCTGCCTGATCCCTGATCTCTTTCTGTCCCACTCTGCAAGCACTGAATTTTGCTTCCAAGAGCCTGCTCTCGTGCTCTGTATCTGAATTCTATATTGACTGTATAAGTATGGTTGTACCCACGCTTCACTCTGGTTTAGCAGTATGTACCTTACTCCTCTCCCCATTGTCCCCTAAATTTGCCTCTTTCTGGCACTAAAGTCTTCTTTACTGACAAGCACTGTATCTTATGTTTCTGTCAAGCTAATTTCTTCATTAATTAATGATAATTTATCTCAGAGAGTCCCCCAGCTTAGTAGAGCAGTCATCGAGGAAGCAGCTTTCTGTTCCAGCAGTATTTCATGTACATTTTGCCTCCGTGCACTCTAATTGCAGGTGACTACAGTACGAACTCATTAACGGCTTGCCTTTGACTTGTCATGTGGTTGAGTTATTGCCGCACTGCCGAGCAGTGATGAATATATAGTCTTTTCACTGTCTTAGGGGAAAGAACAAGGCCTGCATCTAGCTTGCCAGCTGGTCTGTATCCAGACACAATATAATCATGAGAAAGGCACGCTTTGGCACTGTAATAGCAAAAAACTGTGTTTGTGCAGGGAATAAAATATTAGCCAAACATACCCCTTCAAGATGGAGAGGCTACAGAGAATAAAAAAAAAGCACTGGAGACTCTTTATGTGATATCATTGGCGTCCTGTTATGTAGGAGGACAAGTGGCTGAGGTAAATTGGGGTCTGTAGTCCAGCAGGCTGTCGGCTGGTTGATGTTGAAGATTCTGTAAAAATAGAATTATTAGAGGATATTTTGTGTGCACACATCTGACTGATGGAGATTTCGCCTTGCCTGTGCTCTTTTGCAGATACCCATTCCCCACAGTGTTCAGCAGCTGCAGCAAGAAGGACTTGGACAGCAGCCTGGAAAAGGGAGTGGGCATGTGTCTGTACAACATGCCTGAAGTTACAGAATCATTTGGAGAACAGAAGTGTGGAAATGGATACGTTGAAGAAGGAGAACAGTGTGATTGCGGAGAACCAGAAGTAAGAGAGCACAACAAGCTGTGTATACATTGGTGACAATGTGCCGGACACTCCACTCTAAAAAGCTGATTTCATGAATCAAATAGAAATGTATTTAATACACTTACCCATAGCAACTTATCACAGGACACATTTTACTCATCTAATTGAACTATACTTTAGCTAAAGGCAAAATAAAAATAATAACAATATTCTTACAAAATTCGGAACTTCTTGAGAAACTTCAAGTATACAAAAATACCCGCTGATCCTTTCAGAAATCCTGAGTGCTGCATTGAGCCGACAGTTCTGCTTCTGCTGAGGTAAAATCTAGATTGTGTTGTCAGCCTAATGCTAACCATACACAGCCCGATAAATAGCCCGATCAACCAAGCCCAATCTAAGTTTCTCGTTAATCAGGCATAAATCATGTTTTGCCCACATGGTCCGACAGAGCTTTCCCGATCAAAATTTAGCAGAAAATCGGCCATCACATGATCGGACATGTTAGAAAATTTTAATCGGTCTGGTTACATCGTTCTACTTTTCTTGTAGCGCCCGACTAAATAAACACCGATCATCCCCGATATTACTATTACTTCCCATTGAATGAAAAATTGGACGACAAAAATTACGATAAACTCCGACTATGATGTACGATCAAAACTGTTACATCGTTCAAAATTTTTTTTTCCTATGTGGGGTTTTTTTGTTAGATCATCCAAGAAAACGCCGATTTTTTTATTGGCAAACTTCGATTGGTTGATCGGGCTATTTATCAGGCTGGTTGATTGGGCTATTCAGGCTCACGTCCTCACTTGAGCGACCACGATTGGGTGTGATCAGGAGCATTTTTAGTCACGATTTTCAGCCGCTCCTGATCGCGCCTATAGAGAATGAATGGGGATGCATTCAAAAATCGCATCTTGACACGATTTTTGAACTTGTCCATTCATGTCTATGGGTGCGAGCGTAGGCCGTGGTCCGGGATCAAAACCGCGGTAAGCTGCGTTTTAGATTGTGGGCAGAATCACGGCCGTGTCCAATGATGGGCAGAATCACGGGCGCATCAGATTTTGGCAGTGGGGATGAGTCCATTGAAATGAATGGGCGATGATGGCCGCACCGCTATTAAAATCGCAGGTGATAGTCTAAGTGAGGACAACCACTTAAGCTTGCCATACACGGGTTGACTTTTGTATGTTCGACGTTCAATTTTACAATCATACTCCAAGCTAACATTGATCGATCGTACCACCACACAGATGATCACAATCATAAACAAATTGATAGACATTTATGTTATAGATACAAGGAGAGAAGGAGATTTACTGTAGTCCAGCAGGGTGGTAATAAGGCGAGTTTGACAACACTGCTTGGGATTTTACTACTACAGGAAATTGGGTGTGAATATCCTTTATACTGTATATCAGGGGTGCCCAAATAGTAAATCACAATCTACTGGTATATATTTTTTTCCTATCTTATTTACACACAGTAAAGTTATGGCCACAATAATTTGTGCTATACATGTGCATGCTGTTGTGCAAGGAAAACTATTTACCGTTTATACTAAAGTATAAGCTGACCCAAGTACCTAATTTTATCTACAAAAACTGGAATAACGTATTGACTCGAGTATACGTTTTCTAAATGAGAATAAAATTTTTTTTTAGAGAAAACACCATTGCCCCTAGGAATCAAGCAGGTGAATATTAATGCTACCCTCAATAAAGTTAAGAGAACACAGGTTTATTGTTATTACAGGATGGGTTTTCAAGGCAATTTTTATGTTCAAATATGAAAATCAATTTCCATCTGAAAAGTATTTTTTATTATTATTATTATTATTGGGACGGATACATGAAATGGAAACGTATTTCCATTCTTTAATCATAATTAGTGGAGTGTTCTATTTGAATTTCTATAAAATTCCTTCTCTAGTAACAATTAATTAATGGGCCACCAGTAACAGTAACTGGCCACTAGATGGCAGTGAAGTGCTGTTTGTTTACATTACATTAGCTTGTGTCAGAAACACAACAGAGCTTCACAGAGGCTGTCGGTGCCTGCGATTCAGCGACCTGTGACCCCGGACAGGTAAGTGGACCCTGACTCTGACTCAAGTATAAGCCGAGGGTAGTGTTTTTAGCCCATTTTTTGGCCTGAAAAAGTCATCATATACACAAGTATATTGGGTATATTTTAAATATAACATATACAATGTATATAAACATTATACAGGGAGTGCAGAATTATTAGGCAAATGAGTATTTTGACCACATCATCTTCTTTATGCATGTTGTCTTACTCCAAGCTGCATAGGCTCGAAAGCCTACTACCAATTAAGCATATTAGGTGATGTGCATCTCTGTAATGAGAAGGGGTGTGGTCTAATGACATCAACACCCTATATTAGGTGTGCATAATTATTAGGCAACTTCCTTTCCTTTGGCAAAATGGGTCAAAAGAAGGACTTGACAGGCTTAGAAAAGTCAAAAATAGTGAGATATCTTGCAGAGGGATGCAGCACGCTTAAAATTGCAAAGCTTCTGAAGCGTGATCATCGAACAATCAAGCGTTTCATTCAAAATAGTCAACAGGGTCGCAAGAAGTCAATACCTTGACATGGCCAAGGTAAGAAAGGCTGAAAGACGACCACCACTGAACAAGACACACAAG
>CM070037.1:56453307-56487148 GCA_036250615.1 Ptychadena robeensis | reverse complement strand
GACTCCCTGCTCCTGGCACCCCTGCGCCAATCCAGGATCTGTGGGGAATCATAACAGCAGAAGATCATAAATTATATTTGTTGTGGTACAGGAGGAGAAATGCGGTAGCCTACGTCATATGTTAAGTAGTAAAAAATCATCTAGTCTAGGTCAAAGTACAGTTAAGTAAGTTGTTTTTATTTCTTTTAAATAATGTTTTTTAGCTGGGTACGTCATCTTCTTGGCTGGCAACTCATCAACTTCAAGTAAATGAGTAGCATATGATGAGTGTTGACTTAATAGATCATCGTTTGTGCTTACTTTAGTTCAACATAAAATTTGTCTCATTCCTTGTTGAGGAATTCCTTGATTATCCAGGATACCACATCAGAAACCACTTCTCACCAGTTATGCTGGGAATAAACGGTACGATTTACCGTCTATTCCTTATCTGATTTTCGACACTCCCTGCTAGTGCCGAGAATCGGACTGCACTCTTAATGTGCAGCTTATTACTTCGGCTGGGGGCAGCCGTCCCCAGCCGAGCTTATGGGATCGGGTTAAAATTTACCGTCCTGTTGGATCTCTGTGCGATCCGACAGGACGGCTGATTTCAGCCCAATCCTCGTCAGTTGCAGCCTCCAATTCCCTAAGGGATGCGGGAGCACGCACGGCATCGGATCGGGGATCGTGCAGGAATTAGTACGTGTATGCCCAGCTCTAGACTTAAGGGCTGGCTGAAATCTGGCTGGTTCTTTTACATAACTGCTCTTTTCATATCATTAATACTCTGCACTGTTACAAAAATGTTTTTGCCAGTTTACTAATAAATATGAAACTAAACTTTCTGCAAGAAATCTAACACCAGAATGTTATATGAAATGTCTGAGATATATCACCTGCGCTCATTATATTATATTGCTTTTAATGATGTCTACTATACCTGCGGCCTGATGACTTTTGAGCAGTCATTGCTCCCTGCATGTAAACATTAAAAATATAGATCAGGCACTAATCAGCCATCATTTACATGCATAGGATCATTGCTCTTTTCTGAAATACACCAGTGTTTCAGCAAACAGAAGAAATGACTCATATGGCCAAGTGGATGAATTTGTTTAGATTGTAGAAAGATGTTCAGGTTTCAGCAGACTGTGGGAAGCAGAGAAAACCAATAAGAGAGAAAAAATATAGGAGCTTTTCTGCTTAATGTGACTGGGTTTCTTTTTCAATGCTGGCTCTCTGACTGGAAGAGGGGTGATTTAACATGACAAAGCAAGGTATCTTTATGTTACATCGCTGCTTAACAGTGTGAGGCCAGCATTATGAAATGCACTGTGGAGGCATACATCTCGCTTTGTGGCAGCTCTGCCACTTACTCTGATTACATCTTACCCATTGTTTTTCCTTTTACTCTTCTGAGCTTTTACCAAGTAAACTGTGGTGTAATGGAAAAGTGTTGCTAATGGGTCAGAATAAGCAATACTGGCCACACAAAAGTAACAAATAGTAGAAAAATGTGGCAAATACAGCAGCACAGCACAGCAGCTGTTTTTCAGCTACATTCATTCCCCTGTGTCAGTCTTCAAATGGTTTACCATGTTCCTGGGTACATCTCCGAGTAAATTAAATAATTATCATAGAACTCCCAACTCCTAGACAGTTTTTCTGTAACTTTTTCCCCAAGAAGTTCATAAGCTTTGATCTACTGTTGTCAGACACCTTGTCTCACAACCGCTTTCTGGAAGAGAGTCACACTGGCAGGCCAACCTAATTCAGCCACTCTACAGTTTCTTGCTATTGTCCCAATGCTAACTGATTATTGGAATGATCTCTGGTAATTGTACCATCGGAAGTAAGGTAGTAGATCTATTTGCTTGTTGTGAAGCTAGCATCCAAGGATTCATTTAATGATTCCATGGATAGTTTTTTTTGTAGATAATATTTAAAAGCATTGGGATGCCAGTCTTTACCCATACAAGAGCTTTAATTAATTACAAGGCTTGCGGGACTACAAGGACTATCTATAACATGGGACTAACTCCCTTCCCATATCAGGTTAGGGGTAAAGCTATGATAAACCCCTGGGGTAGACCTAAATCCTTTTATAAATGCCAGCACCATTTCATTCTGGGACTAGCTATCCCTGTTTGCAACCATTTACCCAAGGAAAATACCCCACCACCTGGGCTCAGGGGCATTGAAAGACTACTTTTTTCCTTTTCCAAGTAAAGAAGTGGAGTGACGAGTTTGTGTTGAACTCTTACTAATAAACAGTGGCCTGAGTATAGGCTATAAGCCAAACAGGACCTTTATTGCTGCACCGAAGGAGCCATCAGGGCTCAATATGGAGCTTCAGAGTAGCAAGTACATAGGAGCACTGAAGTGTGTCACTAAGTGCTTCGGCCAGGAAACATCCTACTGTCCAGACCTCACAAGATAGATAGAGTACTGCAGGAGAGTAGAGATAGTTGAATTTTTTATTTTTATTTTAAATCGACAATTTCAATGATTTAATCATTGAGTTAAATGCAAAGCCACTGAACATGGTATAATCACCAAACTTGCTAGAGAAGGGTTGGGGGTACACTACAAAAAAGTATGGCTCTAGCACAAACAGTTTTTGCATAAATGAAGTTCAAATGTAAAGTAAAAAATTTACATCTCCAGCAATTTTGGTGAAGATACCATTTTCAGAGGCTTTGCAATCAGCTCACAAATTCAGCTAGTCGAAAAATACGACCATCTCTACAGTAGAGACCTATATGTTTTTAAGCCATCTCCCCAGCTAATTCATGCATGCCCCATTAGGCTATGTCCCGACATGGTTTAAACCGCGTGCCGCAATCACGGCTTACCGCCTCTATTTAGTTGAATGGGCTTGTGCCCACTTCAACTAATGGACCGCAATTCTGATTGCGGGCCACAGGCCGCCGATCGCCCCTGATCGCGGCCATAGACCTGAATGGGCGTGGTTAAAAATTGCGTGTCACTTCAACCGTGCCCATTCACTGCCTATGGCTGTGATCAGGTGAGGAGGGGCAGAATGTCCCCCCACTTGCTGGCTGCAATCACTCTATTCGCGGGAGCCAGCGGGAGATCGCTGGGTGCTAGCGATCTCCCGCAATTCTGTGCCATGATTAGAACCACGGAAGTGGGAACATGGCCTTAGTGAAGGACTATACATTTCCACTGAGCCCAGTACTATAAAGTTCTGGTTAGATTACAGAGTCCTCTCAACCCTGGTGTGCATACCTGTCAACTATCAAGTGCAGAAATAAAGGAAAAATTTAAAAAGTGACGTTCTGGTATTCGAAAGGTGGCGCTTTTGCATGTAGGAAGTGACATAACTTACGGCATCCGATTTAGTTGTCGGCTGATTTAGGAGGGTGAGGGAGTTACTCTCCCTGCTAATCCCTCCCAGTGAATCTTTTAGATGCTCTGATGTATCACCCTCCCTCCTCTCATGTTGTCAGCACTGGGTCTCTGTGCTTCTTGCTTGTAAGCCAGCTTCATGCAGGTGCATGCATTTATTTGCATTAATTCCATTTACTGAGGTCCACCAGAGCCCCAAATAATACTGCCTTCTATATTGAACATGTAGTTATCCTTTAAACTGCAATCCAGACATAACTGATTAACTAAGAATTGTAAACCTCTTACTATAAATGGGCATCAATTGAAAATCAAGTTCTTACCATTTAAGAAATATTGTATCCAAGACTAGGTCAGACTTTATAAATAGGGTTTGTGAGTTTGATTTGATTTTCACCCAAAATAGTTTAAGCATGATTTGTTTAGTGTCAAAAACAAAATGGGAATGCCATTTTTCCTTTAACACACAGATCATAAATAGAATATTTATTGGCTGGGACATGCAGTGCTTGGGTTACTCAGTAAGGCAATACACCCAGGAAAGCATAACCAGTGTGGATCTACTTTGCCGAAGTTAAATTGGTGATGGTCACATTCGTACTGTTTTCCATGCTATTGAGAATTGGTATTTGCTCTTACTTCAGTAAATGTGCATCTTAAAACTTTTAAAGTGCATCTCTCATCAGTATACAAAAATCTTGTTTGCTGAACTATTTTTCTTCTAGCAATATATAAAAATGTAATTTTCTACATGTATTTTTCATATCTTATATCTTACAGTAAAGATAATAAATGACTAATCCATCCGGTTCCAACAATGACTCAAACTGTGGCATACACTCTCTTAGAAGAAGAGAATACTTTATAAGGGACCTTTCAGCATGAATACATTCCTGGCATCACACCATATAGAGCAGCTGTATCATTTTTCAAAACCCTAACAATGCATGTCTCTTATTTGATCCATTTTTGGTCTGTTGAATATACCTCTGAATTCTTACTTTCTGTTAAAAAATATCATTTTATCATGTCTAGTGAGTTGATAACTTACTGTTCTCTGTGTAATTATCACCAACTGTGTAACCAATGATAAATATATAAACACAACCCTATTATGTTATAGAAAAGGGAGGTGGTAGAAGTGTTAGTGGCCATAACTCAAGGATGACAGTGCTTCTCCCACTTAGAGAGAGTGAAGCAAGAATTTCACCTTATGATTTAAAAAATAATATTAGAAAAATAGTTAGAAAATATTAGTAAAATAGCACCAACCACATTTGAGGGCCTATTATATATAATACATTACACATTAGTCTTAATGCATAGATCTAAATGTGATCCTAAGTCTACTTCTACAGGGCCTACAAGGCCATAGCTGTACCCAAAGTGTTCCTCCAATTAGAATAAAGATATGAAGAAAAATAAACCCTTATGAGTGTTGAAAAAAAATGTATTGCAACTTTACCTTCTTCTCTTCTGACAAAATACCTTTATATGTTTTTCATTAAATTATTTGTGTGTCATTAACTTCTGATTCTATTTTAAACAACATCCTAACTTTTTGGAAAAAAGTATTGTATTTTATTAAGGATATTTAATTTCAGAATAACATGTCCACTTTATTCATTGCATTGCAGTAAATCATTTTACACTTATACTGTGATTGATTTGGTTTGAAATTTCCAACCCAATCATCCTCCTCTTACTATTGGCACAGGTTTCTTTCCCAGCACAGCCACCTTTGTCTTGAGTTTCTTCGTTTTACTTTGAGGTTAGCAAAAGGACCAGAATGTGAGTAAGTTCGAAATAGCTGTTCTGTGCCCAAGTGAGTTTGAAGGATGAATAGGCCTCATCTGTACACACAAAGGAGACATTTACTGCTCATGAAAGCCGTTACGTTCTAAACCTTTCTTCTAAATCTCTTTCCAGGAATGTACCAATCCTTGCTGCAATGCAACTACATGCCAGCTAGTTCCAGGAGCCGTGTGTGCCCATGGACTTTGCTGTGAGGACTGCAAGGTGAGCCTCAATATAGAAATATTTTATTAATAGCACGGGATGTTTTCTTGAACTGGATGAATTTAGACTGCAATAACCATTTACCTTTTACATATTTTGTATCTGTGATATAATATTCACATTTTACCAATTGTCCTGGTATTAACTCAGAAAAGTCTCAGGTCTGTATATCAGATTTCCTTTAGATCTCTTTTTTTTTCACCCAAACCATGTAATATGAGTGACTTTCTAAACAACTAATCAAGTCTACCGGTGTTCAATCGCAGAGGACCCTATACTACATAGTTGTTGGTAGATCAAAAAGATCTAAAAGTTTATGGCCAGCTTAACCCAACAGGCCCACGTAGATTCTTATTCATTGCCTGGTATGTCCATAGTACACTCTCCCTTGAGTCTGCTCACAGACCAGTGGAAACATTTACATTTGTGTTGTCTCAATGTTTTGTTCCTTTTACCTGATATAAAGGCTATATTAAACATAACCACATTACAGATTCCACAAAATCTACACAACCACTACAGGGGAAGTACCGTATTTTTTGGACCATAAGATGTACTTTTTCACCTTTAAAATTGGGGTGGGAAAGTGCATGCGCCTTGGCTTCCCACCAGCTCTCCCGACACTGAGATTAGCCAGGGAGCTAGAGGAGCTGTCAGTTGAGCGATGCCAGCCAGTGTCCGGCACTCCCATCTGTACTGTATAATTGCCTATGCCAGCAGAGCTCAGAGCTATCCCTCTCTTCATTGCATAGGCAATGAAGAGAGGGATAGATGAACTGGCATCTATACCTCTCTCCTGTCCGTGGAAACTGCAACCACTCGCAGCTCCCACGGACACAGGCACAGCCAGCCAGCCAGAGAGGAAAGCAGAGGAGAGGAGAGACTGCAGTTGTTGGCTCCCCTCCTCCTGCCAGTGTGGAGTATGACGTTGTGCTGAGAGTGTACTGCTGCTAGTGACACCTACTGGCTGAATTGAATATTGCTTTCATTGAATTCATTGCATTAACCCAATTGATGTAAAAACGTATTAAATATTTTTTTCTGGTTTTCCTGCCCTAAAAATTGGGTGTGTCTTATGGTCCGGTGTGTCTTATAGTCCGAAAAATACAGAAAAATTAAAAATTTTCATGAAACTGCAATATGAACAACTATGCATACTTCTACAGCAAAGTAGCAAAGTAGTACTTGTCAAAGCCAAGGTACAGACAATTCATTATAGTGGAAAAGAGGAAGTATATACCTATATCTATTTACTTTACTAGTACAAATATATAGATAAGGCATATACGTTTGGTACTAAACTCTTCAAAGGGAGCACTGGGTCAATGCAAAATGTGCAATGCTCAACAATTTGTAAAAATCAATAATTTAATTCAATTGTAAAAGTTCAGAAAAACATAGAAATGTAAAAATACATGAAGCAATTATAGACAGCAAGTCTTTTAGGCGAAAAGCAGAATAATTACACGATCAATAGTTGATCTAGGTTTCCCTGATTCGGTGGTTAGGATTACAGATGGTTGAATTTCTAAAGCTAGCTTACTTTGTGAGTTAATTGCAAAGCACATGAACATGGTATCATCACCAAAGTTGCTGGAGCACTACATAAGAAGATAACTTCATATTGACAGGTCTATATTACAGGAAAGTTCTGTAGAGATGAAAAGTACAAGAGTTGTTTAAAGGTTTATTAAGCCCTTGAAACTAAAAGCTAATTTATTTGCTGCCTCCCAAGCATTAGATGTTGTGTTTTTAATAGTTGTCTTATGTGATGCATTTATTTCTACCTGCTGATTAATCTAGTATCACACATCATTGTAATAGGGTCTCTTCCCTCAACAACATCTATGGAGGTTAATGTAGCCACCCTTTGAAATTAAATTCAAGGTCAATGTCTGTCTCCTGTGTAGGCTACATGGCTTCATACATGGCTTGATCTTTAGTTCGATCCCCAAACAATCGATTGTCGTGCGTGTTTGCCGCAATCGATCATTCGGGAATCAAATGCAGCCCACCTTGAGGCATTGACCTTGCTCAATTGTAAATGGAAAGTGATCTGACATGTTAGTATTTCCATATTCGATCGCCATTACTTGGGAACTTATAGTATCGACCAGGGATTGATTTTCCGAGGTGGTGCACATCGATTGCCCAAAAAATCGTTATTTGCAGGGGAATTGAGACATGTATCAGCTGCTTTAGAGGATTTATCATCACCTAGAGGGCTCCCCATAGCAGGGTAATTTTGATTATCAAACAACCAATTTAAACTGTGTTCCATCAGGGTGTCGGTAGCAGCTTCAAAAGCTGCTATAAAAATGCACAGCATCCTGGCTCAAGCAGGCTGGATAGGTAAGTTAATATATTTGGTGAGGGATAAGCCGTCCACACCAGGTAAAAGAGGCACCGCAAACCATAGTGGAAGGTGAAAAACACATGTGCGGTTTATTGTCCAAATCTATTTACAATATGTACAGCAAGTAAGGCAGTAAACAAATCCAAAGTAAACAGTAAAGTAGATATATATATATATATATATATATATACGGTACATTTAGATTATACATACATAAAGTAAATGTATGTATACTTTCCAGTTTGCGTGTTTGTTACTGTAGTCTGCGTTATGCAAAAACAGATGTGTCTTTTCAAGCAAGTGGTGCATTAGCCCTTAAATCACAGCTTTTTTGCATAGTTATATCATTTTTAATCTTTCTAATCTTCAAATGACACTCAGGACTTTAATCTAGTTACAGCTTTTATTTCTTGGAAAATACTTTGTCATAAAACATCAGTGTTATCACTAGTGTGGACCATAAGCCAAAGATATGGATGTTACAAGGCTTTGTACTCTGTCTCCGACATCCAAGTTTTTGGTGCTGTGACAAAACTTGAAACTTTCGCAAACTTTGATTTTATTTACACTTTTTTTATTGTGTGCTTAAAGAATGCCTTACTGGTTACGTACTGTAAACTGCAAAACAAAAAGAGTTTCTCAGAAACATTGGCATTTTTAAGAAGCCTTTAAGAAACAGTAATTTGTTGGGTATTTTTTTCTATTCCGGTAAACAAATTTTATTAAAATGTATGTGTGGCATAATAACTGTAGTACTCATTTTGAGTGCAATGTTTTTCAAATTTCTTTTCTATTTAGATTTGGAGTTATATTAATGTTCAACCGCCCATGGCTACAAAAGATGTTTATGGGTACACTGACGTAGATAGATTTGGACAAAAGTGTGGGTACACCTAGTTGTTAGTGACAACCCATTCTAAATCTAAAGGTATGAATATGGAGTTTGTGCTCCCATTTTAGCAAAATCAGCTTCCACTCTTTTAATTAAAAAAAAAGCTTTTCACAGGATATTGGACGCATTCGAATTTATTGCTAAAAAAAAAGCATTTGTAATGTCAGCCACTAATAATGGAGCCTTAGTGGTGTACAAACTTAAGATGGCCTTTAGTCAGCCAAAACAATCTTTATGATCGTCTTGCCTGAATATTTTAAGTGTGTATATCTTCTTATATAAGTCAGTTTCGCAGCGGGCTGTGGCTCCCTCGTCCTTCCCCTACCCACTTAAAAGTACAGAATGAGCACTATGTGTAAAATTCTCGTTCATTCTCTGGGCCTTGAAAAAAAATTTTTTCGGAGAGTTGTAAGTGTGTGTACGGAGCTATAGTTTGAAACCTCTCATTCAGTTAATGCCAAAGATGTTCAATGATGTAAAGGTCAGACCCCAGTATGGGGCATATTCTTTTACATGAAACTCAACTTAGTATATATTTCTGGAGCTTGATAGTATAGTAGTCAAAAGCCTGTATGGGGCATTGAAATCCAAGATTCAAGATTCAACTGAGCATTTTTTAATGCACCTTAGTTTGCATACCGGGTACCATCATGCTGGAACAGAAAATGGCTTTACCAAACTGTACCCACAGAAATGTAAGCAAACAATTGAAGCACTTGACCTCCTTGTGCCCCCTGTGTAGGGCGAGTAATTGTGGCAAAGTAGCAATAACACCCACTGAAAGTCATTAGATATAACGCAACCAATACATGTCTGTGTACACAGGGGATGCATATTGCATCTGATGAGCAGTTCTTCAATAACATGGTGCGTGTTTAGACTATAAGGCCCCTGTGAGTACAGGCACGTCATAGCCCATTATTTTGAAAAGGCAGTGCTGCTCCTAGTGTGGGCCGAAAGTGGGTAGTTCTTCTCTTAGCCTTAATGTATAAAGAGCCTCAAGCTAGCTATCAAGGTTTAGAATTTAAAAATTGTTCCCTTTGTTCATCCCTATTACATTGGTAGGGTATAGTAGATGATTTCTGCACTTGCTGATAGAGATGGTAGATTTTTTTAAATTAAACCCTTTTAACGATTTCAAGTTAATTGCAAAGCACCTGAGCATTGTATCATCACCAAACTTGCTGGAGATGTAGAGAAGGGTTGGGGGTATACTACAAAAAAGTATTGCTCTAACACAAATAGTTTCTGCATAAATTAAGTTCAAAGTCAAGTCAAAAGACGAAAATCGGAATTTCGACTTTAAATTTGAACTTAATATATGCAAAAACTTCATGTGCTAGAGCAAAACTTTTCTTATATATATCATTTTCAGAGGCTTTGTACTCAGCTCACAAAGTCAGCTAGTTGATCATTTTCTTGAAATACCTGATTCAGCCACAACAATAAAGCAATGGAATGTAATTGTATTTTTTTATGTTCTTGGATAAGGTCATCCAAAAAACGTATGTGGCCTTTTCAATACCCTCAGCTTAGTGCTTCAATTGCTTTGATGTTTTTAAATACAACTTTCACTTTAGGTTGTTTGAGGTATTTGTTTGTTACTGTGAAAGATCACAAACAGCAATACAAGATCAATGTGCATGACTCCTCATATGAATAATTACTCCACACAGAAATAAACATCAAACAGATGTCAACACTGTTTGACAGTACAGTCACATTACTATACTGCAGCAGAACAAAGCTTGTGAACCATCAGAACTGGCTAATTCTGTATGCTTATAATCTTCTTATGAAACCAACAATCATTTGGTGCTGTTCTGTCATGTACCAGGATGTCAAGTTTATATTAACCAGTTCTAATAGTAGTTTGGCGGAGAGGTGAAGTAAGTATTTGGCGTTTGATTCTTATTTTGCCACATCAAGGAAAGCTGTTCTATAACTCGTACCTAAATAATAGGTGGATCTAATATTGTAACTACGCTAATTCAGAAGAACAGATTAACATATATATATGTATATATGTATATATATACAGGGGTGCACATAAGTGGTACTCAAAAGGGGCCAAAAACTAGCAATGCATACTTGCCTGTCTTGGCGGCCACAGCTAGATGTATACAATTCATGTCACTTGGGTAACTGCAGGGAAATATGAATAACTATGAAAGGTTGCAGTCAGAGGTGTGATATTGGGAATGTAAATTACTCATCCAAAAAAAGAAGATTTAACTTCCAAGGGTTTTAGAGATCTGGGGGATGAAAGTCAGAGTAGGGTAAATGATGCATAACTGTACTATTGAGATATGAGATCTGGGGGTTCAAACGTCTTGTACTGTGAGAGTTACATTTGACCCAACACCAGCTGGTGACCTGTGGATGAAGGCAGCTAATCGGAGGCTCATTCAGCAGCAGAATCTACCATGCAGGAGGCTGACACAGAGGATGGTGAGGAAAACAGTGAGAAAGACCACCCTACATATGGGGTGAGTACCAAACACCATCTCCTGGTACTCATAGCTCACTAAAAAAGTTACGTGCACCCCTATATATATATATATATATATATATATATATATATATATATATATACCCTGTTTCAGTATCCAATCTTTCATTCCCACCTCTTTACTTACTTGTGTTTTGTTGGACAGTTAATTAGCTTAAAATGTAAAATTTTAATATGCTATGGTAAATCATGCAGATATGAAAGACATATGTGTAACTAAGATTGTTTGTTTTTGTTTTGTTTTGTTTTTTGAATTAAGCGCACTTTGTATTAAAGAAGTATTAAAGAAAATATAACCAATATTATTTAGGATTTTGACATTTAATGTTTTGTTTTCACAGCTAAAGCCAGGTGGAACTCCATGTCGGGACTCGGGTAACTTCTGTGATCTGCCTGAATTCTGCACTGGAAACAGCGCACACTGCCCACCCAATGTCTACCTACACGATGGTCACCCTTGCTCCACGCTGGATGGATACTGCAACAGTGGCATGTGTCAGACCCATGAACAACAGTGTGTTACACTATGGGGACAAGGTAGGCACTGGTTTTCCTGCAACAGCTTGTTCTAAATGACCTAGAATATATTTTGTTACATAGACTGTTGTGGTTCATGAAGTATGCATCTAAAAAACATTCTGTCTTACTCAGTGCCATTTCTAGCCTTTCAGGGACCCTATGTTCTTGCTTGCTTAGGGTCCCCTTGTCGACGCGGCTTCTCTTCCCCCCCCCCCCCCATCAGCAGATCTGAACAGTGCGAATTGCCGAGGGGGAGGGGGAAGAAGAAGAAGAGGAAGGGGGAGTGTCCTACGGGTGTACTCTACTCTAATCGAGACTGGCCTTTAAAGTCCCCATGCTCCTACTTGTGTAGGAGGAATTTCACTAAGATGACCCCCATGGAGGAGAGGGTTTGAACCCCCTTGTTCTCCCCTGTGGAAGTCATCGATGTTTTTTACATATAAAGTTATAATCTTTATAAATAAATATACAGGCTCTGGGATTAGTTTATATGTAGTTGGCAATGTTAAAAGAAAAGTTCTTGTTGCCATGTGGATGCTGTGAAAGACAGCTTTTATCCAGCGTTGGCCGCCGGCAAGATAAGTTGCTATGTGCTCCGGTCATACAGCGAATGAGCTGTACAGTGATGTGATTAATTGCTCAGTATATATTCTGAGCATTGTGGACGCAGGAAATGCTAGGCAGATAAAGAATTATACAGTAGAAGGAGAGCAATGAGATTCCTGACCATTCATTATCCCAGTTGGAGTGACACAGTGTAGCATCAGGTCAGGATTGACACTGCTGGAAAACATGTTGAACTCAGGACTTCCTGTGCAGAAAACTTCCTCAGGAAATGCTGCTAGCATAATGTTTTATTTGTTATCGCTAGTGCTCATTTACATTTTGGTGCAGCTATTGAAAAATATCCCTATTAAATATGTTCTTATTTATAACCTGTGATGTAACGACAGATTATTTCCTCTGGTCTATCTTGGGATCTGCAGCTGTTTCCACTGATACTTCATTTTTTAATGCAATGGATTATCCAAGAGGACCATCAGGGGAGTTTCCAGTAGAGGCCTGAGAAAACCCAGTTCGATACAGATCATGCTTCCTTCTCTTGCCAAACACCTAGATTTTTCTTGTTTCTTATATGTTTGGCGAATATCCATTCCTACTTTATGAATAATTTCTTCCCCTTTTACCTTCTTCTTTTGCCACAGTACTTTTACTTTGTACAGTACTCTACTACTGGTACATTTGACATGTGCCTATGGTATGCAAGTGGTGAAGAGATCCTCTTGGCAATTGTATACAAATGTCAACTTACTTTTTAAACTGGTAATCTGAGCTTGTTCTTATTAGCATGGGGTTCCTTATTTTCCATTTAGTCATATGGCTGCATTCCTCTGTTTTTCTACAGTCTCCATATCATGAAAAGTTATAGCGCACAGAGCACATGAAGGAATCCTATGCAGGCTTGATGCCAGGAAATATAGCTTAAACTGAACTTTCTTGATCCTTTCCTCCTGTTAATGGTAAAACATTTTTGTTGCCTTCCTATAAGCAGAGCTGGGAATTCTCTGTTTGGCTGAAGTCTCCAACTAATCAATAAGATGCTATGGGGACCCAAAACTAGAATCTCAAGGTTGAGTCTTACCCAGGACATAATCTACATTGAGTTTATGTGGCTACATTTATCTCACATTTGTTAGATTAAGGCTATTTCATTGGTCACAATAGGAAAAAGCTACTTTTTCTGGTAAAGTCAGCATGCACATCTTTTTTGTTTATTTTAACTTCAAAATTTTTCTGATTTGTGTCAGACTTTTTTTTTAGGTGTTCACATTCTGTGATACACATAAATTGAACAATGAAGATGGTAACAGGAACAGTTAACAAAATATTGTGGGTTTTTTGCCATCATGTGCCATTGTAGGCTTTCTTTTATTTGTGTCATATGATATGACGGCATGCACCCCATGCATGCATTCGTTTACAGCAGAAAGCCTGTCAGAAAGAAGCACAACTGTCAGAAGATTAGATGTCTGTGCTGGAGATGGAAGAGGGACACTGAAATCTCATTCACATGGTTAGTTTAGAAGGCGTTGTTCCAGTATCCTGAGATTCGTGACCATCCTGCCAAGGTGACAAGTAGTAGGGTGGTTGCCCATAAGGATAACATAGGGTCGATTGTCAATGATTAATAACTGCCCTCAAACTGCTCACAAAATGCTTGCAATCTCTGCACACAGCTGTAAGTCCCCATGAAGCTGATTGTGGGAATGCAACCTGATGCTGCGTGGGATTCCTTTCTAGATGTACAAAATGGGCTACAGTTAGTATTTTTCTACTTAAACTTTAAAATGTCTAACCTGGACTAAGGTGGGTTAATGGAGCAGCTCAGCCCTTCTATTACATGTGTCCGAGCATAGATGACTCACTCTAGCTAAAGTCTAAGTTTTGAATTTTCACAGCCTAAACTATGATCAAGTCTGTTATTTCTCCAATTACAGCTGCAGCATGGATCTGCTGCTCTCCGTCCGCTGACCATGTATGGTCTAATCAACTCCTCTTCAAAGGACTTAATAGCAGAAGGTTTTCTCACAGCGTGCTCATGTCTGCGGTGTTAGTTGCCAGAAAGTAATTTCCAGGATTCTGACACAAGGGAGTCACTTATTGCTCACTCTGTAACCATAAAATATAAACCATCCTGCAGCTACCAACTCACTAGGTATTCTGAAATAAAAAAGGTGATACTTTCCACAGAGCTTTCTAATAAGATCCCATGCCTTTCTCTATTGTATTCTATTCTGTTAGCTTCTCTAGAAGAGAAGGGTATCAGCAGGCATAGATCTTTAATGACTAGATCAGCCTGGTACAGAATATGGAAACTAGAAAAGAGATCCTTCAAATAACTTTGAATAATACATTTCAATAAGTAACTGCTAAACAAGATATCCTGAAAGTTAGTTTAAGGATTTTTCAATATTTGAGAAAGAAGTTTACTTCCTCTTCTTAATAGTGTCCTCCCAAATCTCGAATCTCAGTGGTGGAAACTTTGTAAAGTATTTAATAGAAGTTATGCATGTAATATTTAGATTGACAGTCTAGTCTGGAGAGACATTATAAAGTTCAGTGATCTGTAACAGTTGATTGTTTAGCCACCCGCATCCTAAACTAAAGAGCGAGCTATTGTTCCATTGTTTAAAATGAAACTGCCAATATGTGTTGCACATCTGCTCCGGAGATCCATGGAATATTTGTTGCAGATATATCGACTTTTTTTGACAATTGCCATATGGTCAATTTTATTCTTACCTTCTCAGGTCTTCTGATGGGCTTAGGTCCAAGCAACCAAGTACATCTGTGCTGTAGAAATCTATCTTATCCGATGCAAAACCTAGATTCCCTAGGATTCCCTTTAGCTTGCTAAACACTTTATATAATAAACATTTTCTATGTACAAGATATGTTTCTTCATGTTTTCTCCTAATTCCTCCCCTAAGTACCAAGTGTGGTAGAGTTATTAAGAGATAATGCTAAGAAGCGCACCTTGTATGTAGGAAAATATGTCAAATAACTTATCGCTATTTAAACCATAGGAGAAAAAAAGGACTTCGGCAGGATCACCAGGTATTGTTAAGATGTATAGACTGTAGGCATTAACAATATCTTAAACGGCTTTTTATGAGATGAGGTTTATCTACGTCATTTATATCTATAGGTAGGCAGTAATGGAATGTAGTACCCTGTAAAGAAATCGATGAATGCAGAAAGTTGAAACTATTTACTTAATAAAGGGTATCACCTAAACCCCAAACTTTCTGCATAAAAAGACCGGCCAAATGGAGCTAGATCTGATGGCTCAATCATACAGTACAACTTGTCCTGTTACCAAGGAAATAGTTAAATAATTTAATGTAATGCTTTGTTAAGTTCCTGTGGAGGTCTTTGTAAATTAGCCCCTGACAATTCAGTGCATTAAAGTAAGGACACCTAAATGAGATGCCATGATTGAACAGCATATGAATTTCATTCACAAAAACATGCTAATTATCTTTCAAACTAATTAGTGAAGGATCATCTCTAGAATTCATTATGCTGCTGAGGAGCAATGGGGTTTGCAGGTGCAAAGAAATAGGATACACTAAGGGAAAGGTGGAAAAGAAATACAGCAAGCTTTGAAAGAGATATTGCTGTGTGAATAAAATATAGATTTTATATAACGAATACGAATGTAATATATCTACCATACAGGTGGATTCAAATGCAACCAATGCTCATTCAATTGGCCTATTGCCATACATATACAAAATCAAACACTTAACCATGCAGTTTGCATTTACATACATTTGTAGAAGAATGGGTCCTTCTGAAGTGCTCAGTGAATTGAAGCATGGTAACATTATATACCTGCTACCTCAAATTTAAGTGTTTATATTGCAAAGTAGAAGCATTAAAGAAAAGAGAATATCAGCAAAATCACTATATATAATATATACATATATAACAATTAGCATTACTCTCTGTTATCATGGATGTTCTAGGTAGTATTTGGCTTTTCAGTAAAATGTTAAAATTCACTTAGGGCTCATTTACATAGGGGGTTGTCAACTGCCTGGCAAATGTACAATAAGTGTGGCATTACATAAGGTGATCACCAGTCAGTTTTGGGGCATTTACCTAAAAGAGCTATCATGGGGGAACTGTCTATTTGCTCACTGAGTGCCTTCAAAAGTGTGCAATCGCTTGCACATAAAGGCACCCGGTCACTTTTGGGGCAGCTGCGGTGTGCCTTCAGAACAACCTTAAACCTTTGTGGCATAGATTCAACAAGATAGTGGAAACATTCCTCAGAGACATTGGTGCAGATTTGTTGGCTGCACATCCATGATGCGAATCTCCTGTTCCACCACATCCCAAATGTGCTCTAGATCTGGTGACTGTGGAGGCCATTTGAGTACAATGAACTCATTGTCATGTTTAAGAAACCAGTCTGAGATGATTTGAGCTTTATGACATGGTGTATTATCCTGCTGGAAGTAGCCTTCAGAAGATAGGTTCACTAGGTACACAAAATTTTTCCAATCCTCCATTGTCCAATTTCAGTGAGCCTATGTGAATTGTAGCCTCAGTTTCCTGTTCTTAGATGACAGGAGTGGCACCCGGTTTGGTCTTCTGCTGCTGTAGCCCATCTGCCTCCAGGTTCGACGTGTTGTGCGTTGAGAGATGCTCTTCTGCATACCTTGGTTGTAACGATGACGTCATTGCGCTGTTGCCCGACATTGGAAGAGCTTGAGATACAGCACTGCAAAGCAGTCTCCATGCAAAGCAATCCCCCTCCTCTCCATTGCAAAGCAATGTTCCATATCCCTGTTTTCGAGCGTGATTGGGATTGGTCCCGCGTGAAAACAGGGATGGACGCATATGATATGGGCCAGATAGATGGCTGTAAGCGCGCATGGTGCTCGAAGTGGCCATTGATCTGGCCCGTATCTACATGCGTGTTCCCTGCTTTACTGTTGATTTTAAATCAGCTTGAACCACTCTGGCAATTTTCCTCTGCCCTCTGGCATCAACAAGGCATTTGCGCCCATAGAACTGCCGCTCACTGGATGTTTTCTTTTTTGGACCATTCTCTGTAAACCCTAGAGATCAGCAGTTTCTGAAATACTCAAACCAGCCTGTCTGGCACCAACAACCATGCCACGTTCAAAGTCACTTAAATCACCTTTCTTCACCATTCTGAAGCTTGGTTTAAGCTGCAGCGGTTTATCTTCACCATGTCAACATGCCTAAATGCAGTGAGTTGCCACCATGTGATTGGCTGATCAGTCATTTGTATCAACGAGCAGTTGGACAGGTGTGCCTAATTAAGTGGCCGGTGAGTGTATACAGGCAAAAGATTTGAATATTCAAAAGTTCCTGTATTTTAGTAATTCAACTTAAAAGGTGAAACTAATATTTGAAATAGACTGATAACATGCTAAGCAAGATATTCCAAGCCTTAATTTGTGATCATTTTTTATGATTATGGCTTACACCTTACGAAAACCCCAAAATCAAGAAAATTGCAATATTATATGAATAAAACAAAGATTTTAATTTAGAAAATGTCGGACCAAATCATGTTGGATATAATCATGTCAGATATAATCATGCATATTTACTCTGTACTTGGTTTGGGCCCCTTTTGCATCAATAGCTGCTTTAATGCGGCGTGGCATTAGCCTGTGGCACTGCTGAGGTGTTATGAAAGACCAGGATGCTTCATTAGCGGCCTTCAGCTCTTCTGCATTGTTTGATTTAATGTCTCTCATCTTTCTCTTGGGAATGCCCCATAGATTCTCTATTGGGTTCAGGTCAGGTGAGTTTGCTGGCCAATCATGCACAGTAATCCCATGGTCAATGAACCAGGTTTTGGTCATTTTGGCAGTGTGGGTAGGTGCCACGTCCTGCTGGAAAATGAAGACAGGATCTCCATTAAGCTCCTCTGCAGAAGGAAGCATCAAGTGCTCCAAAATCTGTGTTTTTTGTCTGAAATCCAAAATCAGACAAATAACACATCTGTGGCATTTAATTATAAAATAATACAAAAATCTATCTTACGAGCCCTGAATTTGACACCCCGTCTGGCACAAGCATCCATGCTGCATTCAGTAAAATTAACTTTCTTCCCTTATTCTGATACTCATTTTTAACTTAAGCAGGCTTTCATGACAATGTCTACCCGCCTTATTGCATCTAGTCGCTTTGTGTTTGGTCCATTAGACTTTTGCATTAATAAGCTATTAACAGATATACCCAATAATATTGCTGGTCAGTGTATTCCTGCATGAATACTGTATATCTTTACATACATGCACATTTTCATTAAAATTTTATTTTAATCAGGACTTATCTGTTCAAACACTGCAAATGTGAGAACTTTAATCTATGGATGGACACAATCCCTTTAAGAAAAGAACCAAGGAGAACATCAAAAGGTGTGCACGGAGGGCGACAGCCCCTTTAAGGCGGCGCCCCAGCATGAAATGGGGCTACTAGAGGAGATAAGAAAGGGATACCCGGAAGGGTGTTCAAAATAAAGTTACTCCAAGCATCAACTGCTCTCTGAATGATACCTCTTTCTCTACAAAGGGTCATTGATTATTTTGGATAAGTAGATTATGAGAACGTGTCCATTTGATCTCAATGATCAACTGTTGACAAAGAAATGGTTTTGCTGTTTGAGAGATAAAGATCAGGTGGATATTTAAAAAAAAATGTAACATACTTTTTTTTAATATGACATGTCACAATAGAGCACCCAGTAACAATGCTTCTTATGAATATAGAGGTTTTAAAACATATTCAGATTTCAGAGTTTAAAAAACAAGCTCCTGAGAAAGACATTTCTCTAGGATTTGGTGACTTTTCCTCTAGATCACGATGTGAGGCACCAAGTGATACACCAGATTAAAGCATTTCTTGAGAATTCCTGCTATGTAGCCGCTGAGACAAATTAATGAGAGCTTCTGAATGTCAGAAGGGCTTGTTACTTCATGCCTAGGTGTTCAGTGGTGTTGGAAAACCTTTCTAGGATGTGCTGAGAGTTCTCTTTACCATGATGAAAAAGATCACACATGCTCTGGGTTTTTTTCTCTTTTAGTTTAAGACAGCATAGAGAAAGGTTAGACCTGAGATTGATGTAGATGGTAGATATTATTTTTCTATATCATTGACTTGAGCTTTAATCTCTCACATTATTATTGCTGTTTGTATGCTTACTATTTGCTGGGAATTCCTTCTAAAAAAAACTCTAATTACTAGAGTTTAATTATTTTTTTCCAATATTTCCACTAGCTGGATTTATGAGTTAATTATAAATTATCTGATCATGGTAGCACCACCAAAATTGCTGGAGATGTAGACAGGGGCTGTGGGAACATTAATTATTGCTCTAGCCAGTAGAGTTAGTATTCATGTTAGTTTGGCAATGAGACAGTTGAATTTTTCTGTCTTCAATATGGGGTTGTCCAGTACAGAGGAGGAGCTCAGATGTCAAAAAGGGTATACATATGATTGATAGGAGAGTCCAAAGGTTAACTCCCAACTCTTAACTAGTCTCAGCTCTTGTGTCTTCAGCAAGGATGCCCCTGTGGGAGTTAAGCCTAGCAACCAGGCCCGAGGGGCGGATGATTACTACCATGTAAGTGTCATTACCTACAGTAGAGTAGAGTGGACTCTACTCTAGATGACTCCCCCTTTATACAAGTAATGGAAAAGGTTTGGGGTGAGAAGTTTGCTAGTCTGCAAAACAAGTCTGGGTGTCATCTGCTAACCCTGGGTAATGCTACACTAATGGCTGCCACACACGCACTGAGCGGCATCAAATTTTGCCGCCGACCGATGTGCATGCGTGCTCGCAGCCGTTGGTCAGTGGCAAAATCGTCCATGGATCGGGGGTTGCCCACATGGTGACAGATCCCTGTCGCCCCATAGCTCAGTGGGCCAGAGAACGGACATGTCCGATAATCTCTGGCCAATGTCGTTACTTTCAATGGAGACCAGCGTCTCCATTGAAACTAACGGCCGGCACACAAAGGGTGCCCGCCAATGTTGTCAGCGATGGAGAGCAGCGTGATGACGTCATCACGCTGCACTCCGTAGCTGATCTGTGCTGCTTTGTTGGCCCCAACTCGTTACGTGTGTGGGGGCCTTTAAACTTTACTTACTTTTTTTTTGTAATGTTTCCCCAACCCTTCTATCCAACCCCATTTTGGTAATGCTTTGTAATGAACTCCCAAAAAAAATTGTCAATGTTTTGCAATTGTTGTGAGTAACTATGTACTGCTGTGCCTACTGAGTCATATCTGTATACCTGTATTGTTAGATATTGAGCACTGCTACATCTTCACGCAGAAACACAATACATAACAAGACCAGCGTCTCCATTGAAACTAACGGCCAGCACACAAAGGGTGCCCACCGATGCTGTCAGCGATGGAGAGCAGCATGATGACGTAATCACGCTGCACTCTATAGCTTATCTGTGCTGCTCTGTCGGCCCCAACTCGTTACGTGTGTGGGGGGCTTTAAACTTTACTTACTTTTTTTTTGTCATGTTTCCCCAACCCTTCTATCCAACCCCATTTTGGTAATGCTTTGTAATAAACTCCCAAATAAACTAGTCAATGTTTTGCAATTGTTGTGAGTAACTATGTACTGCTGTGCCTACTAAGTCATATCTGTATACCTGTATTGTTAGATATTGAGCACTGCTACATCTGACCATCTTCACGCAGAAACACAATACATAACAAGATATGGTAAGATAATAGATCAGTTCCTGGAAGACCAAAAGCAATACTGGAGACTATTCCTTTGTCCTCTTTCTGACATGTCGAATCATTCTGCCAGGTTGTTTTTTCTGACTACTACTGTTTAAAGAAACAGAAAGCAATAGAAGATCGCAATTGGAGTGGCCAAAAACTTTCTGTAATGTCTCTCAGGGATCAAGTTAAAGAAAATCTCCCCATGATATTACTTTTCAGGTTACTTAAAAGCATTTGTCTAGGAGAGAGACATGCACATAAAATAATATTCTCTTTCCCATTGACACTTCACATCTCCTTGATTGAAAATAAAACAATCATGCACTTTCACTGTGATCATGAGAAGAGATAACCTTCATAATGGCATCAGGCAAGCGTGTTTGTATCTTGAATAAGACATCACATTCTTGATGACACATAATGACATGAAAACCTTCTGCCCTACTGAAAAAAAGGTCATTCCTATTATATCCAATATTAGGTCAATACAAGTCACTATAATCTCATATATTTTTCTAGAAAATAGTTCCATGGTCAGTACGTTTATTATATCGCTCAACTCTTACTTGATGAGCGTGGCTTCAAACATAGACTATAAAAAACTATGCTGCATATAGATGTGATGCTCAAAGAGTCTATCTATCCAAATTGATATTACCAGAAGGTTTTCTGTTGTATATATGTATATACATCATATATGTTTGATTGCTGCAAATAAAAACTGTTGATCTTGTTAGAACTGTAGACGTTTGCTCATCATATGACACAAGCTATGACTGATGCTATCTACAGTAGATTGTAAGCCTGGCCGGGCAGGGTCCTCCACTCCTCCTGTGCCATAATCTGTACCTGTGTGTTATCTTGTGTTGTGTCTCAACTCTAAAGCAGGGAACACACATGAACATATGGGCCAGATGGATGGCCGCTTTGGGCATCGTGCGGGCTCATGGCCATTGATCTGGCCCATATCAAATGCGTCCATTCCTGTTTTTAAGCAGCAGCAATCAATCCCACTTGAAAACAGGGATATCAGACATGACTGTAAACCACGGTTGATGTCCATTGCTTTACATTGAGATCATGGGGTCTCCATGCAAAGCATCGTCGGAGCTGTAGACACAGGAGTGTCTCAAATATCAGGCAGCAGCAAAATTACATCATCGTGCTGCTGCAGGGAACCTCAAACGGCTCCTATATCGAGCTGTGTGTTCCTTGCTTAACTTATTGTACAGCTGCTTAATATGTTGACGCAATATAAATAAATGATAATATTTATGGAAAAGGTCTATGTCTAGTAAGTACTTGAACTGGTGCTTTTTCAAAAATCCTTATTGATATGTGTTCATGGTAAGGTAAAATTAAAGGGTCCACCCAAGACTTATATATTTGCTGAATTATAGAATCACTTATATCTTTGGAGGCCTTTTAAGTTTCTTGAGTCTTGATTGAGTACTTCTAGCCTTCAAGTCTGCCTCCAAGCTTCAAAGTAAGGACATAAGCAGAGCATAAGCAGGTAGACCAGTCGTAAGAAACCTGAGGGTGAAACAAGTCAAATTAAAAAATGTAAATGAAAGAGTGAAGAATGATAGAAAAGTGAAACCATGAAGAGTGAATGGTATAACAGATGGAATGTCCATCGTGGGTGGTGCACTGTAGAATTATCCACAGCTTTTAAGAACGCTGACTATATGTATATGTGATTTAGGTCTCAAGTCGCCTCACATACTGCAACCACTACAACAGAGCTTACTATTCTTGTTGGTGACTGGTGGCACAACTGAGTAATAAGCAATTCACTAGCTCTCAGAAACTCACAAATAAATTAATTTGGGGTAATGGATTGTGTAATCATTCAAGGCTTTCAGGGACTCCAATGGCTGTTCTTTACAGCACAGCACACTGAACAATTTGGTATCACAATTATAATGTTTAGATTTTATTTGTAATCTTCACATTAGTGATCAATAAATGAATATGAAGCCAACCAGCCCCTAATATTTGTCTGGATACATTTTATTGCTCTGATCCGTCAGTATGTGTATACTCATCTTCTGAATCTTCAGTCTTATAACTAGACTAAAATGAATACTTCTCACTTGCCTGGCATTGATTTTATTATCAGTTTGCAAGAGATGTTCCCCACAAGAACAGAATGAGGAATCTCTCCTGCACACCAAAATAATTTAGCATTTTAGCTTTTCTCAGGATACTCACTTGTTTTTGATGTCTGAGTAGTTTTATAATAACAGACGGCGGTGTATTATTTAAAATATAGTTTCTTTTGTATTACAAATTCGGTGCTGTTTAAGGAACATTTTGTTCCTTATTGAATGTATTTTTTGTGAGATGTTAATAATATTTTCAGATAAATTGATATCTGTACAATCAGACCAATCAGTACATAAGGATGTCCAAGGATTATACCCCTCGCCCTAGAGCCCTGGGCTCCCTTTATGTTACCCATGTCCTCCTAGAATAAATCTGCTTCCTGTTGGGTACTAGAGATGGTTGAATGTTTTCAAACAGCTAGATTTGTGAGTTAATAGCAAAGCCCCAGAACATGGGATCATCACCAACAAATTGGGTGCTGTTTAAGGAACATTTTGTGCCTTATTGAATGTATTGTTTGTGAGACGTTAATAATATTTTCAGATATATTTATATCTGTACAATGAGACCAATCAGTACATTAGGATGTCCAAGGATTATGCCCTCGCCCTAGAGCCCTGGGCTCCCTTTATGTTGCCCATGTTCTCCTAGAATCAATCGTCCACCTGTTGGGTACTAGAGATAGTTGAATGTTTTCAACCAGCTGGATTTGTGAGTTAATAGCAGTAATAAATTACTGCTCCAGACTCAAACATTTTGGACTTGACTTTGAACTTAATTTGTGCAAAAACAACAGTTCAATCAACTTAACCACTGTCAGTGACCACCATTGTTGTGGTTGTCAATTCTGGAGGGTTTTCTGACACAATCTACTGTGCTTGTTTTACTCCCAGTCTTTACTTTTCATTGCATCACAAATTCAGCAGAAGTGCTTTCACTATTAAGGAGCGTTAGAGCCCATTAATTTTCAATTAACTCCACGGAACACACGAAAATGAAGTAGCAATCTGAATGTCTTGTGGGCTGACTGAGAGGACCTCTGTCATTTTCAAGCTGGCCACCTCTGTATAGAGTGTCCACTGGGTCTGTCTAGTAAGAAATAGCTTTTATTATTCCCTGTGACATGATTACAGAAGTTGTAAAATTCTTGGAAGAGCAACTGCTGGGAGTCTCTTTTGAATTACACCCAAAACTACTGCTTTCCAAGAGGTTTTAATTTTGTACTTTAACTTTCACAGTTCCACATAGTTCCTTATTCAAAAATAAGCTTTTTCTTTCTGCTCACTAAAGAAATGTTACCTTAACTGAAAGCCCCCTATTATCACTGAGTGCACGCTGGGAAATCTCTAGGGGACAGAGTACAAGAACAAGATGTATCCCGACTTTAATGGAGCCAAATCATACATTCCATGTTTCTGAGTTTATTTGGTGACCTCTCCAAGCACTAGAAGGAAAGCTTGAAAGCCTTATGATAATGTTATCCCGATTTACTTGTCCTCAATTAACTTGATTGTGAATGGACAAGAAGAAAAGAACAACACATTAGACCCTGAATTAGTAAAAATCGAGCAATTACTGTGCCTGAAAATTTGGTAATTATGTTTTTTTTCTAACAAAGGCATACAGGGATGCACTTAGAAAGGCCAGAAGAACTGTTATGTCTGATGTACTTTAAAGTCAATGCATGGGGCTCATAATTATAGCTTGTAGACAGAAAACCTTTGAAATGTTAGACCACACCCCATCCACTAAGCACACAGGATTTTTTTTTCTTGCTAGCCCTTTTATAAAGCAGAATAATTCTATTTTTGTATGCTAAATGCACCTGACACTTTCCCTTTTGGTAAACAGGGGCCAGGCTAGGGCATAAGCAGTAAAATCAGTCCTTGGAAATCTTTTTAAACTTCTAGGGAATGTGTAACAGTTTACCAAGCTTTGTGGTCAAGAAACAGCCAGGCTATTCTAAGCACTTCTTATATATATTCTGTATACATATGCATGCTAGTTGCCAGGCTGTTATGATGATCCAATGGCTTTAGTTATTAATAAGGTAAACCTATACTCATGTAATGTACTCTATATTCCATGCAGTCAGACCCCTTATTTTACAGGCAAATCCAGATTGTTCCACATTGCTTCAGATAGGAGATCCGACCAAGGGTGCAAGCCACAATTTGTACTGCATTGTTTATATCAATGAAACCCTCCTGATATAACAAATGATGAGCAGAGAGAGAGACATGAAAGAGCTGCCAGCAGGCATCTCTCCCATCTATCTCTGTATGTGTGTGAAAGCTGCACTCACACTGCAGCTTTCACACAAACACAGACAGAGGTGAGTACTATGTTATCGCAGCGCCAAAGATTGCTGTGGCTGTGTTCCAATCGCAGCTCTGCACGCAGCTTCCCCTGAAAAAGATGCCGTGAAATGCTCACTAGAGGCAACTTGTGGCTGAAATTTTGTATTTTTTCCCAAATTGATTTGAACACTTCATATATTTTGTTTCTTGATTTCCTGCTCTAAAAACGGGGTGTGTCTTATTGTCTGGTGTGTCTTAAGGTCTGAAAAATACAGTAGTCCACACTACAAATGGAAATTGAGGGAACAGCAGTTAAATCTATTTTTTAGGATTGTAAAACACTTCTTCGCTAGTTGGGGTTCAGAGGTAAGTAAAAGTGTAATGATATATTTTTGAGGTTTTTTTTGGTATAGGTCCTCATTAAGAAATCAAGCGTCATCAAACTTATTATTGGCTGAAACAATGTTTAGGGAAGGACAAACTGAAGGCTGCTCTTTATTTAGTTATCCAGCAGAATGGATGACAAGAAAAGGTGGCAAGACAGCCAACTGTACAGAAGCTGGTGGTCTCCTTTGTTCAAGGCTTTGTGATAAACATGCACAACAAATGTTGTCTTATTTTCCTGACCTGCGTGCTAGTTTTTGGTTAAATTAAATGTCCACTACTACAGGAACGAATGACATGCTTTCTCTTCCTATTTTGGTTGATTTTATACAGGGCAAGAACAATTATCATCCTCTAGTCCTTTATTCCCTACCCTGAATCTCCCTAACCTCCCATAATATTTAACATATATGGGTCATGTGTACAGAGCTGTTTTTGAGCCCTCTGGTCCCATCCTTATGGCATGATCTGTATGTATTGCAGTAAGAAGAACAGAGGCCCATTAACGTTTTTTTTCATTCTTTACATAATACTCAGTGACATCAAATATTATCAGTATGTTGATCAGAGATGGTACCAGAGAAGGCAAAGTAAATACTGATTAAACTTTAGTTTTATCTTCCTTCTTTGTTTTTCAGGTGCAAAGCCAGCTCCAGGTATTTGTTTTGAGAGAGTGAACTCTGCAGGGGATCCATATGGGAACTGTGGGAAAGACTCGTCAGGATCGTTTATGAAATGTGAAAGCAGGTAGCCTTAATTTGCATGCATGTAATTAGACTACAGGATAATGATCCGTCTCCAAGAATTTTACATTTCATGGTGCAGAACAAATCTCTTTTCTTACTGTTTAGAGATGCCAAGTGTGGGAAGATTCAGTGCCAAGGTGGTGCCAGCCGTCCTGTAATTGGTACCAATGCAGTTTCCATTAATACAAATATTCCCCTGCAAGAAGGTGGCAAGATCCTTTGCCGAGGTACACATGTGTATCTGGGAGATGACATGCCAGATCCAGGGCTCGTCCTCGCTGGTACTAAATGTGGACATGGGAAGGTAAGTTAGTAAAAAACTGTTAGCATATAACATTGGGGAAGAAATGGCAGTTGGTACCTTTGTATAGTGTGGTAGAGTTATTTATGAATAGAGTACAGATGTGAAAAAAGCTACAATGTTTGATTCAGATATACTTTAACCCAGGGGCCAGCAACCTTTGCTATCAAAAAAGCTATTTAGCCTCATCTCTCACTAAAGCTGCAATACATAACACATCCACAATTGCACTGCATTATATGTTACCGTACAAAGCTATGCGTCAACACAAAACCACATTTTTTTACATGCAGTGAGTCTACTAATGTGGACAGTGTGTCATGAACAACACATTCATTAGTGCTAACACGTGTGTTGCCAATAAACATGTGTAGTAAGAAAAAGCCCAAAGACAGGAGGAAAAAGGTGGCCCTGTGACCCTCCACTCAAGTTTTTATGTGTTTCCTGCTTCCTGACACACATAGCGCAATTATTTTCTGCAATGAGAATGGGTGCATGGTCAAGGCTTCCCCTCCTGTTCTAGGCAATGCTCCATTCATCAATGCTGCTGGTTAACTTACCTGCATCCTGGGTTGTCCAGTGGGGTGGGTGATGTCAGTTCTAGTTTCGGCCAAGCGGGGAGGAAAACAAGAAGATTCTCTCTCTTCCTTCATGCCTGCTCACTTGCTTTCAGTGTGTATGTGTTAGTGGAAGGGAGGAGGCTTGCTGGCAGCTAGAGAGCCATGTAAGCAGGCTAAAGTAAGGAGCCTCGTGTGGCTCCAAAGCTGCAGGTTGCAGACCCCTGATCTCACCTTTAAAATATTAATACGCTGGATCTTATTAATGAAAGTGCCAGGTCTGGTCTATGGTGTGAATATTGTCTGTAGAAAGAACTCTCTTTATGCCTGCCATACACGCACCAAGCGGCGACCGATTTTGCCGCCGATCGATGGGCGTGCGTGCTCGCGGCCGTCGGTTCGTGGCAAAATCGCTGCTCGGGGGTGCCCACATGGGGCGACAGATCCCCCCCCCCCCCCCCCCCCCCCCCCCCCCCCCCCCTGTCGCCACACAGCTCGACCAGACAGAGAATGGACATGTCTGATATTCTCTGGCCGATGCCGGCCGATGCCGGCCGATGCCGTTAGTTTCAATAGAGACCGGCATCTCTATTGAAGCTAACGGCCGGCACACAAAGGGTGCCGGCCATTGCTGTCATCTCTAGATAGCAGTGTGATGACTTCATCACGCTGCACTCTGGAGCTGATCTGACCGAGCAGCCCCCACTCAGCCCCCACTCGGTACGTAGTCTGTGACAGATTTTACAGAAAACGGGCAAGTT
The DNA here is from genome assembly GCA_036250615.1 of Ptychadena robeensis. Lineage (NCBI taxonomy): Eukaryota > Metazoa > Chordata > Amphibia > Anura > Ptychadenidae > Ptychadena > Ptychadena robeensis. Next base: position 56,459,036 of record CM070037.1, on the reverse strand, counting down.
AGCTTCCCCATCCCAAAGCAGCTTAATTTCCCTTTGAATTGTGAAGTAGCAATTCGCATGTTAGAAAAACATGACCTGCTATATTTTCTCGACAAGTAGAGATTTATTGTGGCTTTTAATATAAAGCTACAAAAAGTTGCAGTGTTTTCAGTTTTAGTTTAGTAATGAGACATTTTCCTGTCCCTTAGTGTAACATTGCAGTGTACAGTCCCAATAAGGATTTAGGAGGTTCTAATATGATTTCTGGCATCCACATGCTCAGTCATACTCATCTCTTAAATATGAACAAGCTTATCACAGCATAAATACATCTTTATAACATCACAGTCCCCCTAGTGAGTACAGCCAGATAGTGGGAGTGATAGGATAATACTGATAAGTGAATAGTGAAGACTATGAGCCAGCATTGTGTTTAATTCTCCAGTGATGCAGAGTGGAAGAGATCCTGCCAGGAAAGTCATTTTTGCCTTTGTGTACTCACCCAGAGTTCATAACCCTCTGTGGCTAGAGAACCCTTTAGGATGACCTGTGCTCTGTCCAGATGGCTAAATGTGAACCTGCTTTGCAATTCTTGCCATCGCGAACCACTCATTACATCGCATTATTATTTTTTAATAGGTGTCTTGAATTTGTAAACATTTGTTTCTCTTTAATGGAAACATTTGGCAGCTGCTGATCGGTGACAACATGCATTAAACCGTCCAATTATTCCTTCAATAATTATCACTTTCTTGATAGGAAACGATAGCAAGAGCACACTTGAAATGAAACTTTAACTTCTGCCCTGTATATGCTGGAACATATCCCTGGAATGCTGCCCCCTGAAACGCCAGATACAATAAAAGAGGAGCAGTCCATTCTATCCCCTACAGCCTTACTAATTACTGGGTTATGTACACTTTCGGTCAACAATCCAATGAGCCAATGCAGTCGTCAGCTGCAGGTCGCCGTTTTGGGAAATTCACAGTTCAGTAACAATTTGCAATTGCATACAGAATCATTACCGATTTTTGGAAAGGCTCAGAGTAGAAATTAGTAGATATGCCAAGTGCTTGAAGCAAAATATACATTTTGTTTTGTCAGATACAAGTTTTAGGACTGATTTCAATAGGTACTTTCCTACATGACAACCTATCATAGGCTGAGTTGGTAACATTTACAAAGCATAAGCAACCAGTGAAATTGGCATTAAAGTAAAGCCATGGTGGTAAAAAATTGAGCCAATGAGTTTCAAAGCTTTCCACACACAAATATATACCCTCTTCAAAGCCTGACAATACTGCTGCCCAAGAGTGGCTGCATTCACCATGCAGAGATACAGTTTATGGAAGCAGAGATCCTACTAAAAGCAATGCATGTTACTGTCTAGAGGCCCCCATACATATCTAGACTTTTCATTCAATCATCTTAATTCAATATTTTTTTTTGTTGGTTGATTGAAAAGCTATGGCAGCCCACATGGTTAGATCGACCGAAAAGGATTACAATTGGTAAAAAAATTTTATCGAAAATTCGGACATGCTGGAAATTTATAATCTGTTGTATTGTTGTTGTATTGAAATTGAACCTTAATTCACTTACACGTTCAGTCAATCCAAAGAAATTCAATCAAATATCTGTTTCTACAGTTGCCATACATTACAATCAATTACTGATTTCCCTGACCCCAAAAATTTATTTTTTTAAATTGATTGAACAGAAAATCTAGATGTGTATGGGGGCCTTTAACCTTCTGGGTGTTTAGCCCGAGTTAATTCGGGCTAAATAAAGTTGCTGAAATGGATCAGCCTGAATTAACTCAGGCTGCTGTTACCTGCACCCAGATGGCTTGAGGCAGCCCAGGAGACCTGCTGATCTTCTCTCCATGTCCCCCGATGTCTGTGCATCCTATGCAGTAGCAGGCAGCGTGATGACATCATCACGCCCGCCTGCTAGTGCCGAGAATCGGCCAGCACTCTGCATCTGTAGCTCATTAGTTCGGTTGGGGGCAGCCGTCCCCAGCCGAACTAATGGGATTGGGCTAAAATTTACCGTCCTGTCGGATCTCTGTGCGATATGCCTAAGCCACGGGCAAGCTGCAGGTAATCCGCCAGCAAATGTGCCAGCGCGCGACATTGTTCCTAGCGGGGTATCAGACCGCCTGTCAGTCTTGGTTGATTTAGAAAATGAATTCTAGTTTGAGCAGATTTTTGTGTTTTCTATAAAATTTGATCATTAAATGTGATTTTTTTAAAATACTTGAGCGTTTGAAACTTTATATATTCAAGATGTCTACTAGACCTGTGTTTGGATATATTTCGGTCAGTTTCAGGCCTACAACGTTTTTTTTTTCAATGATAAACAGCGTAACGCTTTTGGTACAGAAATCTAGACCTCGGCAAAATGCTCAGCAGGTAGAAAGAAAACGAAAGCAAACACCACATCTAATGCCAGACAAGCAGTAAATGAACTAAGTTAACATGTGTATGATAATAAACTACTAAGCAATAGCAAATACGTTATTTCATCAATACAGTAGACCTAATAACCCTTTTAATTTCACTTTCCATCTGTGCAGGAGGTTTCTGTAATATAGAGCTGTCATATTAAATGTTCAGTGGTTTTGCAATTAACTCACAAACTCCGTGTTTGTTGGGGTAGCTTTCTTAAAGCAGGAAAAGTCATATTTATTCTAGGTCAAAATCAACTTGTAAAACAAATTTTGTTTTTATGTTATAATATATAATATAATATATATAATTAGTATTACTTAATGTGGTGCAGGTACCCTGACTGCACTGCTATTTATTCCGCCTCTGCATTCTTTATCTAAAGAGTTGGCTGCTTCCAGACTGAATACATTTTTCCATTGGCTGACCTTTCCAAATGGTTGATCCTACAGTGTAGGTAGGCAGAAAACTTGAGTAAATTGCTCTTTTTCCACCACCCATCTTGATAATTCATTGTGATGATGCGGGATTTGGTGAATCCATTCCATGTATAACCCACCTTGTCAGTGCTGGCTTGCATTTCATAGACATTATCTGTCTCTTTGGGATGGATGTTTTCAAGTCGTGGTTCCCCTGCTGAGCATAAAATGTGATCATTTTAGACACAAATGAGACATGCTTCACGCTATGATGTGGAGACTTGCTGAGACCAGCCTGTAGTTACAGCCATACACATACTGTCTAAATGTGTGAATAGCAGGGAGACAATTAACTCTTCATTTACCTCTCCTCTGGAGGAAATGCTGTTGAAACATGTGTTAACAGAAGAATTATGGCAGAGCTGAGAATGCCATGAAATGTATAGGTATATTGCTAAATAATTGAATATCATTCAAAAGTTCAACACAAAGGTGAAACTAATATATGAAATATATTGCTTACAGTTTATGAAAACACAATCCCCCTAAAATAAAATCTTACAAAATTATAATTTTGTGAAAAGGTTCAATATTCTAGTTTAAAATTATCAGACTCTAATCAGCCCTATTAATCCAAAACACCAGCAAAGGCTTCTTGTCTCTTGTATGGTTCAGTAAGAATTACAATCATGGGAAAGACTACTGACCTGGCAGCTGTGGAGAAAACCATCTTTGACACCCTTCATAAGGAGGGAAAGCCTCAAAAGGTTGGATGTTCCCAAAGTGCTGAATCAAAGCACATTACTAGAAAGTTATGGAAAAGTGTGAAAGATAAAGATGCACAAGCATCAGGGATGACAGGAATGACCACAGCCTGCAGAGGATTGTCAGGAAAAGACCATTCAAACGTTTGAGGACTTTCACAAGAAGTGGACTGAGGCTGGAGTAAGTGCATCAAGAGCAACCACACACAGATGAATCTTGGAGATGGGCTTCAAATGTTGTATTCCTCTTGTCAAGCTGCTCATAAACAACAAACGTCAGAAGCCTCTTACTTGGGCTAAAGTAAAAAAGAACTGGTCTGTTCCAAAGTCCTCTTTTCTAATGAGAGCAAATTTTGCATCTCATTTTGGAAACTAAGGACCCAAAATCTGGAGGACTCAGAGATGGAGAGGCACACAATCCAAGATGCTTGAAGTCCAGTGTGAAGTTTCCACAGTCTGTGTTGATTTGGGGAGCCATGTCATCTGTTGGTGATGCTACATTGTGCTTTATTGAGTCCAGAGTCAACACAGCGATCTACCAGGAGATTTTGGAGCACTTCATGCTTCCTTCCACATGCCAGCTTTATGGAGATGCTAACTTCATTTTGCAGCAGGACTATGGCACCTACCCACACTGCCAAAAGTACCAAAACCTGGTTGAAGGACCATGGAATAACAGTGCTTAATTGGCCAGCAAACTCGTCTGACCTGAACCCCATAGAGAATCTATAGGGCATTGCCAAGAGAAAGATGAGAGACATGAGGGTGAACAATACATAAGAGCTGAAGACCACTATTGAAGCATCCTGGTCTTCCATAACACCTCAGCAGTGCCACAGGCTGAAAGCATCCATGCCACGCAACAGAAATTGATGCAAAAGGGGCCCAAACCAAGTATATAGGCATAATTATATTTTTCAACGGTCCAACATTTTTCTAATAAAAATCTTTGTTTTATTGATTTCATGTAATATTCTAATATTCTGAGATTTTGATTTTGCATAATCTTGATTTTTTTTAGCTATAAAATGTATTGTCAAAAAAGATGGGGCAGGGAGAACATACCCTGTCCCAATAGGTTCCCTCTGAGCAATCAGGGGCAAGGGGATTTTTAAGGCCACACGTGTTGGTAAATAGGGTAAGGCTAAAACAGCTAAAAGCAAGTGTACATTTTATTCACAAAATTATCAATAAACATATGCAAAAAATTACTTTACATGGATATCATACACAGATTGTTAAATAGTATTACTGTGATGCATTGATACAAAGAAAGATTATACAGTCCTATGGATGGCGAGGGATACGGATAAAGGTTTTGTGCAAACAGACCCCAACGCGCGTTTCATTACAAAACTTCATCGGGGGGTATGTGTCTTTTTTTCAGATGTGTATCTTTATCCAGATAATACAATATTCTGTGGTCCAGTAAGAAAGCATCACAGAGAAAAAGGGGAGAGGGGAAAGGAGGAAATGGAAAAAATGTACACAATAAAAGAATGTCAGATTTAAAGGAGGTTAAAATTGTGAAGTATAGGGTCAGTCAGTATGGTACTCACGGCTCGATAGTCCATGCGTTTTAGTGAGAACAAGCGGCCAAGAGGCCCATTCCAAGTGGGAAAAAAAGTATTGTTGTCAGAGGATCACTTAGATTACAAAGCAAATAGCATATTCCAAAGGATGTCAGTACTGGCAGCCTTTGTATTACCAGAGTGATACTTCGTTTGTTGATTGCTTATGATAATCATTCACACCAACTTGATTGACCTGCATAACGTAAGTATTGACGGTTTGTCTGACATTGATCAATGGTGCCACCACACAGTGTGATCAATTTCTTAAATTCAATTCCTTTCCAGTTATGAAACTGTGTGCATGCTCCAATATCCAGTCAGATAAAAATTAAAAAATCTTAATAAAAACCATATACTAGTTTGATTTACTGAAATTTTTCAACCTGCGCTTTCCTTCACTTTTTTGTCAATTGATTTATCTTAAAATGGAATTGATTGACATTACCATAGTTTTTTTTTATTTGATTGAACAGAGGAATTGACCCCTATATACAGTGGAGGAAATAATTATTTGACCCCTCACTGATTTTGTAAGTTTGTCCA
>CM070037.1:56439827-56453207 GCA_036250615.1 Ptychadena robeensis | reverse complement strand
ACAAAATCAGTGAGGGGTCAAATAATTATTTCCTCCACTGTATATATATATATATATTGACCCCAGCTATATTTGGTTGCTTGTAACATTATATACAGTAATTCGGAATAATAAGATACAATCATTTGTAATTTCAAGCACATAAGTCTTTTCTTTTCAACGATCTTTGTTAATTTAGTGTGTTTGGCTTGACTATAAATATTACAGTATGTAAAACGACACAAATATATGCATACAAGGAAGAAAGGGGTTGTCAGTGGTGTAATGTTACCACGATGTTTCATCTTCTCACTTGAGAATTTCTCCTGTAATGAGGGATTCCTGTTGATGAGCTGAGCCATTCCTGCTCATCTTCTGCTAATTATTATGACCGCAATTTCTGGCCTCCTCTTTTTTGTTATAAAGATCTAACAGAATGCTTTGGCTTGTATTTATGTTTTCATTTGTATAGGTTTAGCAACCTTTCTCGCTTTATTAATCCATAATCCTTTCTTCCCTATCTAATCATCCTATATTTTATAGTCCCATCGAGGCATACCTTTATCCTCTCATTAAACCTGAGTGACCCAGCATCATGTGACCTACCGCTAATAATGCCTCCAGGTCTAATTTTCATCAGCATCACTGACTGATCTTCAGTGGAAGATACTACACTTGATCTTCGCCAAAAAAGCCCAGAAACGAGAAAACCACGTTTGATTTCCAGGCCATTTATGTACAGCAGGCTCACGCTCTTTATCCAAATGGAGTATAAAGGCTCTGTTCGAAGACATCATTTAATTGCTCTCTTCAAAAGGATTATTTTGTTCTTTAAGTGTATATTTGTGTTGGCTATCAAAGATGAATCCAACTAAGCTCAAAAACTAACATCAGTGCACCTAGCTGTTGAAATAAATTAGCATTTTATGTTTAGGAGAAACGTTTATTTCCTTGGAATGGCACAGAAATACATGTCAACCATTGATCAAAAACTATTACACAAATTACCATATTCAACACTTGTGTGCACTATGGCAAGCAGAAGCAGCACTGTGGCTAAGTGGCTGCTTTGTGATTCTAGCTTGGTGGGATACATTTTCATTATCATTTGTAATTAACAGCCTTGTTCATGATTTTCTTCCCAACGCAATCCTGTTAGGAGTTCATTTTCATTTGATGCAAACAAGAACAAGTAATAATATGTCTAAAGGTGTATAAAGGTGTTTATGCAGAATTTTCATAATAGTATAACCTGTTACATAGCTTTTGGCAGTGGTTCCCAAACTTTCCTTGAAGGGCCCCCTTTTCTATTTAGAAACCCCCCTCCCTATTCAAACACAGGTTAAAAATTTGGGCCAGCGCTCCCCCCCCCCCCAGCCCCATGGAATACCTTTGCACCCCCCAGTTTAGGAACCACTGGCTTATGGATAGGCTACATTTTGGCTGGAACTGCAAGTGAAAAGTCCTCCTACTTATCTGAAAACCTCACATACACCAACAGAACCAGTTCAGCCATAAGGACACACACTGGGTCAGATATTTGTGTATTAGGCTGTATTAAGTTATTATCCAGATACAAGAATATACTATATATACATTATATATTATTTCACACCTCCAACTGGTGTCTTCATTCCTAAATGTATCTGTAATACTAACCAATTTATAACAATTGAATATTAGATTGTCAGCTTTTTTGGGCAAGCCTTTTTTTGTCCACTGTTACTGAGAAATGGAATGCATATATAGGCCACATACTCACAAAATACTCATAAGGTATAATTACATAACAAATACATAAGGTATAATTTAAGGAGTAGCCTTAGTATTGCTGCCATTTTTTATGTTCCATAACTTGTTATAAATATTACTTTCCATGTTTTGTGTCATTATATACAATAATATAAGATGGTCTTCTATCCACAGCTTTGTAATTACAGTACATAAGAAATATGTATATTTATTAAACATGTTAAAATGTCTGCAAATACAAACTTACCTGTTAATTGTGCCAGAAATTGATAGTGTTTGTCACTTTCTTCACACTGAAATCTGCACACTGAAAACACGGGTAGATTTCTGGCCAATTTTTCGGCCAATCGACTGCCGTACCTGTTCCTGCCAATCGCTGGAGGTTGCTCGGCCAAACATCGGGTGCGCCCACCTGACGAGATTGACCAGGAATCTCCTGCATGTCGGTGATTCAACATGTTGGTAGATTACTTTGAATGGGGACGGCAGTTTGACCCTCATTTATTGAGGGAAAATCCATACGTGTATGGCTACCCTTAGTCAGTCAGTGTTATTAACCTTCTTAGCTTTCTTATATGAATCACTAAATTACTCAACCTCTGTGGGTTTGGGTTGGAGAGTTGTTGTAGTCTTAGGCAGTGTCACTCTGGGGTAGCCTATCTTTAACTTTCCTCCAAGTGCTACAGATTCTCTTTGTACACTCTACCCCTCCTTGGGTAACAAGCTAAGTAGTGATTGCTGAACTTCGCCTAGGTACGTCCGCGAATGGGCGGATCAAAGGTTTAAAGAAGTCCGCCATCCAAGGGCAGAAAAACAGGATGTGACGTCACTGACGTCACTTCTGGTTCTCATACCAGCTCTGCACTAGAAGATCTGCTTCATGCCCAGTCTTCTAGTGAACAGATTCTTCCTCCGGGGGGATTTCGCTGCTCCTGATCCTGCCGGAGGAAGAATAGAGAGCTCCTTCTCGCCGGTGAATGGGGCGGGTCGAACACCCATACTGCTCGACTGGTAGAAGGAGGGCGAACATCCATGTAGGCAGTTCGGCCATCACTAAAACTAAGACACCCCTGTTCCCACAACGATTAAGTCTCAGTAAAGGACCTGCTTTGCCTATGGCCATCCCACTCCCTGACTGCATGGTGTTTGAAGGTCCAGCAAGATATGTTTTTACAGGCTTGCATTACTCCTCTTTGCAGGAGTAGGGTAGAAATTAGAGAAAAGCTGTTGTATAGGGAGAAACAGCCTGTTTTCAGTCTAAGCTGCGTGTTGCTTGCACACTCTCCTCTTTAAAGGTCTCTGCTGTGATGACAGTCCCAAGGCCTACTATTTACCCTTCACACTAGCCTTGGTGAAGGGGGTTTGGCTAACTCACATGCTTCTTCATCCGTCAGACAAGACAGTCTGCCTCCCAAAGGACAGGATCTCTCCTCTTATTAATGGTACATTATACTCCACCTGAACTAGGGTGTACTATCCTTGCAAGGTAAACCATTCCTTAACTACCATACCACCCAGCTACACAAAGAATGAGAGAACCCAAGGGTAAAATGCTCACTCCATCACTTGTTTTAAATATTACAATTTGTTATAGGGCGTGAGTAACAATTAAGAAGAAATGGTCCAGCAGCTGTATATTGTTTGTGCAGGAGGCATGGAACCCTTCATTATCATTATAATTTTTTTCTTTTTTTTTCCTTCCATGTGTAATTCATGTCACAGCTAACCTATTTTTACTTCCATAGATCTGCCTAAACCGTCAGTGCCAGAACATCAGCATGTTAGGTGTCCACGAGTGTGCATCCAAGTGTCATGGACACGGAGTGAGTACTTTCATTTGTCTTCCTTGCGTAGCAGGCCAGTTCTTAGTGGAGCTTTGTGAGTGATAAAAGCAATACTTTGAACATTTAATCACAGGCCGTATTCATTTGGCAAATTCGGCAAAGCTATTGTAGGCAAAATGATTAACTACAGTGGCGCATTGAAATGATAATGAGCTGTCGGTGACAATGGAGAAGCTTACACTGCTACAACACGATCATTTACATATAGTGCTAATGTGAACACTGATAAGAAATTACACTTAAACTTCTCAAGCAAAATGGCTTTGTGTCCTTTTTTTTTAAAAACTTATCTCCTAACTCCCCTGAGAATATCTCAACTTCAGAGTATGCCCTTCAGCATGCTAATACTAGAGTACAGTAAAAGCATAGCAACAGTACGATTACGTATGAGTTTCAGACAAATGTCCCCACAACCCCATCTCTCTTCTCTTTTCAGTCCCTTTGAATTCATTTTGTTTCTCAGTTACTTCTCTTTTATCTGTTATATGTTAAAGTACTAGCAATGTTTTTACAACAGGCATGGGACATGGGAAATGTTTGGTACAGATATTGAAGGGATATGCTGCATATGGGACTCTGGCCACATATTCATTTCAATGACGAATACATTACTTTCTATGTTTTCCCATTTGTCACTCAATATTGAATCTTTTCTTCCCTTCCTTGCCCTTTTTCTATTATTGTTATTGTATTACTGAAAATGAATGGGGCCTTTTTATACCTGTAATAGCTCAGTACCTGTAAAAGTCATCTGTCCTGAGAAAACATTATTGTGCTCTGCTTTTAAAAAAAGGCTAATAGCCTGAGTCTTAGGCTGGGTCGCCCACGGGGGCGTTATGGGCACGGCGGCGTGTGCGTGCACATAGCGCCCACTGTTTGGGTGCTGTTAAGGACATGCTTTGCATATGTATTGGTAAACAGTGACCATGGGTGCGGCACGTGGGTGCAGCACGTGGGTGCGGCCCCGGATCCTTAACGCCCGGGTGGGCGTTGTGAATTCACTACCACGCCACCCACGCGCAAGACGCGCCACTATAGTCTGGCACGTCATTCCCCATTGTGGATTACAGGGGGAGGCTGAACTGTACGGTTTTCCGTAGTGTATACACAGCCTAAAGCTGCCCATACACAATGGGATGGCAAGTGCAAGTGTGGTGAATTGCGGTGACATCACAATAATGTCACCGTGCTGATCTCAGAGTGCGTCCAATCCTTTGGATTCAGATTGTGCCGGATTTACGGACATGCCCGATATCTGCTTCACCGATCTGTCTTCAAGCAGGATCGATTGATCCCACTCGAAAACAGAAGTGGCCACATTAGATAGGTGGTAGATCGATCGAACGCGCACAGCATGACATCAGCGCTCGAAAAAGCCATAGATCTAGCACCCACCTATGCATGTATGGGATTTTTTTTTTGTTTAATAATCATTTTATAGATTTTTGGAAAACTCTTGCCAAAATAAATAATACAGGTAGTACATGAAATGTTGGTACAGGCACCTATATTACATAGCACATGTGTAGGATAATACATTGGTGACAAGATGTGGTTATCAGCTGGAAATATCAAAATACTGTATCATTTAGAAAAAAACAAAGCAAATGTCAGGTAAATATTTCTGGAGAGATAAAAGAAGAGAATAGGGAAAAAATTCTCGATTATTGGTCATAGTGACAAAAATTTACAGAGACAGTGAATGTAAAATAGCGCTCATGGATGGGTGCTGCCAACAGGAGTTTGTCTCAGAAGTGGTTAACATGGGGTCTAATGTATTAATGTATTACAGATGTAGTTTGTGAGATAACAGGTATAATGTCGTAATCATGCCATAGTAACCAATTGATTTCTTTATGGTTAACGCGGGGATGATGGAATAAGGGATAGGTGTACCATTATATGCCAAATTAGGCCAACCATCTTCAAAGGGTCAAATGTATTCATGTATTACAGATGTAGTTTGTGAGGTAACAGGTCGTATAATGGTAATCAATCATTCCTTTCCTAACTCCTGTGCGCATGCTCCATAGTACAAATCGGAAATCCTGTCAGATACGTGAAGAAAATACTGAAATTTACCATGTCTGATCACTGTACTGATCAATTTTATGTTAGATTTCAATGACATTTGTTCAATCTAAGAAAAAATAACAAGTTACCATTATGGGTGTTCGACCTTCCCCCATACCTGAAAATGGAGGCAAAGTTTGACCCCTTACTCTACAGTTAGGTGGGTCAGTACAGTCAATAACATTTTACCTCCTGGGGGTTGAGAGGGGGGGGGGATTTCTAGTATGGGGGCCCAAGATTTCTGATGGTGGCCCTGGCAGTAGGGGTAGAAATTTTGACTTTTTCGCCGAAAATTCGCATAGTCGAATTTTGATTTTTCGTCGAAAAAGTCGAAAATCAGCCTGATATTTCGACTGAAATCTAAATTTCAACTTAAAAAATAACTTTGCTTTTGATTTGCCATGCCGCTATTTCGCGTGCAAGTATCGCCATTTTATTTAAAATTTTCGCATGCGGGAGTGATTGGAAAATTCACATTGGCGGAAATTCGCATTGACGAAAATTCGCATGGTGCTAGCTAACTTTGTCAGCCCTTTGCAAAGCCCCTGAAAATGGTATCCTCACAAAAATTGCTGGATTTGTAGATAAGGGTTTAGCATTCACAGTTGTGGCCGTGAATTGTGTCTGCCGACAGGGGCAGGGGGCGTAGGATTTGGTGAGAAAGAGGAAGGAGGAGCAGCCAATACTAATACACCCTCCCCCCCTCCTCCGTCAGCAGGGGGTCCCATCCAAGAAACTTGCATAGGGCCCCTAAAAGTCTAGAAACGACACTGAATGCTATTAACACTTCTGGTAACGCATCCGCTAACCATGTCCATTACCACCAAAACTCCACATTACCACATTGTGATATATAAACCTGTGTACCTTGCAGTACTGTACCGTACCACAGCTGCAGCACGGCTTGTGTGAATTGACTAAACTAGTGTGAGAGAGCAATAAGCTGAACAAACCAGGCTATGCAGGATCAGTCACTACAACTACTGAAGCCAGAGGTGAAACACGTCAGCCACGTATTTCTCTCAGAACTTTTCTTGGAGACTACAGCAGGTGAGAGTTTTCATAGGCAGGGATTGAGCGAGTAGGATAGCCTCATATAAGACAATTATACCTGTCTAATCAGAAGACAGCTAATTGTCAGCACAGTGTATTGTGTAACATGTGAAATGTACTGAGCTTCATCGGATAGTTATATCCTTTATTTTCATTTAAGGACATGCTCAGGCTCACAGGAAAGGAAATTAGATATTTGCATCACAAAGAAAGACTTTATTAAACATGGATTTTAAATTAAACCATCATGAAATTCAAAGCGCGTTTCATTTTCCCGAGCAAATGTTCATTAACACTTCAATGTTACACCGTTACAAACACCGAACTGTTATACTTTGAAAGGTGGAAGAGTCTAAATATTGATTCACTCGAATCACTGCTGTGGCACGCAGTATTGCTTGAAGTAGACGAGAGAACATCTTCAAATATGCTCAGCTATGAATTTCCAGCCACAGATACTGAAGCGGAATGAGCATTCTAAGAGGAGACTGTAATTTGTGACAATTCAGGAAAACAGATCCTTATGTACAGCTGAAACACACATTTGGATGCTTTTATATCCTTGTGCTTTTGTGCAGAGCATTGAAAAAACTCCTGCATGCTGCATTGCTGGTGTATTCTCCACAAAGAAATACCTTTGGCAGAAATGAAGAGCTAAATCGTATCACACTGCAGTGCATAAAAAAAACACAATGGGATTCTGTATTATTTGTTCCTTTATAGTTTTTTCAAAAAGCTAAATAGCTGATAAATGTACAGCAACTATTTTACTTTCTAAAGGATTTTTATTTCTGACCTTCAGTTCTGAAAATTATACAGCTCTATGGTACTGCACAGCCTTAGCTAACATACTTGCTATTTTTCTACTGCGATTTCCTAACCCTAGCAGGTCTCCATCACACTTTAAAATAGATTGTTAAAGAGGATGAGATAGATAAACTTTTTTTTGTTCCACTAAGGCCTAATTCACATTCTTGGCAGTCACTGTCAACCAACCCCCTGCTGTATGTGTACAAACTCTGCACACAGTGGCATGGTTGCAGTTTTAAGGAACCAAACACCAAGTCAAAATCAATAGTGGCATTGTTACACTCCTGTTAGCTAAAAAGAAAATACAGCACACAATGTGACTGTTACTGTACAGGAAGTATTCACTTTATTCACTAACTAGCGCCCAGCCCATAGCGTGCCATTTTCAACTACGTTGTATGGGCGATCGCAACACATCAATGATGCCTGAGATGTGGGCAGGAAAACCAATGCCCCTCCATTGACATGGAGGTCTATGGCGCACAACCCCACCCATTTAGCTCCACCGATGACACAGACAGGGTGGTGCCAGAGTCGATCAGAGAGTGCTTTGAGCACTACATGGTAGGTTGGACGAGCTGGGGTTAACCGCACTCAGCCCCATTTATGGCTAACCGCATACCTCCACTGGGTAAGCATAAGTTAGTCCAGGGGTTGGCAACCTGCAGCTCTTCAGCCTTGTTGTGGCTTCTCTTTCAAGCCTCCACCCTCCAATGCATACCCTCTGGAAGGAAAAGAGTGCACCTAAGATCATGGCTAGAGAAGCAGCAGCAAGAGCAAGGAGCCACTGAAGAAATCATGGCTGCTCTTGTGCTTTCCAGGGTGTTAGCTGAGAGATAGCAAGAGAGGGACAACAACAAGAAGCCTCAGGGGAGATCAGCAAACCTACGGGACAGGGGATGAGGGAGGAAGAAGAGCATGGAGCCACAGCTGAGATCTCAGCTTCTCTCTCTTCTTTACAGCAAATGGGGGGTAGAGAAGGAAATGGGGAGAACAGCTGAGATCTCCAGTCTGGCTTCTTGCTCACATTCGCCTGACTGCTGGGTTGGGTGATCACATAACAACAAATAACAAAATGTTTTGACCCTCCAGCTATGAAATTAAATCAACTTCTACCATAAGGTATACCATACTATAAATTAGCTGGCTAAAGGCCCCCATACACCTTACAATCTTTCCATACAATTTCTGTACAATCAAATTTTGTTCTACCAAAACCATGTAATATGAGGGCCTTTCTAAACCTACCAATCACTATGTATTCTATCAGGGAGGCCACTATACTACACAGTTGTTGGTAGATCTAATGGAGATTGTATGGATTGATCTTAAGATGTATGGGGGGCTTTAGCCACATAAACTAAGTAATATTAATACAATGAGAGTTATAATGAACAATTTATATTTTCTATAAGCAACCGTTTTTTTGTGTGTTTCATATTTGTTTAAAGTTAAGCTTTAACTATACCAATGAAAATGTTTGTTTTATATAGTATAATCAATACTTAGGTTGAACTCTGCTTGTACTGCACTACCACTACTTTCTCTGTGGATTAGAGAACACCCCTGACATAAGTGAGAAAAGTTCCATAGTCTTGTTTTAGGGTGAAAACACATGAATATATATTACAGAATACCAGTCTGTCAATCTGCATTTTTTCATATCCATAATCCTTAAGGTAGCCATACACGGGTCGATTCCGCACACAATCCCTGGCCGATCTATCACCGGGCGCGTGCACGCCGATCGATCAGCTAAGAATCGAGTGCAGCCCACCTTGCCCGATCGACCCTGCCCGATCGACATGGCCCCCTGAATTGGATCGGCCAGAGAACCAACATGCTGGTCTTTCTGATCAATTCAGCACACATCAGAGGCAGTTGCCATTTGTGAAGTGATCGATTGGGCACGAAATCGTCCAGGAATCGTTGGCCTAAGGTGGTAGGCACAGACTTAATTGGGCGATCGATCACCCATCCGATCACCTGTGGCATCGCCGGAATCGATCGGATGGGTGATCGATCATTCATGGAATCGACACATGTATGGCTAGCTTTAGTTCTCTATCAGTCTGAGCAAACTAGCAGATTTGCATTAGTAGAGAAGAATAGAAAATGATTGTGTGTAGTACCACCAGACTCAGATGCAACCATTAGAAGACATTTTTGAGGAGTTTTCAGAAATAGTTATTTTGCCATTTATTTATATAAAGCATTTCAAAATCAACCCAAATGGTTATCACAAATGTTTCACATAAAGTATGAAAACCATAACAGTATCTAAACTGAAGTCAATATTTTTTTATGTTTATCTAGGTTTGTAACAACAAAAAGAACTGTCATTGTGAAGCTGAATGGGCACCTCCATACTGCGACCAGCCAGGGTATGGAGGGAGTGTTGACAGTGGACCTATGAGAGCACCAGGTGAGTAACGGTAAATTTAAGGGAATTAATATTCTACTAAACCACAATCAAGATGGGAAGTTGGTAAAATGTTCTATCAATACACAGCAGTATCAGAGCAGCCACCAATAAATTTAGATCCTTTGATAAAACTAGAAATATAAATACTTGTTGGTATCTTTCAGCTTAGCATTTTTCTTGCTTCATCACTATGTTCTTAGTTGCCAGTATCCAAGCTTTCTAAGTTCTATGGTCTCATAGTGACATTTTCACACTTGCATATATCACTTTTACTAAGTGTAGCCAACTACAGTATTTTTATGCCCCTTTCATTTTACAGTTTGACTTCATCTGTTTCAGACTTTCTGTCTGTCTGCCATACCATGTCTATGGCCAATAGAAATTTTCTCTAGCCTCCCTAATCTATTTTCTCTTTACTTTACAGTCTCTTAGTATAGAGCTTATAAATAAGAGTTACTTCAAGCTCAAATTCCCATAGCAATGAGTGTATATTAATGGACATTATTGATTTCTGTCCTCAGATAACAGACGTTTAGTTGCTGCCGTCTTGGTAACAATCACATGCACGCTAGCAGCTGCCTTTATTGTCTACCTTAAACGAAGGACCTTATTTAGATGGCTTTATACCAACAAGAATACAGCCATTGAAAAACTGAGGTATCTAACTGACAGCATAATTGTTTGCATGAATTCATTCTTATTCTACCAATGGACGAAATCATATAGAATTCAAAAACCAGTCAGTCCAGTTGGTGAGCGGGAATTTTGGATCCTTAATACGGTGTTTTAACATACCCACCTTGACTAACATATTTGCAGTATATAAGCATATATGAGCAGTAGCCATCAGTTGTATCATGTTCCGAAGTCCAATTCAATGCATAGAAATGATCTACCCTTAAAATTGTAGAATAAATATTAAATTGAGCGACCCTGTTGTTACAGACTCATGCTTATGTGTGTGTACAACTTCAGCTTTCTATCCAATTTGACCGTCCAAAGAGTCCAAAACCATTTTTCCCATTGGTTTTCCAAACACTCCATTTTCATGTGGCTGAAATTATTTACAGAATGTTAAATCCTGGCAAAATTTTTTTTAGAGGAACTTTGACGCTTCCTGTTGCTAGAGGATTTAAAAACACTTTGAAAATAAATATAGGTTTTGTGTGGTTACACAAACACAAGATCCAGCACTAGCTAGATAAGGGAAGGGGTGGCTAGCCCCATAGGATTTAGGTGGTAGAAAGGGACAAAACCCAAATAAATAGGTTAAAGGGTTGCTTTATTAGCACAGTTATAATTTCATCACCCACATGGAAAAATACATGAATTCCCACCATGTGCAAAATTAACTGCATATATAGATTCAAAATATGGCATATATCCTGATGGGTAGATAGCAAAAGACAGATGTGTTTTTATCCTCGACGTCTTTCGACCCTTGCATCGGGCCTTATCAGGAGGAATTTACACCAATGTCGGTTGAAACCAAGTATGTGCTTAGGTAATATCTACAATGAAAACAAAGTATAAATAGTAGTAAATATAAAGTATACAAAAGTAGAATATATACATCATGAAGACAGTAAACACGTCATTAAACGCACATGATTGCTCCTCCCAGTGTATAGGTGAGAGAAGTGGAGAGGCCAAAGGAACATTTTCTCAAAAGATAACCTAACTCCCCTTCCCAGTACTTTAGCAAGTACCCCAAATTAAACATTACATATCTGGCCCCCAGGGCACTCACCGCTGATGCCTTCCTCCATCACTGTAGGCTACTAGTCCATTCCCATCCCATGTAGATTTCAAAGCAAGGAGGGTCACCATCATGTGCGTTTAATGACGTGTTTACTGTTTTCATGATGTACATATTCGACTTTATACTACACTTTTATATGAAGTGTATTTATGTGGTTACCTACACATTGACAATTTTGATAAGAAAAAAATTATGCTCATGTAAACTCCCAGGGGAGAATCTGATCAATGGCTTCAAACATAATTTTTTTTTAAGACGTCTCTCATACCCTATGAATAAAGTCCGGTCAAGTGTACTGAAGTTTCCATATATGTGGTCATTACTAGTCAGGCATTGAATTCATTAGAATAGTCTCTGGAGTGGAATAAAAGACACATTTCCACAAATTGCAGAAGCTAATTTACCAGGCTAGTGGCTTTCCAAAAAAATCAATATTTATTTCCAGTCCTGCAAGAGTATTTGATATTTTTTTTACTCCTGTTGTTTGCTATGGTGAATAAAAATGAAGAGACCCTTCATAGTGTTACTAAAATGTAGACCTTCTCCGTATTCAATTATTTACATTGCAGGTCTGCCAGACCATCAACAACAGGAAACTTAAATGAAGCTAATCAAGAATGCAGCACAACAGTGAACAAGTCTTCACAGAGGCAGGGGGTAAGTGGGATTCTTGTGTATGGTACCCAAGGTAATGATAATGTGTCTTGGATATAGCTACTACAGAAACGGCAAACCACAAAAAAAAGTCTTGATCATTAAAATGACTGCACTGTGTGAATATTTAAAGTGGTACGTTGCAGTTAGGTTTTCTAAGTGTTTAATATAGTCTGACAATGAAATGTGATTGAATGTGGATAAATGGAATCCAAATAATTATAGCAGTGAATGATAACTGTAAAGTGCATGAATGTTTACCAAGTGGTTGTTTTAGTGCTGTGAACAGTTCAAACAAACCTACTGTGTTATGTGCAGGATCCGAGGATGCACGGGGCAACTCGATATCATCCCATAGATATCAGCCATCCAATAGGAATACTTGAACCACCCGGACACAAACCATTGCAGCATAACCAAACACGACCTCCACTCCATGCCTTACAACAGGGTATACCATCACGGCCACTGCCAGCTAAACCCCCAAGTAGAGTACAGGTAAGTGTAACATCATATGTATAACATCTATTGATTTTTTTATTTAACAGCCCCAAACTACACAACAATTACAAATGTGGGAAACCATATACAATATACTAAGGTGACTGTTGGATGTTGCTAATAACTATGATATTAACATTTAGGATGGGTTCACATCTATATAGTGTGAATATGCTGCCTAACCTAGTGTGATCATCAAAATACATGCCTGCATCTTTCAATCCTTTGCGGGCTGTAATGCATATTAACTGGCAAGGTGGCTTTGGTGCCATTCAAAATGAATTTGCTGTACAGAACAAGTATTTGCAGAAGCAGGAGATACACATAACTAAATGATTTAGAGTGAATGCAATCAACATGTGAGGACTACAAACCTGTGAGAAACATCCACAAGTCTTTCCTTTTCTCAAGGCAGACACGGTAGGTAGAAAAAAAGGGCTAATAAATGAGTGTGTGCTATGGAATTGAAGGTCCTGAGAAAGTAAAATTTACTAGAATGATTAGGCACTGCAGGCGAATAACCCCCC
>CM070037.1:56415244-56439817 GCA_036250615.1 Ptychadena robeensis | reverse complement strand
TCCACCACCCAGAGTCGACTCTCTGTAGTAGGTTGAGTGAATGAGGGTGGAGTGGCAGAAGTGGCTTCAGTTCTCCAGGATCTAAGATGCAGGCATCAGGAATAAACGTGAGGAAGGTAAGTATTTTTTATTTATGGAGCAGTTTTCCAGGATATGAACTGCTGACAGGTGAGTACTGTGTCTGTGTTTTGTGTTTTTTAAAAAGAACATGACTAATGGATTTGTCAATGTCGTCCCACCTGTACCAAATTCCCATAAAGCACATGGACTGCATGACATTGAAATGTTTTAAAATGGTAACAATAATTTTTTAAACATAATAAGCTAACAAATTACTTATTACTGTTATCCCCAGAGAAAGGAGTCTTTGGTGTCAAAATGTTTCACTTGCCAAGCCGTACCCCACTCAGCTTGAGAATAGCCAGAATGAAACATTCCTATGTCCAAGGAGAGCAACACCATAAAATACTGACATAACATGGGGTAACCTCCTTTCCAAGCAATGTGTTATTAGCTGATAACACGCTGCATATGAGAGATCTGCCTGTGAGTGTATCTTTCCTCCTCTGGCTCTGTGTTAACTGTTTGTGATCTAGTTAGGCTTTAGCCTAACTCATAGAAAGTGCAGTTGGGAGAGACAGCTTCTCCACCTCCTTAACTCCTGCTCTGTTGGTCGGAGCACAGCGTTCTGTCCACCAGAGAAGGAGAAAGACTAAATATTTTTCGGCCATCAGATGCTCCAATGTAAATGGTGCGTCCTATACCACTGAGCATCTTATTGTCTGCAAAATACGGTACTTCCCTTGTGGCTCTCCCTAGCCACCTGACCTTGTCCTCCAATCATGTGAGCCCACATCTCCCTGCATGCTTGGGGACTATTTTTTGCATAGTCAGGTAGACCATCCATTCTGTCCTCCAGGTCTGTCTAAAAAACAAAAGCTGTTCAGATTGAAAAGTAAAGTTGAACAAACTGTAAACTATCTCTTCAGTTCTTTATAATCACCAGAAGAGCTAAACCCTTGTTTGTATACAATTCAGTGAAGGCTGATAGATTGCAGAGCAAACAAGGAAGTGCAGCTATCATTTCCCTATGCAATTCAGCAAGCGAATAATGCCCCCCATACATACACAGATTTTAGCATCCGACAGACTAAAAACGATCAATTTTTTGCAATCGTACAATTGGAGATTGATTGATGGAAAATAGAATATACTCCACATGGAATAACCAATTTTTGATCGATTTTTTGGGGTTTTTTTGATTTGTACTCAATTTGTACTCAACCGATCAAAATTTTCCGACATGTCCGATCATGTTTTGATCGATTTTTTTCACAATTACGATCAAATTTAATTGATCGGACCATGTGGGCATGCACCAATTTTCAGTCGACCGATCTAAAAATTGATCGTTTTTAATCTGTCGACCTCTAATATCTGTGCATGTATGGGGGCCATTAGAGACTTTTCAGGAGTGAATGTAAGCTGTCCAGGTCTGTCTCCATTTAATACTACTAAATGGAACAAAAAAGGACAGAAATATATGCATTAAAGAATGAAAGCACTATTTAAGCAGCATTACTCTTTGGCATGCTGTAGCAGCCGCTATGAATTATTATGACTTATTTATAAATAGTCAGCCGATTCCAAGGCATGACCTGAATATGCTAGAAGGAAAGTGGCAGAGTGATGTGTGTGCGGGAGCACAATGTGCTGAGTGCCCAGTTCTATGAGTGCCAGCTGAACTTCACAAGATAATCTGTCAGTTCACAATGCTCATTTATGGATGTTAGAAACTGACCTTTCTTGAGAACAGGAAGGACAGCCTGTAAATTATAAAAAGAGGTCTTCATTGCAGATCTTCACAATGGTTACAGTAGTTGCCATAAGCTAATCCTCAGCTTGTGTGCTGAAACATATTTAAAAGGGAGGCTCAGTGTATTGCACCTGTACTTGCCAACACTTTCTTATTGTCTACCATTCTTTTACCAATACAAAATCCTCTCCAGCCACTTCATGGGGAAGTTTAAAGAGGATACCAAACTCACAGTGCCACTAATAATATTCCCTTTCTGGGCTCATTGCATGTCTACAAGAATAACTTCTATCATATAGACCCGGTAATGGGGGGACCGTTAGTAGAGCGCATTCACTGTGTGTGTTTGTCTCTATGTGAATGATTCACGTCTCTGCAAGGGTGTAGTGTGTCTCTATGTGAATGATGAATGTTTCTCTATGATTGGTGCGTGTGTATATATGATACATGTCTCTGCATGATTGGTGTGAAAACCAAATAAAGTTGTAGAAATGGTGTGTAAGGTTTTCTTATCTAGCAGACAGAAGCAAGCAAAGCACAGTTTGGTTCATATTGGCTCAGAAATTATTGTTTTTAACAAAATTCAGCCCCCAGTAATTGGGGTTGGACAACCCCAGGTCACTGGGTTTCAAGCAAGATCATTTTAAAGGTTCTTTTATTGAGAAAGGTGAGGGAGATCAGGATATTAGCATATTAAATTTCAGCTTTGGGTTCAAACTCAGAGTGTCCGATATACACCAAACAAAGATCTGAAATGTTTTGGTTACTTTTGCAATTTAGAACAAAATTAACTCTTTCCTTTTGCAGAAAACAATAAAGGGTTAAACATACAAAATTCTCTGAAGACTGGACTTTGAAATTGTTACTGTGTGTCATATCACATATTTACAGAAAATAGCAATCTTCCCAACATCTCTGCTGAACTGTATCAATTATTTACTGCATTTTTGGATGTTTGTGGATAATGGGTTTCTAGAGAACATATGGTATATCCCTATGATAGTGACAGTTTAACCTATTACAGAGTGATAACAGGTCACTATGCTGCTTTCTTCTCACCTGCGGGCTGCAATATGAATGTATGTTCTATTTGTGAACAGGCTGAAGTATCAAGGGCTAGTGTTTCACAATGTCACTTCCACAACAGATATATCACATTTATGGGCCAGTAATCATTCTGTTCGTTTCAGAAAACAAATATAATGGGAAGAGTTATACAAATGTAATATCCTTCAACCCTGTAGCCCTGCTCATTCATATATATATAATTAATAATCACCCTAGAAATTGTATTAATTTGTAAACATATTGTACCATAGCTAGACATTGTCACATATTTCTGAATGTTCCAGAGTATTAGACCTTATATAAAGAATGCTTTTCATCCTTGATCCTGGTCTAACGTAAGAGTTCTGCAATGCACCGCCAACATTTACAGGAACACAAGGTCTGAATAGCCAACATTACCCAGATTATCACTGTCTTCCTGTGCAGTGTGGCAAAATGAAGTGGAGAATTTGGCTATGAGGGATAGAAGGACTATTCTACTATAATTATTTTTAAGACATCTATGTCTCTATGTCACTACAATCCTTAAATCCAAAAATGCATAGTATTATACTAAATGTACTAAAATAATTTGATACATATGTCATGAAAAGCACACCATGGTTACTACATACCTAAAAAAGCGGTAATGTAAAGCAAATAGGGCCTGGTTTCACCATGCAATCCACTCCAAAAGACGTCTTATTGGTATTGTGAAAATATATTTGGTAAACTGGACATCTCTTCAAAGTATTGAGTTCAGAAGTTCAAATCACAATGCATAAAGTGGTGGTTTTGAAGACTTTAGTAAGAAAAAAAAAAAACTCAAGAAGACTACACATAGATTGCCTAATGCAAGATTTTCCCATCCAACAACAGCACCTGGCTCTACAAATATTCTTTGGGCATATTTGGGCAAATTCAAAGAGATAGAATCCTGGTTGAAATCCTTAAAGCAAGTGTAGAAACACTTTCTTGTGGTTCCCTAAGTTTTTCTTCATAAAAGCTTTGGGTTTTTTTGATTATGAAGCCACAATCAGCTTAATAATCAGTAAAAAGTGAAAATGTATTTTACAATTAGGCTAAGGCTCTTTTGTGCAGGAATTGTCGGTTTCTTGTAGACCACATCACTATAACCTATCTAGTTGTATTCACTCCAGTCACACTAGAACATTGTACTGACCTGGCTGAGGCCACCGTGGACATTTCTTGCAGACATTGTAATATAGTGTAAAAGAAAGGATGAACTTTGGATGGGCAGACAACTGCACGTCAAACTAAACTCATGCAATTTATAACCATAATGCTGGCCATAGACATCTCGTTTTCTGGCCGATTCCTCGTGAGATCGACCGTGCTTGATTTCATCACACACGGCCAGTCATGCAGAGAATCAGCCACGCAACCTTTCTGTGTCGGCCATTATGATCTTATGAAATCGTCTGCAAATCTAAATGTCTAGGGCCACAAATATCTGTTGTCCCATAACAACCAGCCAGATTCAGACCTGCAACAGTAAAAGTGACAACTGGAGGACCAGAATTTAGCTCTGATTACGGTAGTTGTTATGGGACAATACAGACAGTTGTTATGAAATAAGCTTTGATATATAAGACCTTTGGAGGAGTTCCCTATAGCTGTCAGTTTTCAACTAGGAAATTTAAGCAGACATGACTATAGCATAAGGACACACAATTACTATGTATTTATTTTAATACCTTAAGCCAACCTTGGGATGCTTGAGTTAGTACAGAGAGATATATTATCAGAAGAAGAACTTTGTTTAAAACAGTAATTTCTGAGCCAATATGAACTTTTGTTTAGCCTAATATTAACCCTTCATCCTTCTCTGAATGCCAATAATTGGGGATACAATTCATTCAAACAGAAAATTTTTTGCAAAATGTTCCGTAAGTTTTGTTTAATTAAAGTTACAAATAGCTGTGTCTCGTATTCATATCTGAATATGGTGGTTCAGGTGGTTAGCAGTCTAGCCTTGCAGTGCTAGAGTCATTGGGTCAAAACCTGGCTTGGGCATTATCTGCAAAGAGAGAAAAAGCTCTCCCTGTGTCTGCATGGGTTTCCTCTGTGTGCTCCAGTTTCCTCCCACACTCCAAAGACATGCTTTAATTGGTTTAATAGGTTTATTGGTTTCCCCTATGTTAGTTACACATGACAGATAGTGATGGCGCGAACCCTCCCTGGGGTGTCCGCGAACAGGGCGGGTCGAACTTCAAAGATGTTCGCCGTCCGCTCTGTTCGCGGACATATTCAAATTCCCCGCCTCTAGGCGGGGAATTTGAAACGGAGAAACCGGATGTGACGTCAGTGATGTCACATCCGGTCCGTGGACCGCAACCTGGAACGCATAGTTCCTGGTTACGGCCGCAGGATGTGACGTCACTGACGTCACATCCGGTTTTTCCGCCGGTCTTCTCACTACAAGACCGGCTTCTGTAGTGAAAAGATTCTTCCTCCGGCAGGATTACACAGGTTGTGATCCTGCCGGAGGAAGAATTTAGACCTTCTTCTGGCCGGCGAACAGTACGGGTCGAACACCCGTACTGTCCGCCGGCGAGGCGAACGGCGAACATGCCGTGTTCGCGGCCGAACTGTTCTCCGGCGAACAGTTCGGCCCATCTCTAATGACAGACTGTGACATATGACTGCGTTAGTTATATATACATGACTATGGTAGGGACATTAGATTGTGAGCTCCTCTGAGAGGAGTGTAAAGCGCTGCATACTATGTCGGCACTATATTAATACAAGATAATAAAATGTGCCTTGTGCCTGCCATACACACACCGATTAGCGGCCGATTTTGCCGCTGACCGACGGGCGTGCGCGGCCGTTGGTCGGCGGCAAAATTGGCCGCCAATCGGTGTGGGCCCACAGGTGTGCCCACAGCTCAGCGGCCAGAGAACAGACCGATGCCAGCCGATGCCATTAACTTCAATGAAGACCGGCATCTTCATTGAAGGTAATGACCGGCACACAAAGGGTGCCAGCCGATGTTTTCAGCTCGGAATAGCAGCGCGCTGCATTCCAGAGCTTATCGGAACTCGTCTGTCGGCCCCCACTCGGTGGGTGTATGGCAGGCTTTGAAAGTGTAAATGGTGACAGAGAGAAGACTTAATACAGATCAGCCTTTGAAAAGTACCACAATGTCTTGGGGCTGCAATAGACTACAAAAAAAAAGTAAAGAGAAAATTATAGGTTTATCACAGTAGTTGCAGTGGTGCTTGGTTAGTCACCAATCGTCTTTTTTGTTGTCTGAAATTCCTCTTTTTAGGATATTACTTTTGTCTCTTCTTGTAGAACAAGTCATAGCATGTATAATGAACAAGCAAGGTGCCAAATGCTTTTATCTTTGGAGAATAGTTTAGAACAGAATGTGAATTGGATTGAAATTTGCTCTTCTAATAAATATGACAGCATATAAAAAGGTATGCGATAACCAGTAATAATATTTACCCACATGGGCTGGCGGCATCTGCTGTTGTTCACTATGCGTCCATTTGCCATTAAATACTTGTACTGTCCCCTGGGCTGGGCACAGACATCTAGCCAAGTGGCAGGGCTCCCATCGCCGAGATAGGCTGTGAGCTAGTAATATGTTTTATTTTCTCCCTCATCATGTCTAGATGCTTCATGATTATCTAATACATCCTCTTTATGCATCTAATATTCTGTCTCCAAACAACTGCAGATAAGCACAATATGTTTGTACAGTCTTATCATGCAGGAAGCCAGTGATTACACTGTTTATGACAATAGTCTAGCGGACAGCAGCATTTCCTAGGGAAGCACAAGACAATAACAGCTTGGGGAAATGTTTACTGCTTTATTTGAATTACCTCTTCTTCACTTTGTCTTTACTGATCCACAAAGAACACATCTTCAGTAATGGCCCAAATTAGGAATGAAAAACTCTTTGGTGCCATTAGATGTTTAAGTCAATGATAAGTCAAGCCAGAAACTTTATGCAAACATATTGTTATCTGCTACACTCAAATCTGGCCTAGACTACAGTGCCTTAAAATTTAAATATATACATGCAGCATTTGTGTGATAGGATCAGTACTGCATCTGAGCCACAACTGCCATTATGATGCTTAAAGTGATGTTTGGCTCTCTATAGAACGCAGCACACATGACCTGGGTAGCCCAGTTTGGTAACAGTGCTATCAAATGTGAAATATTCACTTTTTTACCCTCAACATAATTGGTTTCTACGGTAGGATAATGTCCTGAATTACATTATGCAGAAAACAAAGGAAAATACTTTTTGTAGTGTGGACAAAAGTTTGACACTTTTAAGTTGAATGAGTAACATTGTAACATTATTGATGAATAACATTCATCAAAAGGAACAGAAAGTAAAACAACTTTTGCTACCTAAAAACCCGACACGAGTCTAGTTTTCCTTGTTACTCTTCTTAATGTAACATTTTCAATGTCAGATGACCCACGTCATTTATTTTGCTATCCAGTCCAACAGTGACAGCTATTAAAGCTCCTTTTACTTAATTCCTTGTTTTCCCATTGACTGTTTTCTATTTTATTTACTACCTGTCCTAAGTTCTTCTATATAAAAACTAGTTCTAGTCAATAAAAAAAAATAAAAAATAGTAATAACATTAAGTCTTATGTAACTTTTAATTGAAATCATTCAAATACCGGTACATCCCAGGTGCCAAATCTGACATAAAAACTTGTCCAGAAAGAGCAGCGAGGTCTATGCCAGACGTGGGCAAACTAAGGCCTGGGGGCAAAAAACAGTTGTTTCTTCGAGGCCATAGTTTGCCTGCAATAAAATGTTTAAGCTTCTCTATCAAAAGCTTCTATTTATAATTTTTTTATGTATTTTACCTTTGTTTGTTTTTTTAAATATCCTTTCCTAGCTACGAGAACTTAGGACTGCTATGCTGGACAGCACTTGCAGGCTCTTGTGGCCCACAAGTCAAAATGTTTGCTCACCACTGGTCTATGCCCACCCTTTATGCTGCAAACAATGAGCCTTTCTCTCTATATTGAAGCATTAGTCTTTTTAAGATGGTCCAATATGCCCTGTTTGGAGAAAGGACTTGTTCTTTCCAGTCAGTGCCCTGAGTTTTTCTTTTTGGATACCCAATTCAACAGAGACATGTATTGTTTTAACACAGAAAGATAGGGTCCTTCTCTACAGCATGCTGGCAGAAACAGGCTTTTCTACTACAACTGTGGCTGCTTTCTTAATAAACTTAGGGAATTATCACATTTCTCGTTTTGATGCAGTGGTAATGGTTGCAATGCATGTACGCAGTTATGGTAATTTCACCTAAAGCAGAACCAACCTCTTAAATTAGGCTATGAATGATATTCATATACTACCATTCTTGCACTACAGTGTCCCTATTCCACTACCCAATCCAATTATCAGTATCAGGCAAATCCTCATGAAAACAATGCTGACTGTGAAAAGTGAGGTCTTGTTTTTGGCACGGTAGATGAAGCCCTCAGCAACCTTCTTCACCACCCTCAGTGCTGTCATTGGTCTGCGTTGATGTCATAAAAAAGTGCAAAGATACTTCCACCAATGACATTCTCGCCTTTAAGAACTAGCAGTCTCCATGTCAGTGCCTTACCAGTAGATGAGTGCACATCATGTCTAGAGGTATTTAAACGTTGCCTTGGGATTGATGCAGTGACGTGCTCATGACACTGTGGGCGCATCCTCATGGGGACAATAGGCAGTTTCTAGAAATTACCTCTGCTCATTGCAATGAATGAACATTTTATTTAAGGGCAGGAAATTTAAAAAGACACGCGTCACCTATTAGGGCCTGTTTTCACTATAATCGCAGGGCAGAGATCGCCGCCATGTATCTGATAGGGCTCATCCTGACATCTGCAACCCTGACCGCGGCCATAGAGATGAATGGCAGTGGTTATAAATCGCATCTCCATCCTTTGATTTTTAAACGCTCTACATTACCTCTCTATGGGCCCGATCAGGCAGGCAGTGGGGGGTGGGACAGGACATCTTGCCACACACCCCCACTTCCTGCCTGCAGGTGCCAAGCCATGATTCCAATCGCAGGAGACTGCTGGGTGCTAGCAATCTCCCACATTCTCTGCATCGCAATTGGAATCGTGGGAGAACGCAAAAGTGGAAACATGCCCATACACATGCATGGAATTAGCACGCCTATGGTGGGTCGGCCATTACAAGCTCTTGGTCCGGCCCCTGTATCAAATTTTAGTAGTCAATGTGGCCCACTAGTCAGAAAGTTTGCCCACCACTGTGCTAGATGCTGTTTATTTAGCAAATAAGGTAAAGGGACACATCCAGATTGTTATAACTTTGGCCTCTGAGACACAAGAGCAGAAGTTGCTTGTGTGAGATTTGGTCCGCTTTATCTTCAGCCCTGATTATAACACAAACATATTGTGATATGGGTAGTGTGGAGCTGTACTGCGACAATCTCTCAGAAGTAAAACTCCACTTAAGAATACAGAAGTGTCCTTTACCATTTCCATTACCATAATAAAGGATCTAACAATGCTATAGACAGGAGAATATCCCAGTATGAGCAGGTTTATCTCCGTGATAATTGCTCTTCAGTTTGGGATAATTGGTGCTCTATTGCGCTTGTGCCGGATTCCATAGTGTGTTTTTTCTATACACTTTAAACACTACCTGATCTTATATCGCCATCAGCCATATCCATTCTGTGAGAGACGCTTCTTGAAGTTGTGGTTTTGGTAGCTGTTTGTATGATGTTCGCCTGGAGAGCTGAAAACATTAAACAAGTTTTCTGAGCGGCGTACGCGGTACATTAAATGCCGGAGATGCGTTTGTGCTTCAGTGACTGATCCTGCTGCTTCTCAGCACTTGCAGATCTGTAAACATGAACAAGAGTGTTTAGGATAATGCCCTGCTGTAAGTTTTGACTTTGATTGTCTGGTAATTAAAGTGCAGGTGCACAAGAACCCAGCAAGATGGAGATTCGACTTAGAAATGATTTTTCTTGTTACAGATATTGTTTTTGCAACAGAACCTTATAAAGCTTTATATAAAAAATTAAATGTTCTGAATAATTGGCTACATCTAGATTGAAAGCTTTTCAAGGCACAGCAGGTATTATGTCTGTTGAATAAATCTAATCACATTTTGATTTACAGAGGTCCTTGCATTAAAGTGTATGTAAACTGAAGAACAGGAATTGAATATACCAGCTTACCAGTCCTTAGTAGTTGGTAGTTGCATTAGAAAAAAGTGTTTTGTTTATGTTGGTGATATAGCTAGTTGTATATGTAACGTGTGCGCCACCCCTCTGTGAGATTGCACAAACATGTACCGAGGTGAACCAAGGGTCAGGATCTGGCATCTCTCTCTAGCCCCGTCTGCAGACTGTTGCAACCAGCGGCAGAACACTGGGAATGGTAACTCCCTATCACCTTGCCACCAGACCTTATTCTTCCATCACAGCTGCACCGCTTCTACTTGGAAACAGCTTTAACCAGGCCTGAAATGTCTCTGCCCTATAGCACATTAGTCCTTAGAGGCCGACCCCATCACAGGGTCTTGCACACTCCCAGTAACATCAATATGCTTACTGCTAGATTGGTGTAAGAACTGGTATTTATTAATGTTCCTCAGGTACAGTCACATGGAAGATGTCGTTCCCTTTCAACAGTCTCTAGCCTAGCCTTCACTCCATCCGGTGTCAACTCAGCAGGGCTAGGGTACCCTTGCACCTAAATGGGTACAAGGGCAATGTCTGTAATCACATCTCGGCTATGATCGGGGTCTTCAGTTCCCCAGACATGCAACGTCCGCTTCCCACAGGAACCAACAGTGCGCTTCTCTCTGCACTCTCCTCCAAGCAAAGACCTAAACAAAGACCCTAGCTAGCCACCCATAACTAGAACTTTTAATAACTATATTTGGCCGGGCACTCGCACATAGCTTGGCAGAGTTACATCATCACTTTATTAAAGGCATATCCAATAACATTCACCTTAACCCTTGAGACACAGGTTACTTTCATACATGACACAGGCCACTCTCCTACACACATACAGTAGACCCATGACTTACGAACTTAATTTGTTCCCAATGTTTGGTTGTAAGTCAAGACAATTTTTTCCTTAAGAAATAATGAATACCCATAAAGCATTCTGAACCTCCCAAATCAGCCCCTATCTAACCTTTTTAATAATAAAGTGTTGAATGAAATGTGTAATTTTACCAGAAACACCAATAATTGTCTTATGCCTGCCATACACACGCCGATGTGTGCAGGCAGACTACCCCCGATGTCGCTCCGGGAGGCTAACGTGATGACGTCTTCACGTTAGCCTCCCATTGCATTCTGGGGCCCCACAATCGGCCAGGCACCCTTTGTGTGCCGGCCATAAGCAGCGATGGAGACGCCGTCTTCATTGCTGCTTATGGCAATCGGCTCCCATCGGCTCAGATTTTCCGACATGTCGGATCTCTGGCCGGCCGAGAAGCTGATAAACGGCCGGATTTTAACCTGACCGACGGCGAGAGCGCGCACGCCCGTCGGTCAGATTAAAATCCGGCCGTTTATCGGTATGTGTATGGCCAGCATTAGTGTTCACTTCAAAAAGTTAAATGTGCAAAGCAAAAATTTTTTACATCTTTGGCTTCCTGAACCTGTACATAACTTTGTCCATTTAATTGTGCGTTTGTGAGGACCTTGGCTGTTCCGGTCAGGTGGCTCCCTGCAAGCGTGGGCTGGGTGGAGCACACACCTGCCTCGTTAGCTTTAGGGCTATATAGGTGTGCTTCATCCAGACACGCTTGCTGTTCATTGCTATCCCTGGCTTCATGCTTTTCTTGTCCCTGAACCTAAACCCTGGACACCTGTACCCTGGACTTTTTGTACCTGTCTTGTTCCTGTCTGTGAGTGCATTAAATCTGTTTTTAACACCACCCTACCTCTGTCTGGATGTCAGTGTGTGTTGCCTGCCTGGGCACCCCCTCTGTACCTGATCCTGACAGCGTTACTAGTCTCTTTAGCAAACCTCTTGCTTGTGATGTGCCACTTGTATCAGAATTGCTAGTGTGCCATTAGGCTAAAAGAGGATCACACTCCGCATCAATCTATAGGGTCTATGAGGGTGTATGGCTACAGAGTCTAGGAGGGAGCATTTTCAGTATTGAAATTGAATGTACAATTTAAAGCAGAATTGCAGTCTAATGCTGGCCATAGGCGCATAGATCAATGGGCAATTTTGCGTCCGATCAATGGGCATGCATGTTAGCTGGGTCATCATCCAAAGTATCGTCCGCCACGCAAAGGGTGTGCTCCAATTCTCTGAATGATAGACTTTGGCTGTCTGTTCTCTGGCTCTGATGAAACCCTATGGCACACATAGGGTTCGCTCCGATTCTCTGAACGACTGACCGCAGCATGATTTTAGGATTAGCCTATTGTTAAAGAGTCCTTACTTTTAACATTGCACAGGCTTCTCCCCTGTACTTAGTTTCGCAGAATGTTAATTAAAAGGATGACTTATGCTTAGCACAGATTCACACTGATGATGTCACAGGCTCTGAAAAAAGGTATGTTATGAAAATGGGAAGGGTGTATTTAAAAAATGTTATCCGCATATTAATGAAAAGTGAGAAGGGACCAGAACCACATGCCTTGTTCTTCTTTTCCTTTACCTAAACATAGGATGGAGCTACAGTTGTGATTTAATAAGTTTTCTGCTTATAAAGATAACTTCTCTTGAAGGCCTCCTCATCTACAGAACACTGATATCAATATACTGTAGAGCCATTAAAATTGTTACATCTATAAATATAATTACAAAATATTGTTTTTAGGATGTAAGGCCTGAATTTTTTTTAATTACATACTGACAAAAAGTTATCAACTTGTCAACAATCACTTAATTTGGAAAACAAAATTCATTGTTACAATTATAAACCCACTCATGTGGGTTTAAAAAAAAATTTTTTTGAAGGGCCATTCATGCTACCAGGAACTTTTTGGTGGATTTTTCGAGATAAGGATTTTTAACAAAAAGAAAATCTACTGTTCTAATATCATATGTATTCATTCAATGTTCATACTAACACAAGGTAGAGGAAAACTGACTTCAGAGCAAGATGCTGTTCTGTAGATTTTGTAACTTTTCTGTGCATACACTATATCAGGGAACTGAAAAAAACTCCTTTTTGTTTGAAATAAATCAATATATTGACAAACTGCTAACGTTAATCTATTTTGTATTGTATCAGCATTTGACTACAAGAACACTAGAACAAAAGGATTAAAAATGATCAGTGCTGCTTAGCACAAATGGATGGGCTATTGGTCTAAAACAGGACTATGCAATTACCAATGTGGGTAAAAAAAACTGTTCATGGTCCTCTTAAATGTGATCGGGCCTTAATAAAGATTAAAAAACAGATTGTCTTTCAGCATGCAATGTTTGGTCTTGCCAGCCACACAAATATGTCATTTATAGCCAAGGACATTTAGATTTCATGAGAGCCAAAAAAGAGTTTCAATAAAAAGTTACAGTGGATGTAATAGAGGTTGCACATCAGTTTCTGCATCTCATCCACACTGCAAAATCCACATAAGTGCTTGGCAGATTATGTTTATGTATGTATTTATGTATACATTTTTTTTTTTTTTTGCTTTTTCAGGGTTCACACATCCCCAGCCCTCCACAGAGACCGCTACCAGCAGATCCTCTGACAAAAAATGCCAGAGACTGCAGTACTGCCAGCTTCATGTGCGATGGTGATGGTGCGGTACAACGTATCACCCCTGTGAGGTAAGATGTCTAAAGGACACACATTTTCTCCTCTGACCTCCATCAGCTGTGTGTGTTAAATCTCGCAGAAACATGTTCACTTTCATTTTGTGTACCTTGGATTTTGTGTAAAGTTTAATGCTGGAGGCAACAGAGGAACTAGGCTGGAAATGAGTTGGATCAGAAGCAGTTCTGACTTGTAGCCGCCTTTGGCTGTTACAGCAGAATCTGAAATATAATTAGGTCCAGTCCTGCTTTACTATATACACAAGAAAAGGTGCGTGTCTAGAGGTGAAAGGACAGAACTAAATGTCATTGTTCACACTGCTCATACCAGCCCTAAAACTGGACAAGGAGCTGCCCACGGTTATGTTTTTCCACATAGGAACAATCTGTTGCTGTCTGACAAAACTTATGAACATTGACTTGTTTCAGTTTCTTACTTTATATACCCAACACTTTAATAACTTAAACTTTTAACTTAAATAAAGACACAACACAATATTTAAAGAGAAAAGTGGATAAATATATTAAAGGCCACAGCTTACACAATTGTAATATGAAACACCTGATCCCTGACAGTGCCCCCTACTAAAAATGTAATTATACCACATAACACTAACCAACCACCTAAACCAGCCTACACCAGCTCAGTGGGTACTCTGCCAACTATGACTCCTCCCACCACCATTTTAACCATCACTACCAGGGTCACCAAAAATAGCTTCCCACATTTTTTCTTCCTAGGCACTGCCAGGGATCCGCACACGCTGTGACAGGAGAGCTATAACGAAAATAAAATCAACATTATTACAAATAATTAACCTTAAACTGTTGTAAAATCATACCATTCAATACAACTCAAATAAATTACAACACAAAACCCCCAAAATTAAAAACAGCCCACCAAAAAATGGGGTGGGAGGGGACGATCTTCAACAAAATGGCCGCTGTCTCTTCTGGCTGTCTGGGTTTCCCCCTACCGGTCCTGACTATGCGTTTGCATCACTTCTGGTGACTCCATCCTTCCACTGCAGGCCAGGCACCTGTACGCCTACGGTGCCCTGGCTGCGGGTGTTATTACAGGCCAAACACCAATACAAATGTGCAAATATATATCTGTCTTGAGATGGACACTATATCAAACTAAAAGGAAACAGTAGGCTGAAAAAAAAAATAATAGTGGACCGTTTAATTGTTCATGGTGGCTCCATTATTTGCATTATTTGTTTTTTGTTCCTTTATATGATTATATCAAATAAGAAACACACTAGCCCAGTGCTGAAAACAAGGTTGAGAGAGTCACAGGTAGCCTGAAAAACACCATTGTGGCATGTCTGATGTCAGTGCAAGCATAATGGCCATGAGTTTTTCTCTTGATAAAGCTGAATTACTATGCATTAAGCTATATTGACAAAGTTAAGACACCGATCTTTATTTTCATTAGGCACATTACAAGATGATTTTTAGAATGACCGTTACATGGCTGAAAAAGAGTAAATTTTTGGTGTAAAGCTTTGTGAA
Source organism: Ptychadena robeensis (assembly GCA_036250615.1). Taxonomy (NCBI): domain Eukaryota; kingdom Metazoa; phylum Chordata; class Amphibia; order Anura; family Ptychadenidae; genus Ptychadena; species Ptychadena robeensis. The sequence continues at coordinate 56,424,639 of CM070037.1, read as the reverse complement.
TTGAGCCTTCTGTTGTACATAAGTACAACTAAAGGCCCCCCATACACCTTACAATCTTTCCATACACTTTCTGTACAATCAACTTTTGTTCTACCAAAACCATGTAATAGGAGGACCTTTCTAAACCTTCCAATCACTATGTATTCTATCAGGGAGGACCCGGCACTACATAGTTGTTGGTAGATCTAAAGGAAATTGTATGGAACGAATACAAATTTATTGTACCGTGAACTAAAGGTGTATGGGGGGTTTTACTTTTGTTAAGTGATGATTCAAATAGAGAGAATTGCATTCTGTTAACTGGCTTTTTGTGGTCATTATTTGAACAAATTTTTTTGAAAGAAAACATTTTGGGGGGAGAAACTCTAAAGTAAAAAGTGAAAAATACAATAAGTTCTGTGCCAGACTGGTCATCTGTCACTGTGTGAATGGACCGTTAAGTGGTATCCTGGAAGGAGTCCGGGATATTATTGCACAGCACCATTAGCATGCTTTGTGTTTTGTTTTCTTAAAGGGCTCCCAGACTCTGGGATAGGGAGGAAGGAACTGGGTGGGCCTTCCTATTCCCCCAGGGTCCACTAAAGGTTTAACACCTGTTTGCAGGTCAGTGTAGCCAGGTGTGTCTCCACAAAAGGAGCAGAAACCAGTGTGTCAGGAGCTCCTGAGAGATGTTGGAGGCACAGCTCCTGATACAAGTAGGAGACCATGGGCTTCTGAGGGTAGACAGGAGGGCACACAAGGAATGTCGGGCCTAGACCTGTAGCTACTAGAGCCGGGGAAACAGGGGGCTCACAGAGGGTGTGAAGGCCGGACCTGTTCCTGCTGGGAAGCTGGACGTTTGCCCAGCCAGGAGGATTGGCATTTCTCAATTGTCTTTTGTTTCATTTGGATATTAACCCCTGCAAGGGTGAGTTTTGTTGTGAACTGTGTGCAAATAAATATGGGCAGGAGCCTTAAGCCCCCCATAGACAGGCAGACTCCTCCATGCAACTTCTGTACAACCAACTTTTCTTCTACCAAAACCATGTAATAGGAGGACCTTTCTACACCTTCCAATCACTATGTATTCTATCAGGGAGGTCACTATACTACATAGTTGTTGGTAAGTCTCATGAAAGTTGTATGGAGGAGTCTGCCTGTCTATGGGGGGCTTTATAAAGATCACAATTGCGTGGATTGATGCTGTGAGAGCACCCATTTAAGTGTGATCCCCCACAGTTCCTTTAGTATTTACATACAATGTATATAATAATGTATAATAAATGGCTATATTTCACTGCTTTGCCTCACCATAACAAATGTATTAGATGGGATAAGAGGGGCCTGAAGCTTAGAGGAACTTGTGCCAGAAAGTGATCACAATGGCAACAGCACCATAAATAAATATTGTTTCAATCCCAATGTCCAAGTAAATAATGTGCTGCTTTCTCTCAGCTCTATGAGAGAGTCCCGGTGATAGCAGCACAATGATAATTATTATTAGATAAGAGAACAAGTGGCGCTTCGCTTCTGGTCACAGGTTACTCCAAGTTGGTTCATTAATGTCCTTCTAAATGTCGCGGTGCATCAGCGACACCATCTACAACACAGTGGGGACATAAGCTCACATTGTATTGCTGTACATCTATTGTATTACACACTTCCCCGGGCTGTTGGGATTATTGCATTGTGTGGGCTTTCACATTGCGGAGGCTGTTTATTCAGTAATACAAATCACATTGCCACATCTCTATCCCATCAACTATGAATAAATGTGCTTTTTTCACGAAAAGTTAGAAAATGTATCTTTTAAAAAAGTTAATAAATAAAGGCTGCTTGTAAATGGCCAGAAAAACAACGCAGAAACCTGCATAGACTCTGCATTTACAGCTCAGATCTGCATTTGATTTCCCAAAGATCTATCTGGGGGATTGTTTATTGATCGATCTTTGGAGTATTGATGGCTCCCCACCTTGACAGATCGACCAGAAAAGCCTCTCAAGTCGGTTGCACGGCGATCGGTGCCCGTGGTATTTTTCTGGCCAATAGTGATATGACAGGAATCCCTGTGATAGTGGCACACACCACACTGTGAGGAGTCGCCTGCAAAACAAATGGGGATTGAGGTGTCTATGACCGACTTAAGTAACATTAAGATACAAAAGTCTTTCATTTATTCTGTGAATAATCTCTTACAACAGTTATCAGCCTCTTTAAATGGGCATACACGATTCAGTTTTTCCATTTGATCTATTGAAAATCAATTCCTTTTTATCTGAATCGATCAACCCAATGTAAACAAAACGAAACATAAAATGGTTCCAGCAGTGATCAGACATGTTGGTAAATTCCAGCCAAGTATCAGATAGGTGGACTTGGTACTTCGATCAATTTGTATCCGATTATACTATGGAACATGGACACAGGGATTTGGAAAGGAAACAAACGGTTTTGAATTGATCATATTTTGTGATGGTAAAAATAAATCGTTTTTCAAACTTGGAAATTGAACTGTGTATGTCCAACCTCTGACGTCCATAACATTTACAGAAAATGATTTCTGCCCAAATACAATTACACTACAGGCTAGATTTGTCCCCCAAGGCGGAGCTTGGCACCCCTGCCTAAAATATATATCTCAGCACATTAGAGCATGTGTACGTTTAAATTTGAGTGGTATTATTGTCATCAGGAACGATGAAAGCCATTTGGTATTACTGGAACACATTTAAAGAAAGAAAATAATAGTAGTGGGGGGGGGGGGAGGGGGTTGAGGGGACACCCTTTAAAGCATTGCTAATGGCATGGTGTAGCTCCATAGTGTTTCACACCCTGGGAGTCCATAAAGCAGCAAACTATGAGGTGATTTGCTGCACAAATGTAAATTAAAGTGTTCAAATTGAACAATAAATAAAATGTCTGACATGTTGTGTCTTTCAGGCCTGCACCAATCCTCCCACCACAGCGGCCCACGTTCAGACCTGGCCATCTCCAGTGAGAGGACCGATGAGGATGAAGTTTGCACTAAGCTCTAATACAAGTTGGAGTCTGTTTACGAAGTCATCAGAACTTTATTAAGTTCTTAAACTGTATTTTGAAAGGACTGAGCTTTGCCTTTTGGTGCTATGCTTTATGTTTGTGCTCAGGTACTTGTAAATTATTAATTTATGTGGAGTATTCAGTACAATGCAGTGCATTGGCCTAGGTATATTTAACCAAAGATGACTTTCCACAGAAGGGAAATATTTTTTATAGTGTGTACTACACTTGAAACACTTTACTGTTTCTGCTAGACTATGGATATAAAAAACAACTGTCATCATCTATTATTAAAATGTGTAAGTCAATAAGCACATTCATAACTGGAGGTTTAATCTGTCAAATCTGCACTTTTCTGCAATGCGTTATGTTTATTTACAGTTCAACATATATAATCAATAAACCACTTGCTAAACAATTTATTTTACTGATACAAAGTATAAGCTGGGCTACTGTCAAAGCCTAAAAGACCACAGCCATAGCTTGCCAAATGTTGAGAAACTACAAGTCTCAGCCTGCTCATACAACCTCATTGTCTGCTTTTTATCTGAATAGCTGTATGCTACCTAATTTGTAATAATGAAACGCCATTTCACACTAGCCTTGTTTGCGTTGCAGTACCACAATGCAGAGCAGCTAGCGTTAACGCAACGTACACAGTGCGCTCACCCCAATCGCCTTGTAGCATGCATTTGTGTGGAAGCAGCGCAAGCATCTCTGGTAGACGCAATCACAGCACAATGCAGAAAAACGTGCCATTTCACTGGTAAAGCTAGCCATACACGTGTCGGATTCCATGTCCAATCGATCGGATGCTGCCGGGAATCGCAGGTGTGATCAATCGGCCAATTAAGAGTATCCATCGCTGCATACCACCTTGTCCAACGGATTCCGGGACGATTCCGTGTCCGATTGTCCACCTCACAAATGGCAACTCCCCCTGATCTGGGCAGAATCAATCTGATGGAACCAACATGTTGGTTCTCTGTCGGATCCGATTCTGGGCCCCTGAACGATTGGACAAGGTGGGCTGCATGTGATTCCGGCACGATCGTTTCGCGTGCACGCGCCCGGAATCGATCGTGCCGGAATCCGGTGGGAATCCGACACGTGTATGGGGGCCTTTAAGGACATGGTAGCATTAACCCTAATCGACCCATAACTCCTCACAGCACACCCACAGCCAGGTTAGTATGATTTTTTAATGAAATATTTTTTATATAAAAAGTATCAAAGGCTCTCTTGTTAACAAATGGCCGACATCCCAAATCATACTGAATATGGGTTAGAGGGTGAGAGAGGTCCCGACCCTCCTTCCAATATGAAAGGTTCTCCCCTACCACAGGTAGGGGCTTGGGGACTTTAATGGCCAACCTAGGTAATAGTGGTGTTGATGATCAATAGAACAAATACTTGTGGAGCAAACAAAAAGGTTCTCCACATTATTTAATGTCCAAATAAATTGACTCCAAAACAAAACAGACGCTGTCCTTATCCCCACTTGTGATTGGGCTGTACATGGAAAATGGATGTGTCCACATAACATACCTAATCCAAACCCCAACATTTCGTGTCCCTTCATCAGAGGGTCAGCATTGGTGCCGTATAAGGCAAAGTATAATTCCGCATACCAGCGTGAAAATTGAGAGGGAATGGACAGCCACCATATGGGGCCACCTCCACTGAGGTAGGTTCTCACTGGAGGCATCAAAACGATGAATGAACACATGTGGAGTTATATACTTAACAAAAAAAGGTGAAATAACTGAAAACATGTTTTATATTCTAGTTTCTTCAAAATAGCCGCCATTTGCTCAGATTACTGCTTGGCACACTCTTGACATTCTCTTGATGAACTCCAACAGGTAGTCACCGAAAATGGTTTTCCAACAGTCTTGAAGGGGTTCCCAGAGGTGTGTTGCATTTGTTGGCCCCTTTGCCTTCACTCTGCGGTCCAGCTCAGCCCAAACCATCTCGATTGGTTTCAGGTCCGGTGACTGTAGCGGCCAGGTCATCTGCCGCAGCACTCCATCACTCTCCTTCTTGGTCAAATAGCCCCTACACAGCCTATAGGTGAGTTTGGGGTCATTGTTCTGTTGAAAAATAAATGATCGTCTAACTAAACTCAAACCGGATGGGATGGCATGTCGCTGCAGGATGCTGTGGTAGCCATGTTGGTTCAGTGTGCCTTCAATTTTGAATAAATGTTGGATCCATCCGTTCACCTTTTCTGCGTCTCACAAAGACACCAAAGATCTCAAATTAGGACTCATCAGACCAAAGCACAGATTTCCACTGGTCTAATGTCCATTCCTTGTGTTTCTTGGCCCAAACAAGTCTTTCCTGCTTGTTGCCTCTCCTTAGCAGTGGTTTCCTGGCAGCTATTTGATCATGAAGGCCTGATTCCCGCAGTCTCCTCTTAACAGTTGTTCTAGAGATGTGTCTGCTGCTAGAACTCTGTGTGGCATTTATCTGGTCTCTGATCTGTGCTGCTGATAACTTGTGTTGTCTGAGGCTGGTGACTTGGATGAACTTGTCTTCAGAAGCAGAGGTTACTCTTGGTCTTCCTTTCCTGGGTCAGTCCTCATGTGTGCCAGTTTCATTGTAGCGCTTAATGGGTTTTGCAACTCCACTTGGGCACACATTTAAAGTTTTTGCAATTTTCCGGACTGACTGACCTTCATTGTGATGATGGCCACTCGTTTTCTTTAGTAGCTGCTTGGTTCTTGTCATATTATGAATTTTAACAGTTGTCCAATAGGGTTGTCGGCTGTGTAGTAACCTGACTTCTGCACAACACAACTGCTGGTCCCCACCCCAATTATAAAGCATGAAAATCCACAAAAAAACCATGATAAGGCACTGCTGGGAAGTGAAAACCATTTCAGGTGACTACCTGTTGAAAGTTCATCAAGAGAATACACAGAGAGTGTGCCAAGCAGTAATTTGAGAAAAAAAAAACAAAAAAAAGCATTGCTCTAGCATAGCAGTATTCCGATCTAACTTTGAACTTAATGTATGTAAAATAACATAAGCTAGAACAATACTTTTTTGTAATGTTCCCACAACCCTTCTCTACATCTCCAGCTATTTTGGAGCTTTTGCAAGCATTTCTAGTTCTTGGTCCAATTCCAGAAAGGTGTTTGATTCCAGTTTTCTAAGGACACACTTAGGTAATTTGATTTTGATAAATGGAGTCACTTCCGTAGTCTCAAAACTAAAGAAAAAATTATCATTCAAACAAATCTACCCATGGTAGCCATTATATCTCTGTCTTCACAGGTTGCATTCTTCCATCTTTGCATGTTTTTTCATAGGCATAAGCTGGTCGGCCTTCCCAGTATAACTTTAAAGCCTTTCTGATACTCATTGTGTGTAAAAGGAATAGCCAGAGTAAGCTACAAGTCACTGGAGTTGTAGCTTTTATAGGGATTCTCATGTGATAGAGTGGATAGACCTGAAACTGTCATAATTTGTGTCACATGTTCCTCCCTACTGCCAAATATTTTTACTCTCAGCGTTGAACTAAATGCTAGGGAAGGAAATGGAGAAGAGTCTTTTACTTGAGGGGGGGGGGGAGTATTACCCGGAGTGTAGCTTTGAGTTTGTTTACTCTTGTTTTCATTGGGGATACTTGCCTATCCTTGGCGAGCCTGCTGCTATGAAGATAATCGGCTGACCTGCCAATCTTTTCTGAGGTGGATTGCAATGTAAAAAAAAGTACACCACGGGCAAAGAGGGTTAAAGCACGCTGTGGCTTTGCTCTGAATGGGAAAATTATAGGTGCACTTTAAGTAAGCTTTTCTGCATGCAACATGATAAGAATTTACATTATTTATGTGAACAATACAATAATTCTCAGCTCTGATTTGCAGCCAAACATTTTGGTATGACTACATATCTGTGACCTGGTGCTCTTGTGTATTGTCATAAATAAGTCAAATGGGGCCAATTACTGTACGTTGGGAAGTTTTAACGAAACCCACAGGTTTACAAATGGCACATAAAGACATTTTACATTCTGTGACTTTAACACCACTGACTATGTTTACAAAGATGGTTGCATATGATCAAATACTTATAATAAATATATATAGAATGTGCGTGTTTGTATGTGTAAAAATAACAGATGCAGCAGTTAAGAGAACAAGCTGGTATAGGTACTGGTATTCGATTGCCAAAACTAGACAACATCTAGGTCGCCATGAGATTTGTGTGCATTACTGTGCAGTAGTAACCCATGGGAACCAATCGGAATTCACATTTTACAGATCTTACTGGAATCTAATAGGTTACTATGGGAACTGCACTTTGCACAGAATCAATCTTCTTGGCACTGCTTTATTAAATTAAGTGTGCATGTATGAAGATAACAAAAAGGTTTATACTTTGTTCATTATCCTAAGGGCTAACAATCTATTGCAATACTAATCACTGCCGCCGTCTGTTGTGAAATTGTTATTCCAATAAACAAGCTTTATTATAGATTGTATTTGAAGTTTTCTACATTGATTTGATTGAGTTTGTAGAGTCAAAGCTACACAAGCAGAAGATGATTAGCGGGAACGAAGGGGCATGCTAGAAATTCTCTGCAAGTAATCAGCCCGGACTTTGGAGGCTGAAAGATAACTTGCTGGAATATAGAAAGCCATGAAGTCTTCATCGACACATAGGTAGAGTTCCTGGTATTATTTCCATGATACCTCAGCAGGGTTCTTCATTGGATGCATGCAAAAATGGGGTCTGCAGGACTGGCTCTCTGAATCAAATTGAATATGTGAATACGCCACAATACAATAACATTAGTAAATGTACCTTGGCTCCATGTTTTTGTAAGGGAACAGAAAGCATTCAGCATGTGGAATCTGACAATTTTATATAAATGTGATTATGTAATAATGCGGAGACAATAAACAACTTCAATCTCTAAAGGTTGGAATGCCCATCCACATTGTTGTTCCCCAATGTATAAAAGACAATAAGAAAACAAACCCTGCTATAGAAAGAGGTTTACAGAATTATCCCAATGATAACATAGGTATAGGTCATTTATTAATTCATATCAGGATATACAGTGGATATTAAAAAAGTCTGCACACCCCTGTAGAAATATAAAAGTAAAATAATGTGGTTGCATAAGAGTGCACACCCTTAAACTAATACTGTGCTGAAGCACCTTTTGATGTTATTACAGCACTCAGTGTTTTTGGGTATGAGTCTATCAGCATGGCACATTTTGGGTATGAGTCTATCAGCATGGCACATTTTGGGCATGAGTCTATACGCATGGTACATTGTGACTTGGCAAGATTTGGCCACTCTTCTCTTCAGAAACACTCCAAATCTGCCAGATTGTGAGGGCATCTCCTGTGCGCAGCCCTCTTCAGATCACCCCACAGATTTTCAATCAGATTTAGGTCTGGGCTCTGGCTGGGCCATTCCAAAAATGTAATCTTCTTCTGGTGAAGCCATTCCTTTGTTGATTTGGATTTATGCTTTGGGTCATTGTCATGCTGAAAGATGAAGTTCCTCTTCATGTTGAGCATTCTAGCAGAAGTCTGAAGGTTTATGTGCCAATATTGACTAGTATTTGGAACTGTTCATTATTCCCTCTATCCTAACTAAGGCCCCAGTTCCAGCTGAACAAAAATAGCCCCAAAGCATGATGCTGCCACCACCATGCTTCACAGTGGGTATGGTCTTTTGATGATGTACCACACATTTCTGCAACTGAAAAACCATCTAAAGATAAACATGTCTCAAAAAACAAGTCTGAAGAAGGACATCTTGAATACTTGCTTCAGTTAGCCACTATGTTGGCAGGGACCCCAACCCCAACATAGCACAAAGACTTACCTGCTTTGCGGATGCTATGTTTACATATCGGCTGATGCAGAAGCTCAACATACTCCACTACGTTGAGCCTTGCATCGGCGGAGTGGCTCGGCACAGTGAAGATACAGCATCTGCCGAGCAGGTAAGTCTATGTGCTACGTTGGGATCCCCGCCAAGCAATACGCTTAGCGGAGGGGCCCGACGTATAATTGAAGCATAGCCTAAGATACAAAAAAGAAAATTAAAACTTTACTGTTCACAAGAGAACTGCAAAAGAAAAACCTAAAACTACTATTATGCATATTGGGGGGGATAACATTTGTAGTTACCATGTCTTAGTTTTTACAAGGTCCCCTCAAAAAAAGTTAAACAAATGTATACAGAGTGCTTACTTTAACTGTTAGGAAAAAGAAATAACCCACATCAACCAAATCTTACCTCTCCTAGTCTTTGTTAACTGAATTAACTATAAACGATGGGCTGCTGCCCTTCATGTATGACTTCAAGTGGCACTGCATACTTAAAAAAGTCAGTATTACTGT
>CM070037.1:56348819-56390249 GCA_036250615.1 Ptychadena robeensis | reverse complement strand
TAAAATTATTCCTCAAAAATACCACTTGCCTAATAATTCTGCACTCCCTGTAGAAGGGAAATCAAAAATGATGTAAATAAATAATCTTTGTGCGGTGTGTTTGTTAGTATACAGTTATGGATACCTAGCTTAAAATATTTACCAGGACATGCACAACAATTTTTCTGGAATATTTCTATTACTAAAAGACTACTTTTACAACACAACTAACACTTGACTGCATGACTGTACTTAAAGTGAATCTATTATGTGCATTTCCATTGTGATTAAGACCTACGGGCCAAGACACATTGCATATGTATGTACAAGTGATTATGTATGTACAGGTGGCCATTTAGAATTCATGACCTCTTCCTCTGTTCAGATTAAACCCCGGGGGGGTTTTCTTGTCCATCTAAACGCCATCTATCCAGGATTCTTCTTTCCCCTCCTGAGTAGGCCGTATAGGCCGAAATGCGTCGAGGGGCAAACCTTACAGTTGGACATGCGAATGAGCTAAGAGTTCTTTGCTTTTGTTGCTTTTGGACGTTTTTCTACTTTGTTTTAATTCACGGACATGACAGTACAAATAAGGATGATTTGGAACCTTTAATGTTTAATCATCTTCACGGACATTCTCCCTGACTAAGGAGGAGGTATGACCTTCATTGGTTGACAGGCTACTGACCACTTGGTCAACTGGTTTTAACCTAAAATGAATTAATAAATTGTGATTTTTTTCTACTGAAATGGTCTGTCTTGTTTCTCTTTTGGTGGTTTAGCTATCTCCAATACGGGTCACCTTAAATCCCCAAATTTTGGGCCTAGAGGCAATCCCAAGACTCCTTCACGCTTAGGGAGTCCCCCTATTTATATTTATCGAAATTCGATTGAATTTCCTGGGGATAGTGACCAACACCCATTCCAACCTCCATTCTCCTCTACACTATAGAAGGTTTTCTTTCTGCCTTCCTAGCTTGTTTATCCAGGAGATTGCATTACTATATGGTACTCCAACTGCTGGGGTGAATTGGAGGGGTACTAGACTACAGTGGCCAAAACGTTCTATCTGAAAATATTATGTAGATGTTAAAATTTTCTTTTATGATGTACTTTGGAGGGCACACAAAATTGTGTGCTCTACTATTGTGCGTAGACATAGTTAACCCTATTGACAAATAGCACGTACCTGGTCTTTCCACTTCCATTGTCCTTATGTATGTCTGCACCATATTCAACCAGTAACTTCACCAGCCTAGGAAAGCAAAACAAGAAAAAAAACTTGTCTCGCACCTCAATAAATAAACAAAATCTGATAGCTGACCAGGAATGTGCAATAGAACTGGAAGAGTCAAATGCATTCTGTCCCTACAGCACTTGGGAGATAACTAAGGACTTGTTCACACTAGGTGTGTTGCATCTGTGGTGAGGTATAGAACTGCAGCGCAGGGCAGCTAGGGTCAAGTCAAGGTACACAAGAAAGCCTGTGGTCCATAGGAAACCTGTGTACCATTTACACTAGCCCTGCATTTGCAATTCTGGTAATGTGTGTAATGCGCTACCAGAATTGCAAACAAAAGGAACAATAAAAAAGTGGCCCCTACTGGCAACCTCCAGCTATTTTGAATCCCAGTGACCAATCCAACAGATCAATAAAGTTGATTGATCTGAGGTCCCAGTGAATGTTGGTACATACAATAGCTATTTTCTATTGACATTCACCAATACACCAAAATTGGCTAGCACTACTGTATAAAATATTAGATTGTGAAAGTGATAAGGCTCCCCATCCAAAGTATTGAACATGTGAAGCGTCAAGTGCAGCGTGGTGATGTCACAATGAAGTCACCATGTCCCGCTCAATCATTTATCAATCAAGCAGGTATGGGCACTCTTAAGCTGGGCATACACAATTTGATTTTTCTATTTGATCGACTTTAAGTTGACTTTAAGTTTTAAAATCAATTCCCTTTAAGCTGAATTGATTGACCAAAAGTGATCCAGAACTAACAAAAATCGATCAAGCTTTGTCGATCAAACAAGTATCTGATGTGTTTTCTTGGTATTTCGATCGATTTGTGTACTTTGGAGCATGAGCACAGGACTACAGAAAGAAATCGATTGGTTGTAAATGTTTATGTTTTCCAAAATGATCGTTTGTTTAAGACGATCAAATGGAAAATCGAACTGTGTATACCTATGCCTTTAGATAATGAGTGTCCAACTCTAAACTTCTACAGCTGCTTCTGCTATGGCCTTGAGGGACTTCCTGTTCTGCATACTGCCCTATTGGTTCTATTCAATCAGAAATATTCCCTGTATTGTTTTATTTGTCTTCTGCATTTCAAGGTTTAAATTTAATTGTTATTTAGACAGTACGGATACTAGCAGTTGCAAGTTTTTTGTCATCATTTAAAACAGGAAAGGATAAATATTAAAGTAATCAATCAGATGTGTTACGTAACTTAAGTTGACACTATAAGTTTAAAACCTTAACAAACACATCATACATTTCTCTGTTGACACCCAGTAGCCTTTATTTTCATTGTGCAAGAATGAAAATTCATAATATAATTCAGTCTCTCTGTGTTAGGGGTATTGGAAATAATGTAATGTGTCCAGTAACTTGGCAGTGCATTCTGATGCTGGAAAGACATTAGGGGATATGTATGTAGAGAACAGTAGCGGTCATCAATAACATATTTTTTTCTCTGATATTATAAAATAAGATAAAGCGATCCTGAAAATGGCACATCTCTCTGGAAGATGGCCCCCCTGTGGCACTTTCCTGCATTGCAGACAGGTGATAAGCATTAGCACAGCACACGCCAGATCCCACACTGCCAATAATAAGAGGCAGCTGCACCAATTACATAACATTCCTCCTGCCATACTCCCACACATAGATTTACTGTATGCACAGATTTCACTGGGGCCTAATCATCGGGAAAACGGGATAGGAATATACTGCACCCACACACACTGACCCAGTTGCTATGAATGGAGCAGAAGAATTAAATAATACATACAAAACTTTACCTAAGGTATCCTTTCTGTGCAGCCACCATAAGGGGAGTGAATCCCAACTTGTCAGAAATATCCACTTTCACGTGCCTAGAATGCAAAAAAGAAGGACAATGTGAACATGCAAGATTCATAAACAAATCAGTAAACAATGATCATAGTAGTAAAGGGGTACCCACACCTAAACAATAATCATTGTTAAGATCAGAGCCCGGGCAGCGCATACGCACTGTTTTGTGCTGTCCCGGTGGCTCGGATTCTCTCAACTGGCTTCTTCACTAAAGCTGATGTCACCCCCACCCCCGATTGACATGATGACGTCACATGGGGGGAGGGCATTCATATTTAACTTGGGTTAAATTCAAATTTCACATTTCGAAATCACCCCCAGTGTGATTTCCAGATGTGGATGTGCTCTTTGAAGGGTGCCAAAGGGCATTGTATTGGATACAGTGATAACTGTATCCAATACAATTCAAAGTAAAACAAAAAACATTTCCAATTGTAATAAAACTGTTATTATAAACAATACATAAATATGAATACATAGTGTTTTGAAATCTTTCATACAAAATAAGTATTTAAGAGATTTTATCATTCAAATGATACCTTTTATTTATGAAATATAAAATATTATTAAATTTAGGATGTCTACTAGACCCGTGTACATAAGTTACCGACCTACAACATAAAACAATTCCATTATAGTCTATGGTGCTCTTTTGGTACAAAAATCTGGAACTTGCAAGAGCGCTAGGGAGGTTAATATAGACCTTTCTAGCCTGTTTGGATCTTCCTGTATGTCTGAAACATTTACACTGTGGCAAGGCATGGTGACCAGATGAGCAAATTCGTTTACACACTGATACTCTTTTCTGACCTACGTACCACAATGGCTCATTTATGAGCCATGTGTCCTACTAATATTTGAACTTACCATCAGAGTTGCTAAGCAAGACCAAGTCACTGCTACATATTACCCCAAGCATGGTTATTATTAAACCAGGCCCCAAAAGTGCTGAAATTCTGGGCATAACCCAATTTTTTTTTGTAAATGGTAATTACCTCCCTAGCGCACTGCTGCAGTCCAGATTTCTGTACCAAAAGCGCACCATAGACTTTTTTTATGTTGTAGGCCTGTAACTTCCCAAAATATGTCCGTACAAGGGTCTAGTAGACATCCTGAATATAATAATGTTTGAAACATACAATTATGTTAAAAAAATTACATTTAAAATATATAAAATAAAAAAAGGTATAATCTGAATAAAATCTCAAAAATACTTATTTTGTATGATAGATTTCAAAACAGTATGTATTCATATTTTACACATACATAATACAATTTTTATTCAATTAGAAATGTATTATGTGTTTTTGTTTTTACTTTGAATTGTATTGGATACAGTTATCACTGTATTCAATACAATGCCCTTTGGCACCCTCTGAAAGGGTTAACTTCAAAGAGCACATCTGGAAATGGCACTGGGGGTGATTTTTCAGGTGGGATCTTTGAAGTTAACCCACTTTACATTGGAATGTCCCGCGCCCCCTGCCCCTGATGTGACGTCATCACATCACTCGGGGGGGGGGGGGGATGAGCTGCTCTCCAGAAGCCTGCTCATCACATCGGGGGCACCGGGACAGCACGAAACAGTAAGTATGCGCTGCTGGAGCCCTGATCCTCACTGGAACTGCACCATCTCGTTCAGTGCAATAATGACGAGATGGTGCCGTCGCTATCGCTAGTGGGGTAAATTGTTGTAGCTGCTCAGAAGACATCAGGTTTATGTGAAAAGACAAATGTTTCTTAGATGTGATCTGCAAATCAGTTAAATACTTCCAATGACCATCTGTAACTAGTATTCCTAACAAAGCTTTAAGCGTTTTTAAACTCTACATAAAAAACAAATAAACGTACTTACATACATGGGGTCTTGATCCAGGCAAAGCGATCCCTGTAAATAAAAGTCTCATACTTCCCCCCCCCCCCCCCCCCCCCCCCCCCCCCCCCCCCCCCCCCCCCCCCCCCCCCCCTTCCCCCTTTCTCGCTCCAGCACCGCAATGTCTGTAGTGTCTGATTCTCCAGCATCTAAGATGGAGGAGTGTGACTCTCTCGGTCTCTCTCTCTCCACCAATCTGGATCTGATCATTGATGCTCCGCCCCTCCAGCATCGCTGGATTCGGATCTGGCTGGCTGCTGGGCACGCAAAGGTTATGGGAGGCAGACGTCAGAAGTGATGTCTACTTTCCCTAAATCTACTAGCTTCCTGAGCTGGCTGCCGCCATAGGTGGCCGCAAATCACAGGAGGGATTTTGACAGGTACGTTTTTTGTTTTTTTTCCTCCCATCTGCTCTATTATCAGCACCTCCGATGCCGGTAATAGAAAGCAGATACCAAGGTGGTAGGTCAGATTCAATTTTTTCACACTCACTCACCATTCTATTGTAAACATGTTTTTGGCTAGTGTTCCACTTCATTTTAGTTCTACACTCTTTCTAGCCTTCAGGATATCCTGGAAAGTGCATATCTGAAAAAAAGGATTTCAGTATAATGGCAAAGCAAGGTATCACTGGATAACCGTGTTTATGACACAGACCAGAATCCAGGACCCTTATACACACTGTCACCCTATCTGTCTCCATTACATCCTGAACATCCAAACATACATCCTGTCCAGCCACATCACAGTTTCCCTACAACATATCTCACTAACCAGTAATCCAGTTAATTAGGGAAGAATTAAATAGTTCTGCTGCACCTATGCACCCCCTGCCTAATGTCTTGAACAGTGGTGTTTACAAAGTTAGGGGACCCTTGCTATGGAGTGACACTGAGCTCAGTCTGGTGGGAGATGTCTTCACATTGCATTTACAGGTAGATAGTATGTATGCATTTTGACAACAAACATAGTAAATGTATGGATACACACAATATTTTTTAAGACAAAACAGTGAGTCGATATAAGCATATCAGCAGTGCGGAAGATCTGGTACCATTGTTGCTGCTTTTTCTGAGAATCAAAGAATACAATTCTAGCTTTGAAAGGAACATTTTATAATCTCCCTATCATGGAAAGAAATACAGCATCATAAATGAGTAACGGTTCCCCATAAAACATGACGGTGGACAAGATTCCTCGGTGGAGTGGAAATGGATAGAGAAGAGAAATAGAAGGGTTTGATATATCGTTCTTACATGTTATACAATGCTGACTTCTTCCACTGAAAGGAGACTGTCATGTGTTCATATGTGATGGTTCACACCCTTTATGGTAAAGAGCAATTTGATGCACTTTACTTAATATGTGATCAAAACAAACCCCTCCCTTCCAAAAAAAATAGACAGTAAAATTCCCCACAAGATTTCTTTTAATTCCTAAAAAGTGTAAATAAAAAGGACAACACAAGAAAGTGCAAGTATTGAACAGCTGTTGTATCAATTCTCTACTCGTCTGGGATTCCACTTACAGTCTCCAAGGTACAACACTAGATTGTAATGTTTCATTTAAATAATAAATATTATAGCTCCAAGTTATGGCCTAAAAGAAATATGTGATATCATACCCTGTGCTGATGTAGGGGAGACGAATCATTTAGAATTGGCTGCCTATCATAGTGCAGCATGTCCAAACACTCATGCTGCAAGCTGCAACTTCTTTGTCTAGCAATGTAAATTAATAATCAAAAAAAAATAAGTGTTGGAGATCTGGGAGATGAAAGTTAGAGTAGGCACTGTGTGACAGCTGGAATATGACTATGAAAGGTTGATATTTTGACTGCTGGTAGTCTCAGGGGTTACTAAGCCAGAAAATTTTAGGTTTGTACTACTGAGGTATGAGATCTGGGGGTTCAAACAGTGTTGTACTGTGAGAGTTACATATGACCCAAAGCAAGCTGTTGACCTGTGGATGGAGACAGCTATCAGAGGCTCAATCAGGAACAGGGAGGTCAATCGGCAGCAGAACCTACCATGGAGGAAGCTGATGCAGAGGACAGTGAGGGAGACAGTGAGGAAGACCACATACATATGGGGCGAGTACCGAACACCATCTCCTGGTACTCATCTGAGGAGTTCACTAAAAAAGTTATGTGCACCCCTGCATATTACCACATTGCCATGTGGAACAACATGCCATTATTGTGCTGTACCATGTTGCATAGATATAGACCTTAATCAATATTATACTATAAATTACCATAAGGTACCTATGCTCCCAAAGTGCTGTAAGGCCAACATCCCAAAGGAACAGATGATAAGGTAACAGTTAACAGATGATATATATATCAGTTAACTGACATCTCATATGTCCGGAAATTGATTTAATTACTATTATACAGTAACTGACATCCCCTATGTTGTTATTTCTACCTAGAATTGATCTATGTCTTTAGTTACAGAACCCCCTGAAGAAGTTACCTTTATGAAACGTGCATTGGGGTTGAGCCTACGCATCACTGCATGTCTTATCTCCATCTTACTCTGTACAAGGGACTACAGTTGTGAAGCTATTGCATATTTGAGTGTGTGATGAGTAAAGGCGCCTATACAAGGGCAGATTCTCCCGCGAAAGATGAGGGACAGACTGCAGCGTGATGACGTCACCCTTTGTGTGCCGACCATTACTTTGGACGGCAGTACCCATCCGTCAGTCTGTTCTCTGGCAGATCAAGTTTTTTTGCCGACATGGATCAGCTGCTCCATGTGGGTACCTCCAATCTGTGAGAGATCCATTAGCGTGCACACCAGTTGATCGGTCACAGATCACAGCATGTATAGGGACCTTAACTGAACTTTTATGGTAACTATTGAATTTGTGAATTTTAATGAAACTTACTGCACTTTACTCTATTTATTTAGTTTGGCCTTTGAAGTCCCCATTCCCCTGGTGTATCAGGGGGATCATTTCCGATGATGGGTTTTACTCTATCTTCTGTACCTTTAGATATAAACCTCATCTTATAACCAAACCTACAGGTCTACTAAGCTTAAAGATACACAGAATACAGAAAGCCCAGCAGATAACAGAAAGCCTTGAATCAGCACTGAAATAAAAGCACAGACCCATTGTATCCAGTTGGAATGACAATTGTGCAATTTAAATACATTATTCTCAATGTTCCAGGCATAAAAAACCAAACCAGGTGCCTGTCACAACCATTACATTCAATTTATGTATAGCTTTGTGAGAGAACTGCACAAGCATACTATATAATAAGTAACAGGAAGATAGGATGACACAAACAAAGTCTAAAACTTAACAAGAAGCAAATGTTCTATCCATAAAAATGCTGTAAAATTGTAATGGCCACCTAAAATTAAGGTTAATTTTCAACACACAATACAAGGCTTCTTTCTCTGTGAAAAGATTTGGCTGTACAAAAAGAAAAAAGGTTATGAAAATCGGTAGAAATTCTTGGAGTCAGCTGGAAAGCTTTGCTGACGTTGAAAGAGGCCGTGCCACCACTTGGTAAATGGCCAATGACTACAGCGTTCACAAAGCCGTTAAAACAACAAAAAAAAGGAATGGAAAGACTTCATGGACCAATTTTGTTTTTTAAAGAAAATGCAACTGCTGAATCCTTTGGCTTCCTACATTTCATATGTATTACCGCTCAGAGTGATCCCAGTACTCCCACTTACATAGATCAAGCCCAGGAAATATGTAAAAACAATCTACTAATGTCATTATGAAAACAATGTAATTGGACTGAGATAAAAAGCTCACTAAAATGACCCAATGTTACAAGTCATGTTACAATCTGAATGGAGTTCATTCTTCTGTATGAAAGAGATGGAGAGCCTTCAGTGGGTGTGTTTGGGAACACTCTTCTGTCAAAACTGAATTTCTAAATAGGAATGCAATGCATTTGTTAATTGATTAGTTTAAAATTTGAATTATATCTAAACTAAAAGAAAAAAACATCATTCATGAAAATGTCCACGTCATCTCCCATGTTAGGGTGTATATATTTACTCTATATTATATTTACTGAAGAAAAGTAGCCATCTATTGGTCAGCAGCATTGTCAAGCATAGCGTCAAACGGACTTTAGATAAGCGAATAATAAGAGCTCTTTGACACTGAATACATGGCTGAGCAGTTTCATTTGTGAATACAGTGTGCGATGCGCATGGTTCACAGGTTTCCCATTGAAAACATAGTCAAAAGAATATACTGAGAAACCTCAAACTGCAGTGCATTCATAGTGTAAAAGAGCCCTAACATCTGCTGACCTGCTTAAATATTTGTTTTTTCTTTTTTAGATTAAGGGTATATATATATAGAGAGTTGAGCCCATAATTATTCATACAAATTTTGACTTAAAGTAACTAATATGCAACTAGCAAGTTATTTTATGACGGGAAATGGCATAGGTGTCTCCAAAAAGATAATAAGACAATGTACAAGAGGCATTTTTGTGGAAAATTTCTCAGCTTTTATTTACATTTGAGCAAAACGTCTCATGTCCAAAATTATTCATACCCTTGCACACAGGTATTTTTGCCCATTCATCTTAAGCAATGAGCTCTTAGACTATTTGGAATGGTATAAAATATGGGATTTTCCCAGAGACTGTGACTGAATAATTTTGGGAGACACCTATGTCATTTCGCGTCCAAATTTGCCTCGGACGAAGAGAAGAGCAGTCACTAGACCACCCACAGAGCATGCCAGTGCCCGCAGGGAGATCAGCCAACACCTGTACAGGTGGGACCCTGACTCCTGACCAGAGTATAAGCCGAGGGGGTCTTCTTCAGCCCAATACGGTAATTGTTGGTACTGATAAAAGTAGAGTGATAATAGTAATGACTATTTTTGTTATATATTTGTTATATCTGTTCTTTTAATTTAAAATATACAAAGCATCCCTGCACATCATACAGTGAATTATGTTCAAATTTTCCAGGGCATTTAACTAATATTAGGAAACCTTTAAAAATATAGAGATATTTCTAATATGTTCAACACATGCACTGAACTTTCTATAGCTGTTCTATAATCTGCATGTTTTTGAAAGTTAAAAGAGAAGATGGAAGCTATAATTCTGAGTTTTATAATGAAACTCATCTACATTTAATCCACAAAATTGTCCCCTCTGGGTGCTTATAAGTGCGGCTGCTGAGATAACGCAAGAAGAGGTCAGTTTGCAAATTATGAAAGGTTACAAGTAAAACTTCTCGAAAAGTTCCATGATTATCACTCTCCATATTTAAGTGAAGGCATATCAGCCTGAAAGATTTAGTCGGAATGTGAGAACATGTTCCAGAAGCTGGGCTGTACACTTTTAATCTACCTCAACTTGCTGCATTTATCATCTATGACCTTGGAGTCCAGCAATTAAAAGATAACGTACTTTAAAGGCTCTTAAAATAAAAATCATGAAATACCAAACAACCATGTAAATAAAAGCAGTTACTATTACCTTTTCTTTTCCTATAATTTCTGCTGAACACTTACAGCTACAGTGAAGAACATAAGTATTTGAACACCCTGCAAGTTCTCCCACTAGAAATCATGGAGGGGTCTAAAATTCACATTGTATGATTTGTAAAGGAATCAGGAAATCACATTGTATGATTTGTAAAGAACTTGTATTGCACTGCTACACATAAGAATTTTAACACCTGGCAATCAGCAAGTATTCTGGCTCGCAAAGACCTGTTACTCTGCCTTTAAAAAGTCCACTTTAACTCCACTCATTAATCTAAAGCACCTGTATGAGCTCTTTAAAGACCCCTGTCCACCCCACAGTCAGTCAGACTCCAACTACTACCATGGGCAAGACCAAAGAGCTGTCAAAGGACACCTGAGACAAAATTGTGGACCTCCACAATGCTGGAAAGCGCTATAGGGCAAATGCCAAGTAGCTTGGTAAAAATAGATCAACTGTTGGAGCAATTATTAAAAAATGGAAGAGGCTAAAGACGGCTGTCAGTCTCCCTCGGACTGGGGCTCCATGCAAGATCTTACCACTTGGGGTATCACTGACGATAAAGGTGAGGAATCAGCCCAGAACTACATGGGAGGAGCTGGTCAATGACTAAAGGGAGCTGGGACAACACTTTCAAAGGCCACTGATGGTAGAATACTACGCCGTCATGGTTTCAGTCATCACGTGTACAGGCCCGTCTGAAGTTCGCCAATGACCATCCTGGTGATCCAGAGGAGGCATGGGAGGAAGCCATGTGGTCAGAAGATGAGACCAAAGTAGTTAAGGTCTAAACATCATGCTTTCGGGGTGCATTTCTGCAAAGGGCAGATGAAGCAGGCCAAAGGTTCCCTCAAATGGTGACTCTTGATTGGCAGACACAACCCAGAATAAGTTAGCAGAATACCCAAATATATATTTAAACGAATTGAATCAAATTTATCATAAAAATATATGATACTTCAAATGCCAAAGCGAATTTGAGGGTACCTTTGGCCTGCTTCATCTATGTTATAGGGGATGGGCAATTCCAAACCAATAGGGACACAGGTTGTCTATTACCTCTATTTATTTTAAGGGTACAGGACAACTGCACTGTATTAAGGAGAGGATAAATGGGGCCATGTATTGTGAGATTTTGAGTAACAACCAACATGACAATGACCCAAAGCACACAGCCAGGGTAACCGAGGAGTGGCTCAGTAAGAACCAAATCAAGGTTCTGGAGTGGCCAATAGAAAATCTTTGGAGGGAGCTGAATCCTGACAGATCTGGAGGAGATCTGTGTGGAGGAGTAGGCCAAAATACCTGTTGCAGTGTGTACAAACCTGGTCATTAACTACAGGACCTTGATGAAGGTCCTGATCAACAATGGGCGTATTGTGTGACGTTAACAATGGGCACAGTTTGTTAATAGGGTGCAGTTACTCCTATATGGAAAATACCACACTCTAAACCAGACATGGGCAAAACCCCTTTAGCCTTTAATTTGGCCCTTTGACACCTTGGTGTCAAGACACTCTGGCTACCCTCATTCTCTGCAACAAATGAAGATAACACCTAGAGGATAATTATTTAGATTCTTTTGTAGAGGCCATAGTTTGCCTGCAATAGAATGCTTACACTTCTCTATCAAAAGCTTCTATTTGTTCTTTTTTTTTACATGTTTTCTTTTTTTTTAATATCCTGTCCTAGCTACAAGGACTAAGGACGCCTATGCATGGCGGCCCGTGCAGGCTTTTGGTCCGACCCCTACATGGCCCACAAGTGAAAACACATCAAGCATAACACCAGCCCTGTTTTTAGTGAAGCCTAACTGTTTAATGCTCATCTCTGGGTCAACCCACTTCCCCAATCTCTATAATACAATTCAAGCTAAAATAACTAATTTCTTAACTAAGGGCATGGTAACAAGACAGAACAGTTGCCAATTCTTATTGATTTTAAAACAGAGCGTTATATTGCTTCCTCTTAACATGGTAACTTATTAGTAGCTATAAGAAGCACCCTTTAAGTTAAATCATATTAAAAAAATAAAAAAATAAAGAAGCACCCTTTAAAGGAGTACAGTACTCTAAACCATTCTCACATTAAGTCCAACATAGAATCTCCCCCGATGGTCTATTCCATCCTAGCAAATGGGTTAGCACTCTCCCATGGACAGTATTTATTTTTTTCCCCAAATATATTTTTATTAAATTTTTGTTTTTAAATAACAACCAAACAAAGACCAAAAAAGGAAGAGCATAGGAAGAGAGCGAAATGTCATCTTAGAATTAATATTTCTAATTATGCAACATCAACCAATACATTGGAACATTATACATTATACATACAAGGTAGGGAAAAAGGGTGGAGCAGTGGACAAATAAAGCACGCAGTAATAAAAAAAAACAAAAATGACTTATAAATGAGACTTTAAAATACCCTTTAACTTTCACAGCCATAACTTGTCATGCCCACTAAATTCAATATATTGAATTGAATATATTGATATTGCTGGGTGCTTACTGCTATTCGGATTTCTGACTTGTGCATTCTTGACCATTCTTTGACTGCCACCTGCCCTGAAACCTGCTTGAACTTGACCATTCTTCTGCCTGCCTCTTCTGGATACTTTGTTTGGACTCTGACCCCTGCTTTGGGACTTGACTACATTCTTGTCTCATCCTATCCAGTGCTTTATTTATACTTCTGTGGTTTCTGTTAGAAAGGCAAAGAGTGCAGCAGAGACATAGGCCCTTACAACTACATTAACCACCAATGGAAAATAACAAGCAACTGTGAATGTTTACAGAATAACTGACCCACTCTGGAGAATGTTTATGATGGATCCCTCTTCATTCATATTGACAGCTCTATGCAAATGCTCGCCATTCATTGGTTCTCCTGGAAGATAAACAAATAACATTACTTAAGATTTCTATAGCTGAAGAAACACAACAAAGGTTTTCGCTGGGGTTATATCACAAACCATAAATGATGTTCAAAACAACATGGGAAGTGAGAGCATGGCATATATTTTTAGTGAAGATCTTACAAGGTTTAACAACATTAGTAAGTAATTAAGAAATTTCATTATGATAATTAAATAGGATGGGAAATTATGGTCTGAAGGTGTGGTAAAAGGATATTTGTTTGGTGTCCCTGCCATACGGATAGGTGCCGCAGCTTTTTGTGGCTGTGTTCGAATCTCTGTCAACCAAAGAGGGTAGAGATCTACAGCATGCAGCGTCCCCCTCTGCCCCCACCCCCCTCTTCCCCAACGAATGAGAAAGAAGCCAATGATGTAATCTGCTTATTGACAGCAAGTGTTCACTGAGGGTATCTTGTGGCTGAAGTTGGTATTGCAGGAGGATTTTTCCCCACTTGATTTGAACACTTCACATATTTTTTTGCTTCTCATACTGTATGTATATTTTGACTGAATACTGAATAATTTTTATTAAGTTAATATCGTTGATGAAGACTGAATGCTTGTTCACACCTATCCACTAATTTGTACTTGTAGATATGCTCAATGTGCTTTGCCCAACATAAAAACGGATGTAAAAACGGATAGTTTTAAAGCAGGCCTGTTATCCTTATGAATACATGGATTAGATGTTCCCCTCATTTTTAAGACTTCTAGGCAATCTTCATCTTTAGTCCTGAGTAGTGTGAATCAACTGTCATAGGCTATGAATATACTTTTGTTATCCAATATCTGTTTTAATGTTTAGATAGTTGGTTAATTAAGAAACACTATATCCCATTTGATTTTTTAGTAGCTGGAGTTCTAAATTCATGTACATATTGTATGTCTGGGGAAAAAAGTAACATGTTCAATTCATCTTTGCATTACATTGTAGTCCAGCAGAGAAGAATGTAGGAATATATTATAAAAACTATTAAGCACACTGTATTTATGGTAGATGATTTATAAAAAAATAAAGACCTACCACTTGTTAGGTCTCTCTGCAGTATCAGCCTTAGCTCAGCTCTCCGAGATCCCCTACTAAAAAAAAAAAACAGTTTCTGACAGCTGGAGGGGTGTCTTTTTAGAGACAGCCCCTCCTACTGTGTTACATTTTGCCTAGGCAGGATGTAACAAGCTGCAGGGGTTACTGGGAATTCTCTCCCATAAGCCCCTGAGTCTCACAGATGTGACGTCGGTGTCACGTCTGTCAGACGTTGTGAAGAGAGGAGAGAAAAGCCTCCCTTCACACAGCTAGATGGATCAAGCCGACTGCCCCCCCCTCCCTTCTGCCCCACATGGAGCTGCAGAGGAGTCTCTGTCTGTGTAGGAGAAGGGGGGGTTGTTGTCAGCTTCTGCCCGGAGAAGATAAATCAGGAAGTGGCCATCAGATAAAACATGAAGAAGGTAAGACATTTTATTTGTTTTGTGTAGCAGGTTTCCAGGATCTGAACGGCTGTCAGGTAAGTAATGTGCCTATTTCATGTATGTGTGGTTGTTTTGTTTTAGTTTAAACGCGCTTTAATTCAAAAGTTTTTCATTTTACCACCTATCACTAAGTAATCCAATTTACATTTAAGCAAAACAAAGTAGAAAATGTTACCCCCTGAAAACTGTGCTGCATGGAACCAAAAAGGTCTTTAGCTTGATTGGTTGGTATATCAATAAAATGATTTTTTCTGCATGTGAATTAAAGAACAACCCCCACTCAGTAACCTTTTTATTGCAGAGAAGAAAAAAGGGACAGCTAACAGAATGGTTGGCATAATCTACTCTGTACCAACTGTTAGTCTGAACTGTATTATTAATCTGGCTAGTTTCACATTTTCCCATTAGTAAAGTGTATATCGGACTGAATATAACTGAAACCTGTATTACCGTGGTGAAAGTATGTCGGGAAGGAATTTAATCTGACTGTTGCAGCACTTTAAGCAATCTACTGCAGTTCTTGAAAAGGTATTGTGCCTGAGCTGCTGGATTCTGAAATTCCATCATGTGAGCTATCTAAATCCGCTTTCATTCCATTTTATATGCTTTTTCCCCTTCTAAGCTACAAATCTATTTAAGAGAGAGATATATTAATGTCTTTTTTAGACAGATGATGTTTCTGAACTGGGGAAGAGTATGTTTTACAGCACAGTATTCTATTGTGCCAGCAAATCCTGCAGAACACATCCAATATTCCCCAGCAACACAATTCAGCGATTGTATAAAGTGGAACATAGTGCTATTTATGATGGGCCTGCCTTTTTTTCCAACAATGGCTGAAGTGTGTAGCCCAAAACACTAGGCGCTTTTTATTGCTACACCAAAATGACAAAATGGCATTAAATGATGGAAGGAAAAGCAGATTTTCAAGGGAGATTCAAGCTTTAAATACTGCTGTTGGGTCTTTCTTGGTGTAAACCTTATGGTTAAGAAGTCAGCTCCCAATATTGGTAGATGAACTAGTAAATGCATTTTATGAGCAGTTTTCAGCTTCTCTGGTGCATATAGGCAAGTTAAATATGTAAATTAAAAGGTAGGCCCCAAACGTTTTTGAAACTCATAAGGTACTGTAAAATGGTTCCTTTTTTTCCTTATATGCATATCTATGTGACTAGCTTAGTTGCAAGTAGGTGTGGGCCCAATCACGAAAAATCGAATTCAATCTAATGCTACTCATACATGCAGCGATCCCTGCGCGATTCTCGAGCATCATCAGGGTATGTTGCCACTTAGGCGATTAATCACCTGTACCGGCAGTTAATCACCTGAGCTGGCGTTTTTCAATCGCCTGTAAATCGCCTACACTACTTTCAATGGGCTTGTCCCCATTAATAGAATTGAAAATCACCACCTCAGGCGATTAACTGCCAGCGCAGGTGATTAATCGCCTAAGTGGGAACATAGCCTCATGCTGCAGACAGTTGCTCAGAGAAATAGAGCGCACCTTATGGTCCAAATGCAAAGTAATGCGATCCGCCAAAAAAACGGACATGGCCAATCATGATTTGGGCCACATAGAACGGTTTTTCCAGGTAGCCAGCTGTGATCCACATGGAATGCAAAAAGAGATTTTTAATCTTTTAAATTAGCAGCCTTCTCTAAAATAATACTTAGTAATATTGTCAATAAGGTCATTCTTGTTGTAGGTGGTGAACACACGCTTCAATAGAAGAGCCTATGCTGATGCATGCTGCAAACACATGTTCTACTATTTTATTGCCATATATGCAGCAACTGCATACAAACAGAAAGTAGTTGGAAGAAGCTGCAGGAGATCAAATCCCAAAATGTGCATAGCAAACTAAAGTTCATGTAAAGTTACAGATGATCACTAAATACATCAATTTCAACATACTTGTTGTGGAGACAGAGGTGAGTGGACTGTATACATAGTCGCCATCAGTTGCTGTAACTTTCAGTCTGAACCTATAGCTGGTGCTGGGCTCTAATCCTTCCACAACATGATTCCGGGAATACCCCCTAAAAGACAGCAATAAAAAGATCATGCATTAGAAAAAAAATCATAGGATACTAAATAAATAATTATTGAGCCTATATATTGAAATAAAGACCATTTCAGCTATGGCCTACAGCAGCCAATAAAAATTCAGGTGCAAACATTTTTTTTTAAACCTGGTCATAAATGTCTGGCCCTGGGGCACAATAAAAGCCACAACTTGGCCTAAAAACAGAAGCCCCAAATCAGAGTTGTTGGTCTCCTGAGCGGCTAGCCCAAGTAAACTTGGGGTGAGTTTGTTTACTAGCAAAACTGATCCTGAGCTAAATTCGGCATATTCACTTGTCCGGCATACTCACCTGATCTTTCCCGGTCCGCCTTGATGGAGAGGCAGGGGGAAGCTCCATTGAGGTCCATGTGATTAAAGAGAATCTATGCTCAACTTTTGTACAAGCTAACCCCACCTCACAGAGACAATCTGTGGGGAAAAAACATATCTCCAATGGGTAATTTACAACTATGCCTCATTGCCTCACATATCTGATGAGGTAGTGTTGCGCCAAGGAGAAGCGTTGATAGGTGAGGAAAAAAAGTTTTGAAAACCATTGGCCACCCAGTGGCTATGCAGAGGATTGCAATTAATTAACCCCCAAAAGGCTGGCAGGAAAATCTCATATGATTACAGAGAACAGCAAGCAACTATATATTTTATAAGGATTGTGTAGAGCATCATGGCCATTGTGTCAGATCAGAGGTAATTAAAAGTTTAATTGTATTCATAAAGTTTTTTTCATTTTGAATATACATTCTCTTTTTAAGGATCTTAATCTATGTACAGGTTGGGCCTAGCATTCATGAGGCACAGTAGAGACACAGGGTCAGTTTAAAGACATAGACAGGTATTTTGATGAATGCTATAAAAGTAAACCTTTATGCCGCCCGCATGGTGATCCCCAGACACTGGCTCTCAATTACTCCCCCATCCATTGCATTGGCCACCATTTAATCATTAGAGTGGATGGTGGCTGAGGATGATGAGTGTCAGGAATCTTTTCGCAAAACTTGGGGCTCTTGGCAGGACTTCCAGACTACCCTGTGATTTAGGTCACACCTTTCCTCTCTAGACTCGAGCAATGGGGGACCACCACCACCCCCTGTCCCCACTCCCTCCCTTCCACCCTGCCCTCCCTCTTGCCGCTGAGCCATCCTCTGTTACTCTCTGTTCTGTCCTTCTCCCCCTTCCTTCAGTTGCCCCCTGGTGACATACTGGTACCATTAGGACTATGCAGTTGCACTACCTGTCGGATCCGCTGCACCTCTCGGGTGGACACATGGTACCCTTGTACGTCCCCCTGAGGGAGAACAGGTTTGACCCCTAAGAGGTATCCTCCTGTACCATTGCGGGCTACAAACGGCTGAGTTGCTTCCATATCGCCAATCCTCTCAAAGGACTGTAGTTGTGGTCCCTCCGGACTGCAGTAGGCGCTCTGTACCCAGACCTTCCCATCAACCCCTACACATATAACCTTATGTCCCAGGGATCCGCCGGTTCTTTGTTTCTTCTGTTTTACTGATCAATTTGTATGGTTTTCATCTTTTGAATACTGTATTCTTTGTACTTTGAAATTTTTTTATAAACATATTACAGAAAGTAAACCTTTAATCGCCAATTGTACTCCATCATCCTTCATTCAACCCCACCCCTCCAACATTTTTTGGACAATCTGTTAAAATAAATGTATTTGTAAACAGTAGATCCCCATTGGTCCTCCTCAATGATGATGCTACAAAAGGAATGATGTATTTGTCAGGCACAAAGACATTCGTAAGAGGTGCCATTAACGTAATGGGGCTCCCTACACAAGTCTCCAGAGACTTGACTGGAAAATGTTAGCTCAGAACATAATCAGAAAAAAAACCTACATTGCCTGTTACAAAGTTTTAAAGTCAGTAGGCAGGCTGATCCTGAAAAAGCTGCAGAAATTGAACATCATAAATCTTGACAGCCTGATAAAATGAACAGTAAACAATATGCTTATGATGAAGACGCATGCAGGTGGGTGCAGTCTGCTTATCTCTTCTATTAACAGGATTGTATTTGTGATAATGTGGCTGAATCACTATGCTGTACTTAAATGTTATTTTAGCTGTATAACTTTTATTTTATCCCACAATCATTTTCTCATCAAAGTATTCAGTATAACAAAATAAATGCAATACAGAGAAAGAATAATGCATGTGTACATTCATCTGATCTATGTAATTACACCTGCGAATTGAAAACATCATATTCAACTGTAAATATTAGCAAAGCACGTTTATGAAAATTTTACATGCTTTACAATTTAGAAAACTGCTCCTTCTACACAAATCCTCTGTGTCACCTTGCTGCCTGTATATCCCCATGGTGGTATCTGAGAGGAATATTTGCCTTGGTGCTACCTTTTTCTTTCAATGTAAGCAGACCAGCAACAGTAGATCCAACTATTTAGAAGTAGAAGTGTAATCTGTCATATGGGGACGCACAAGTGGTAAACATCTATTTTATGTAAGGTACCATGGAAACAGCTGTAAAGAAAAGATCTAAGTTAAATCAGTAGTTTTCCACACTGGAAAAAGAAATGGTGACTATGCAAACATGGGATGAGCCATTGCGAAGGGAACATTACAGTGTGTGTATACCCAAATAGTTTCGCCGCAGGATGCAGCAGGTAGCTAGATAGATCAAAGGCGAAGTCAGGTAACAGGCAGTATCTGTCGCCCCATGTGGGCACATGCCGATAAACGGCCGGATTTTAACCTGACCGACGGCGAGAGCGCGCACGCCAGTCGGTCAGATTAAAATCCGGCCGTTTATCGGCATGTGTATGGCCAGCATTAGTCAGACAATCCGGGCTGGCAGTAGAAATAGACAGTAGTCAGAGATAAGGCAGTAGAGTAGTGAAGGGCAGTTCCTAGGTCAGCAGCGGTAAAACAGTTGTAGCAGAGGCGTGGAGGAGATGTAGCACGATCAAGGCTCAAGAGCACAATAATCAGCAGGGGTAGGTTGCAGAGGGTTGGGCTTTATAGGGGAAGTAGCAGGTGTCAAGGAGTGCAGCGGGTCACAGGCTAAAAACCTGACACTGCCTGTGTAACTGTGGGTGAAATTTACCTAACTTTCTGTTCTAGAGATTCAACAGGAAAGAAATCTCCCAATGGAAGATATGGGGACACCTAAACCCACCAGACAAACTTTCCCCCCTAGCTAACCAACCCCACATTATTGAAGCAATATGTAAATAAAAAATCGTTACCTGTGAGGAGAAATCTGTATATCTCCCCAACCCCCCTCAACCCTCCTCCTGATCTCACTAGGACGTGACGCTGACTGCCTGGCTCGGGAAAATCCTTCTTCAGCTTTTTACTTTGTTTTTTTTTCCTGCTTTCACTTTGTTTCCATTGACACACATTGTATCTGGTGCCCCTGGTGGCTGTCAGCATTATTGTAGCCTTAAGTCATTCAAGACTGGAAGCTAACACTGAATCTAAAATGGCGGCTCCCACAGACGGCAGCAGGATAGCTAAATATATTTTTTAAGGTTTTTGAGCAACTTTGAGCTGTTCGGACGGTTTAGAGGTAAGTAAAAATGTAATTAAATTTTTTTATCTTTGAATATAGGGGTTAGGATATTCTCTTTTTCTGCAATGTGGATAGCAATACAAATCTCACAGAGGTTCAAACCATTCCATACTTTAGACAACACTAGAAAAGATGTTTAGCCTAGCCCAGCTACACAAAGTACGATTAAGAATGCTATTATTTCTTTGATCTTTGACAAGAAATTGTACGCTGTTAATCGTTAACTATTTGCTATGCAGAAATCAGGAGTATCCCAAGTTAAAATGCAGAATGGGAAGGGAGAGCAAAACCAAATGTTAGTGGCCTGGGTATGGATAGATTTATTTCAGACCTGTGGTTCACAGGGGTCATCATGTCCCCTGAAAGCATCAGAAGGGGGGTGGGGCATTACTCACCCTTCTAATTTCCCACCCGCACATCATCATCACAAGCAGGATAGGAAACAAGGTGGGAAGAGACATTACACTCACCCAATTGTACTGTAAGTACAGCATAGTGTCACTTCCTGTATTTGGAATGTGGAAATTATACTCTGCATCGACACTTCCATGTTCCAAATACAGGAAGTGACATCAATTCAGGGGTCACGGCTTTAAAAAATGTTGTGAACTACTGTTTTAGACAATTGCTGCAGATGTCCTAACCTCAGATCTTGAGATCCTTAAACTGGTAGGATTGCATAATAGATGAGCATTATGACAAGTGTGGGGTAAAATCGGAGGAGCACAGGAAACACCACCAAAAACTAAAAAGAAGACAAAATTCCAGCTGTTATGCGTTTCTGTGAGCATTCTGTAAAACTCTGTAAAATTTAACCATGAGCAGAAACATTGCTAGATCCTGCCACTTCCTTCTCTGCCCCTTCCTCTTCCCAGAGACCACCAAAGTCCTGGTACATGCTCTCATCATTTCTTGCCGGACTACTGCAACATCACCCTCTCTGGTCTTCCTCTAACTAGACTGTCAGCTCTTCAGTCCATCATGAATGGTGCTGCTAGACTCATTTACTCCTCTAACCGCTCCTCATCTGCCTCTCCTCTCTGCAAATCTGTATACTGGTTTCCAATTGCTTTTAAATCACTCCACAACTCCTGTACCACACACATTTCTAACCTTGTACAAAAAATTACCCTTTACCACCCCATCCGCTCCTACACTGACTTCCAGACTTACAACATTACCTCATGCATAGCTTCAATACTTCTCTAGGGCCACTCCTACTCTCTGGAACTCTCTACCTCATCCTATTAGACTTCTTCCTACTTTTGACACTTTCAAATAAGCCTGAAAACCCACCTTTTTCATCTGGCCTACCTATCTACTCATTCGAAACATCACCACTATGCCAGTCCCATGCCTCCAACCTATTGCATACTACCCAACCTATTAGATTGTAAGCCTGATTGGGCCTCAGCTCCTCCAGTGTCATAACCTGTACCTGTGTGTTATCTTGTGTTGCATCATGACTCTGTAACTGCACAGGAAACAACCAAGACAATGGAGGCGGCTGAGGTTGGTTTAAACTTTTATTTCACACACTGAGACCCACTGAGTCTCAAACTTCAGCAAAACGTGGCAACAGACAAGAGTCCAAACTTAGACCAACTGATAGTCCAACAAGAAAGGAGAGTTTGATGAACTGATCGGCACGATCGTGCCTTGGAACGGTACCTCAGGTCAGCAGAGACCACAGCAGCATGACCGACCACCAGGGTGGGCAGAGGGTGGTAGGTAGTCCTGCAGCAGGGCACGTTACGCAGAGGCAGCGGCCCCTGGTCCGCGAGTGAGCAAGTGTGGCCCAGCAGGCTCTGGGGGGGTACCACCCCACTCTCAGCAGAGCACTCCTTGTAGGCAGAAGAGTCAGCGGCGGGCAGTCCGCCGGCCCACGTACTATTCCGCTCCCCGGCTGTATGTACGCTGGTGCTGGAACCTGGAAGGTAGGTCCGGCAGAGGAGAGGGGCACAGGGCAAACCTGTCTTACATCCTTGATCCTCGTTCTGAGCCCCGCCTCTTCCGGGTGGCTCTCTCTTAGGCCCTCGGAGGGCCCAGGGGCATGCTGGAGTGCGGTCTTAAAGGGACCTTCACCCTGCCTACACCCCTGCTCCGCACTACAACTCTAATTTATTGTACAGGGCTGAATGTTGGCTCTATATAAAGTAAATAATAATAATCTCCCTATTTGAAATATACAGTCATGCAACCGACTCATAAGGATTGGAATACAAACTGTACTTTTCTTGGGCTTGCCCATCACATTTAGTCAAATTTCAGCTTAAACTGGTTTTCTCTTTCTCTTCTTTTAGGGCCCATTCACAATATATGTGCTGCAAGGAGTACTGACATGCCCACAGTATATAGTGTTGGCTTTCAGCATTTTGAAAAGGCTTATGTTAGCACACCCAAAATGTGTTTTCAGCAGTCAGTTAGTCACTAAAGCACTGCAATGGATTGCAGTGGATACAGATGTGAATGATAGAACGGGACTCCTAGGGAAACCATGTGTCCCAACAGCAACACAGTGAGTATAGTGTGAATGAGCTCTTGGGGGGGGGGGGGTCTACATCCGTTGGGCCCCCCTCCACTAATGCAGACTTTCATACGCCCATGCAGAGGTTCCATGTACTCCACTACATTCAGCCCTGCATCGGCAGAACGGCTCAGCACTGTGAGAACACAGCATCTGCCGAGCAGGTAAGTGAATGTGCTTTTTTTCGGGTGCAGAGGCCTTTATATCTTTTCCAGCTCAAAATCAGAAATAGTCACACAGGCACAGGTTTCTGAATTCTGAAATTAAAATTCACCTGAATTCCTCCGGCTTTCCGACCTACGTGAAATAAATGGTCTAATGAAATATTTACAGTGCTTGCCTAAGCTGCCAAGAGCCTAGTGTCATCTGGTGCAACAAAACATAGCAGCAGCCTTGTTTGCAGCCTCATCATCTTTAATCAAAAATTATTTTCCAACAATACTTTGTGAGATGTTCTCTGTCTTCAAGTATTAAAAGCTGTGAGGTAAGAATCAGCCATCTCTGGAGATGGGAGGGCAGCATTCACAATGTAAGTCTGCCACCTAGTGACGGAAGCGGGAACTGCTCTGCTGTGCAGCCATCTACACTCATTAGATATGGTGACAATGCAGAGGTGAGCCGAGCAGAAAAATAATCTATATTCAAATAATACTGGAAGTAGAAAAATCACAGACTGGATTAACATGGATTTTTATCTACATCAGCATAGCAAACGGGGTTCACTCGAGCAAGTGGAAGCATAACACAGACATTGCATACAGAAGGGTCATTTGAAGTTCACATTGAGAGAAGAACATGGAGAAAAATGATGATGCTGCATAAAAGCTAAAGGCTGTTTTATAAGGATATGTGCAGTTCTGCCTTCAGGACAAGTATCAATATTGTATCAAGAGGGAAAATCTGTGAGTGATCTACAATAGAAGGTTGTTGGAGTAGATCTAAATGCTAACTTGATAACATTTTATAAAATATTTTTTTATGCCTTTTTCATCACAGCATTGCTGATCCCCTCGAGCTCCTTCCTGTCTTCATTTTTAGCATGCACTCCAGTAACAGCTGCCTGTCATGTCTTGGTTTCTTGATTGTGACAACAGCGAAATATGCCTATTCACTGAGCGTTGGCACTGCTGCATGTGACAGGGTGATAACACACGAGTATGGAAAGAGCAACATCACCACTACTGCAAATACACGAACAAACACCTTCACCATATCATTAAGTCACCTAGTTCTTTAAAAAGCAAAAAATGTTTGAAATTTAGAAAAGATTATCTGACTGGATTTATAATGCAGCCCATCGATGCACTAGCGTTGCAGTGAAGCGCAATCATTCCTTAGCGGCTCCTGCACACAGGTCATTTTCAATCAACTCTCAATTGTAAAAGTGACCTAACAGGTCAAGGTAATCTGCCAACAACCCTACCACATTAAAAAAGAAACAAAAAACAGATCAGTCAAAACATTAAATACACTGCCAGGTGACGCTATGTCATTGTTTTGTTATATTATCGCCCGCTATTGGGTTAAGATAAATCAGGCACCAAGTGAACAGTCAAAGGTTTGGTATTAAAAGCGGGGGAAAAGGGCAAAGGTAAGGTTATGAGCAAATTTGACAAGGGCAAAATTGTGACTCTTCAAAGTCATGGGGGGGGGGGGGTTCTAGTGGTTATTACCTACCAAAAGCAGTCCAAGGACACTGTAGCATCTATTGCTTAAAAACAATGTTGGACATTAGAGAAAGGATGTCTGGATGCATAGTGCATCCCAGCTTCCTGTATATACAGTTGCCTAACCAGGGCCCAAGTTCACCAAATGTGCTTACAAAGGACGTGTAAAATGGATGATGGAGCTGCACAAGACGGTGGCCTAGTGTGCTAAATCATGTTGTTTTTTAAATTAAGTCAGTGGTCAGATACTATAGTGTTTTTTTTAGTCATGTAAGAAATGGAAGCATGCAACTTACAGGATTTAAGGCCTAGGTGCCCAACCTGGGTGTTGTTTTGGGGCCCCACTCCGCTTGCTGCCCCCGAAACCTAACTGTTATGCATAGGAACTTGCCTGTCTGCTGATCCCCCGCTGACAGGTCCTCGTCCAGGGAACTTCTTAGAGTGGTAGAAGAAGCAGAGGTGATAAACTTACATGATAGGCGTGCATAAAAGCCAATCAGTGACCCAAATGGTGCCTTAGCAAGTCCCTCGCCTCTCATCTTTTCCTCTAGTGTTGGCAGTGGATGAGCAGACTGGTGCCTATGCTCCCACTATTCCACCAGTGAACGGGGGATGGTTGTAGAATATATATTGCGGCACATAACCTTCAAATCAAGGTACATAACTTTGATGATATATATGACACAAAATGGGCATTATCATACTACAGTGCTCCCTAATGCTTGAAGCGTAATTTTAAACAAGTTTTGTTATTTAAAGATTAAAAATATCTTCTAGCTATGCCTGCTGCCTTTTTTCATTAAAAATGGTTATACAAGTCAGTATAGATTGAAAATGTTATGTGCGGCCCTTTAGTGATGCTGAGGGACGCACTTATGGCACTTTATATCAACTCACCCACCACTGATTTAAGGGATTCAACTATATCTTGTTGCCAGTAACCATTCAACACCTTTAGAAGTCTTGTAGACTAGGTAAGACATAACATAACAACAAGCAGCAGAAAATAATCTGCCAATGGTTTTGCCCTGTTACCAAAACCACAAAGTACGGTAACAGTTTGGGATTTATATACATGTACATAAACTAAGAAAACCTGAGAAAGAATTATGGGGGGAGGGTGTCTGAATAGTATGTAAAACCTCCAAGGAACATAACCCAACATATTAGGGCTTGTTTCCATTATACGTCCGGACCCCCTCCGCTAAGCGTATTGCTTGGCGGGGGTCCCCGACGGGGGAACACATAGACATTGCCTGCCGGTGGATGCTGTGATTACACGTCCGCCTATGCAGAGGCTCAACATACTCTACTACCTTGAGCCTTTCATCAGCGGAGTGGCTCTGCGCAGTGAAGACATAGTGTCCGCCGAGCAGGTAATGTGCTACGTCAGGATCCCCGCCAAGCAATACGCTTAGGGGAGGTGTCCCGACATATAATGGAAACAAAGCCTTAGATAGACAAGGACAGCACCATTCACCAGGGGAGTGAGGGGCAAGCACAGATATGGGGCAAACTATGGCCCTGGGGCCATATCTGGCCCATTTAGTGTTTTAACCTGGCCTGCTGTTACCTTGATGAACAGACACTCTGGCTTATCGCTGCTCCTTCCCAGCAATGAGCAAAAATAATGCCCAGAGGTGTCCAAACCTCAAAGCTATTATGTACGCTTATTGCAGGGAACGAGCAGATGAAAGCCAGAGCATGCCCCCCAATTAATTCCCCCCCAAAAAATTACAATGTTATTTGTTTAAACGTATGCCCAGTCTAGCCCCCAATGCACGTTCTCAATGACACCGAGGATAAAAGAACATTGGACACCTATGCCAGGCACCATTATAGGCACTTGTCCCAGCCCCTCTGTCAAATTTAAGAATCCATTGTGGCCCACGAGTCAAAAAGTTTGCCCACCTCTGGGCTAGCCCCAAAGCAAGAAATGTTTCTTTCTGAAGCTGGCATCCTGCTAATGAGCAAGAAGATAACATGCTAAACAAGTAAGAATGTAAACAGTGCAGGCAACCTGTACTTCTGCTCTCACCTTTCTCTAATGGTGTGAAGGCCACAGAGACACCATTTACTTTACAGGACAATTTGCTCAGCCTCCTTTACACATAAAATTCAACGCAAATCATGAAATCATGGCATGAGAACCCTATCTTAACATCAGTACAAAATATTCTCCAATATAGTTTCAGCACGATGGGAAGAAAGCAGAATGAGCAGTGAAATGCTGATGGTTCTATGTATTATTTAATAATAGGGTTATGACCTCAAGCTGCCCCACTACTGGGTTTTCTATGTAACAGTTTAACAATCTACATTTTAATGGGAAAATATCAGCTGCCATACCAGTGGTATTATACTGCTGTGTATGTGATTGCAATGGACACAATTACTGCTTAATGTGGGAATAAGTGATGAAGAGAACTAGCTGTTTGGACGACTAAGAGCTGCTGCTGATTATTACAATGGGTGTTGTACATCGGGTGTTGTATTATTACAATGGGTGTACAAACATCGGGTGTTGTATTCCACAGAACAGAATGTGGTGCTTTTTTTTAGGATACAGACTTTCATCTTGTGTTTGAGCTGTTTACTGCACTTTTGTACTTGTTCTTGTAAAGTGAGCATCTTTTATTCAATTCTTTAAAATTAGCATGAACCATAACTATGAACTTCTCTTAAGTGTTGGCTGCTTAGAAATACTGGCATGTCGGATCATTGTGTGATCTGACATGCGGCAGATTACTGGTCTATATGACGAGGATGTGCACCCGATTCTCTGCCGACCCGACTTCCGATCAATTGCAGGAACGTGCACAGTGGCTGATCGGCTGTCGAATCAGACAGGAATCTGCCCGTCTATACCCAGCTTTAGTGATCGTTGAGGGTTCTGAACCAATTAGGAGTATGCCAGCTGGACTCCTTCCATGTACTAACATGGCCCAGAGCTGCAGCAAAGCCCCCCATATATACTTAGATCTCCACCTTCATCTCACTTCAGTCGGTCTGCCCAAAAATCGGGTGCCGATCTAAAGCTTAAAGGGCCGAAATCGGCCGCCAAATCGATGTAAGCTAAGCAATTACAGACATGTCTGTAGTTCTTAGATCAGTCTAATACTTTACAATGAGTCCAGATCTAAATCCCATTGAACACCTGTGGAGGGAAGTTAACATTGCTGTTGGGAAAGGGCGCCCTTCCAATTGAGCAGTTTTCAAAGGAAGAGTAGTCCTAAATTCAGTCTGAGAGGGGTAAGAAGCTTATTGATGGTTATAGGAAGCGATTGATTTCAGTTATTTTTTCCAAAGGGTGTGCAATCAAATATTAAGTTAAGGGTGCCAATAATTTTGTCCAGCCCATTTTTGGAGTTTTGTGTGACCTTTTGCTTTTTTTTCCTCCTTTTTTATTTTTGTTCCAATTCACACAATCAACATGTGTATAGCAAAACATGTGTTACTGCAATACTTTTCTGTGAGAAATACGTTACATGATTTTCTGGAAACATTTCTGGAGTGCCAACAATTTTGGCCATACGTTGTAACTTTGGGCTATTGGTCCTAAAATTCAGTAGACATTTAAGGCAGGTAACTTGTAATAAATGTAAAAGCATCCACATCATTTCCATCCTATGACAAGCATTACACTGC
Organism: Ptychadena robeensis; assembly: GCA_036250615.1. Classification (NCBI taxonomy): domain Eukaryota; kingdom Metazoa; phylum Chordata; class Amphibia; order Anura; family Ptychadenidae; genus Ptychadena; species Ptychadena robeensis. The sequence goes on along the minus strand of CM070037.1, from coordinate 56,361,950 downwards.
CATCCAATAAAGAATTGTCAGCTGAAAATGATTCCCATGTCTAATCTCAGTCTAAACAGCCCTGGAGGTCATGAAAGCAGACACGTCCATGAATACGTCAATATGCTTTGCCTAATACAGTGGTTCCCAAACTTTCCTTGCCCCCCTTTTCTATTTAGGAACATTATCTAGCCCCCCTCCCTATTCAAACACATGTTAAGAATGAGGGCCTGCGCCCCCCGCCCCCCAGTTTGGGAACCACTGGTCTAATACGAGTTGGTTGGGTTGGGGGTTGCTGATACTAGAGTGAGCACATTCTCACAAGTTTGTTTTGCACATTTCTCCTGAACTTTGCTGTGTACAGACTACAATCAAGGAAAATGTGCTGGGAAATGCAGGCCTAAATAGTTTACTGTTTGTACCTAATTACATTTATTTTTTAGAGAAAAATGTATTTACATAATACAGACATATAAAGAGTGGCTGTGCAAAGCCTCATCAGTCAGTCAGTCAGTCCTGAGGAGGAGGCACCACTTAATTGTCGCCCCCCGACATGTTTCACCCCTCGAATTGGGCCTCATCAGAGGGGAGAAGGTCGCGGGTTAGATGTCCGTGATGAAGTTCATGATCACCTAAGTATGGTAATCCAGGATCAACAACCACACAAACTGAATATAGCCGATTCGCAATGCGTAATTTTTTTAAAATTATTATTTTAATTGCAATTTGAACGTACTGTTGGTCATGGAGAAATGTTATTCCTTTATTATCTTACGATAGAATGGTATTAACTAGTTTCATGCTAATGATTTATTCATGTGAACCTGCGATTGGAATATGTAATACACTATATTCTTTGTGGTTGTTGATCCTGGATTCGTTTTAATGCTGATTACCCTACTAAACACGAACTTCATCACGGACATCTAACCTGGGACCTTCTCCCCCCTGATGACACCCAATCCGAATGGCAAAACATGTCGGGGGACGACAATTGAGTGGTGCCTATTTAGGCCCCCTCCTCAGGACTCAATGTTTGAGAAGTGAACATGATACCCTTGATTGTGATGAGGCTTTGCATAGCCACTATTAATATGCCTGTATTATGTAAATTATTGAACATGGATCTCATCAACATTTTTAGGGTCTTGTTATAAGTACAATAAACACTCCTTTTTATGCAATGATACTTAGTTCTTATCTTGTGGCATATTTAAAGTCCCAGGAGGCTAGCCACCTCCACTTGGATTAAGTTTTGCCTTAATTTTCAGTTTCCTTTTTAACATTTATTTTTTAATTGCATTTCTAGTGTATAAATGAGTGGTACAAATAATACAAATGCTATAGCTACAGAGAAGATAAACTTAAAAGCATCCATGATTATGATCAATACATTTCAATTCTTTATTGCGCTGTCTACATCTAATAACATTAGCCATGTTATGAAGCCACATAAATCAGCTTTTCTTATTCAGCTTCATATAGACCCCCTTGGACAGTAACATGACCATTGTCATTAGATTGGGATAGCACACAAATGATTGGTATGACTCAGTAATTGCTGTAGTTGCAGAATTTATTTTCAATACCGAGAACCTGCGTGATAAAGCTCATCCTTCACACCAAAAAAATAAAACAGATCAATTAAATGTGTCGCCGAGCCACTAGATTCAGCACAAAGAGCAGAGATAGCATTCCGGTTATCGATTTTGTGCTATGATCTCCTATGGTAGTGTAGAAGTTATTAAGAACACACTATGGACACTACTCCTTTGTCAATTTTTTACTGCCATCTGGGTCCTAATGGGACTATTTTTATTATTATCTATAGCCTCCCCATACACATTTAGCTCACTCCATACAATGTCCTTTAGATCTACCAACAACTATGTAGTGCCGGGTCCTCCCTGGTAGAATACACAGTGATTGGAAGGTATATGTCATTGCTATGTAGTGCCGGGTCTTCTCTGATAGAATAATTCTATTTTGTAGAAAAAGATCATACTATAAGGACCTCCTTGCAGAATGACAGCTAAGAGTTTGACTGAAGTATACTGGGACCTTCACATAAAATGTCATTTATTTAGCACCACTAAATGTAAATATACTCCATAAGACCCCTCAAAAAAGGGGGGTCATTGTGCATCTTATGGAACAAAGGTCTCGACCCCCATGGCCAAGGGACTCCTGCTTGGCAAAGTTCCTGGAGGCGGTGGCGGGTTAGCTTCCTGGCTGGCACACACAGCATGGACAAACCCTCTTTTGTGTGGCTTTGCGCGGTGAAAGCTAATGGACCTGCACTCAAAGCCACATACAGCCATATACAGTGGCCATGAGCAGCCAAGCCGTGAACTTACACGTAAGGTGGTCAAACACTCTTAGACTTTTTTATCTACATTCTACTAGAATTTGACTGCATATTTTAGGCTATCAATTATAAAAGAGGGATTCATTGGTATCTAAAGCAAATAAATTATAAGAAAACATTTTTGGGGGGATTTTCTTAGTCACCACAATCAGCCTTAAAAGTCCCAGGGGAGTTACTCCTAAAATAAAGAATTTAGCCTTATTATTTATCTGCTCTATTATATCCAAAGGGATGTTGGCACTAGAATACTAATAAGAAAAAAAAACATAGAGCACACATGGTTTTAAAAGTCGATGAAGCAAAAGTCAATGTAGCAAAAGTTGATGTGTATATGGCTAGATTAAAGGCAGCCACACATGCATCAATATTTGCTCATGCGATTGTACATCAATACAATTTTAATATCGTCAATGGAGAGCTGATTCCTTTTATTCCCTTCTTCATCAAAAGTGTGTGTGCTCCAAAATACAATCTGACACAAATAGATCAAAATTCTTAAAATATGAAATTGTCTGAAACTTTTTTCAATTCGATGCCTGATTTCAATCGCTTTTGAACAGGAAGAACACACAATGCATGTAAAAAGTATGTAAACTGACTAAATACATTATCCAATACCCAGGTGCCCAATTTGCGGCCCTTTGGTCACTCTTCAGCGGCTCCCTTCAGTCCTCCACTTGAGGCCCGCAAACCCTAACTGTTAATGCAAAGGGCATAGGAACTCGCCTGTCCACTGATCTCCCGCTGACAGGTCTTTGCCCGGGATCTTATTAGAGCCGGAAGTGGGCCCTATAGATATAATCAAAGGCTTTGATGATATCTGTGAGGCACATAACCTTTGATGATATATATGAAACAACATGTGCATTACCATACTAAAGTGTTCCCTAAGGGTATGTCTCCACAGCACTGTGTGATCCGTCGGGACCCCCTGCGTTAACTTAAGCGCAGTACTTGGCGGGGCTCCTGAAGAATCACATACACATTACCTGCCCGGCGGAACCTCTGTTCTCACAGTGCTGAGCTGATTTGCCAATGCAGAGGTTAACATAGTGCAGTACATTAACCCCTGCATCAGCAGATGTCTGAACAAAGCATCCGCTGGGCAGGTAAAGTGTGAGCCAAACACTGCGCCTAGCGTAGGGGTCCCGACGGATCACTAACACTGTGAAGTCATACCCTAATGCTTGAAATATAATTTAAAACAAGTTTTGTTATTTAAAAATAATATATTCTAGCTATGCCTGCTGTCCTTTTTTCATTAAAAAGAGCCAGACATCACTGATCTAATAGAACTGGCTGTACAAAAAAATTATTTAAACATAACAAAACTTATAAGAGATTTTACATTGAGCTGATGTCTTTTACATGTAACGTTCATCACATTTAAAAAAAAAGTTTGAAACGGACTTGCAGTGACCTGATTTATAAAGTGACAGAGATACTTACGAATAGATTGTGCCATAAACATTAGTCTTCTTATCTTCTTCTTCTAAAGAAAATTTAAACCATCTAGTGCCCAGAGTCCTTGTTTGATAGGAGTTATTGATATCCCAATACAGCTGAATACTATGGTGATTTACCTTCCCTACTATAGGAGGATCAGGGTGTGGAATAGCAACCTTGCCTGGAAAAAAGAACAAATAAGGATTTTCTTCAGTAAATGGAATAATGGAATGTACATGGAATTGTCAGATATAGACAAGAGAAATGGGAATTGTAAATGCTTGGTAATTAGTTTGGTTATCCTTACATAATGTCGGGTCTTGCATTTGTCTGAAATAATTATAAAGTGTATATTGATTTATATAGGTTTAGCGTAAGAGCATAAATTAGCATTTATAAGCTCCTGACAGCTAATTACATTAGAGATCATGAAGTTGTACTAGAGCAGTGAATCAAGTCCATTGCACAGGAAGAATACCTAATGTAAGGAACGATGCCTTACCAAGAAAGGCCAATTTAGCAATGATATTTTGTCTACGATAAATAAACCCACAGAGCTGCAATGCAACTAGCACCAAGGTAAGAAAACCTTGCAGGTAAGTCCTTTACCAGAAATGTACAACATTCACAACTCTTCCTAGTTACCAGATTATTTTACATTTCAGCTATGAGAACTGTATTGACCTTTTATATGTGACTGTACTGTTAAGACCATAAAAGTACATTTACCTGTGTTTTTTGAGATAGGGGGGTGTTTGAAGCCAGCAAAACTTTCTTTCTGTAATATTGTCTGGTAGTCAAAACTGACACAGAGTGGAGACAAACCCTCAACTGTCTGTAGCTTTGACTACGGCTACCTTTGCTTTCTCAGTTGATTGTGGAACAGCCAGAAGAAATGCTGGCTGCTCTGCAAACACTTCATTCTCTCTTCCCAGCTGGGAAAGAAGCGGTAGACACACACAGAGAATGATTTGTCTCTGCTGTGTGTGTCAGCCGCAGGTGGCCAAAAAAGCACTCACCTTAATATGCAGCTGTAAACAGAGGTGCGTCTTATCGCCTGAAAAATACGGTAGGCTTTTTTTGAATCAGTAGTCTATTTTTAGTGACTACAGCGGGTAATCTGCTGCTCCATTAACAGGCAAAATGCTGAGGATTGCCACTTTGGCAAGTTTGGTATTGCTATAAAACTGGTCATTCACAATTTACTTAATGCGCCCTTTTCACCAGATTTACCATATTGACTCCTAAACAGGGTGGATAAAAATCAATCATTTTTTTTTAAAAATCGGATTTTTTGGATTAAAATCGGATTTTTTGGATTTAAATTGAATTTTTACAAAATAAAGTGCTTTTTAAGGAAAATATATTAACATCCCAAGGTTATTCCATGATGAAATAAAGATACGTTTTATTATGTAGAATAAAGCTGTATATGTTACATTTTTTGGGTAAATAAATTCCATGAATCCATTCACAATGTCAGGCTCTTTCAGAGGTGTCTGTAAGATTTTATAATCAATAAAACTCCATTCTCACATGTATAGTGGCCAACATCCCAAAACAATAGACAGAAGTTGATGATGGCATAAACTATTCACCCCAAATTTCCCCTTGAATAGACGAGGGAGAAGGGCGACTCAATATGTAAAGCAATACAGTTATTATACACAGAGCAAAACATGAAGTAATGACATCATATCAATCAAAAACAATGCACAATGCTGCGGATGTCACATCTGTACACGTGTTTAGACAATAAAAATAGTCCAAATGGTGCAAATTTCACCCCAATGCGCATTTCCCCCTCAGGGGTTACTCATGTCCATAGATCAATATAGGGGGAAAGACATGATTTCTCAAGATGGTTTCCCCTCTGCACTGACACCAGTGGGTAACGGAGAGACAGACAGACTAACCGCATAACTGACATGATGTTCTGCGTACAACAAGACTGATTTTAAATACATTTACTTTGGTAAACATGGTCAGTTGATGGTTTGGGTCGGTCTTGTTACGCAGATCACCAGTGGGGATGCCATCTTTAGAAATCATGTCTTTCCACCTATATTGATCTATGTGCGTGAGTGACCCCTGAGGGTCTGTGTCCACTTTATGTCCATTTGGTTATTCAGTATGACTGGTCCCCTTGTGTTTGCTGGTTGTGTTATGTAGATTTGGCCGATAAAATTACATATTGTACTCCCTAAAGGAGTCTTCAACGAAACGCACATTGGGGTGAAATTTGCGCCATTTGGACTATTTCTTAGTTTTTTTAGACTATGTATAATACATGTATGGCTTTTGTGTCCCCTCACCCATGTCTATTCCAGGGGAAATTTGGGTGATGTGCTTATGTCATCATCAACTTCTATCTGTTTTTGTAAGATTATTGGACAGTTTCTCTGCTACACAATATTATCACAGATGCTTGGTTAACTTTTTTAGTTCTCAAAACTAAGTGCAACAGAAAAGTTGTCCAAATATGAATGATTAACCTAAACTGGGGATAAAAAAACTAATATGAAAAGTTGTTGTTCTAAAAATCTTCATCTACTTGCATTTTAAAGTTAAACCGGCAAGAATAATTGATTTAAATCAGTTTGATTTAAATCGAGCCTTACTGACTATTGATTTAAATCGTGATTTAAATCATGATTTAAATCGGTTTGATTTAAATCATATCCACCCTGCTCCTAAATATCCCCTTGCTATATTACAAGCCAGTACAATAGTTTCAATATGGCCGTGTATTGCAACCATAATGCTTGGTTGTCATAATATTATATCCAAAATCTGTTTAAAGGTCTTGGGCAAGGTTACATTGTTTGCTGCCAACTGCCAGAGAAACGACCTTGTACACCAAGCCTATGGGCCCCCATACACCTTTAGATTTTCTGTAGATCTCCTTTTGTTTCACCAAAACCATGTAATATATATACTTTCTTAACAATCAAGTCTACCTGTGTTCAATCGCAGAGGACCCTATACTACAATAGTTGTTGGTAGATCTAAGAGATATCTGACAGAGAGATCTAAAGGTGTATGGCCAGCTTAAGCCCTATATGATGGCTGAGCATCACAGAAAGAGACCAGTTCTCACAGAGACATGGCCTTGATAGGAGCTAAAGACATTTGACTAAAGTTTGAAAGGAAAACTTCATTTCTAAAAACAGGGCAAAATGGGTGCCCATTTTCCTAGGACAGTAAGAATAACCTGAGGCATGCTGGGCGAAGGAAGGCTAAGGCAATTTATTTTTCGCAATTCCTCCCATTAGTACAGAAATCCTATGTGATACTATAAAAGAATAAGAAAGGAGAACTTAATTGTAAGGGTTTTATTTAAGCTTTAAAACTAGACTGGTAGACTGCTAATTGGCGGACATATAACTAAATAAAAGGTTATTTATTAGACCAGTTAATAAGCAGTAGTATATTTTTCCATAAAGCTATAAGATATTAAAATGTACATCTCTTGCTTTTCTGCACACTTAATTAAAGAAATAACCACCATTCTAATATCATGTTTTAAATACATTTTCTGCTTTTCGTGCTAATTTAAATACTTTGTTAAGTAAGCACCAGTAGGCCATTTTTAGTGTGTGTAATGGGAAATTACTGATATGACGGTTAACATAAAAGAAAATACATATACACACATTTGTGGAAGAGATTGCCATCTAGTGAGATGTAAATAATAATAGGATATGCTAATGTTACATTTCAGTAAAATAATAAGATGCTCTGGGGTATTGAAAAAAATTATCAGTATATTTCTTTACATGCACTGGAAAAGAGTTATGAAACAGACTAGAGTCAACAGAGCACCAATTATAATGCTGAATAGTAATGTTTAAATGGAACATATTTCTTCGTGTAAGATGTGCACAGAATTCATAGGATACCTTTTTCCTTCACACAGCTCGGCTAATAATAGTCCATATTGTGTCTGATTCCTCCAAACATAAGTACCTTATTTTTTGGAGTATATGACACACCCAGGGATCAAGCCCTTCTGGGACGCGGTCTTCTCCATATATAACGCGATGCATGACTCTGCGATGTCTAACACACCGGCCATTGCCCTTCTCTCTATGATCCCGGGCACATTCAAAACCATTAAGCGTGATACCCTTAGGTTTCTTTTTATTGCAGCACGTACTGTGATCCCACGCCATTGGTTGTCTGTTACCCCTCCCACGATTGCTGAGTGGCTCATCGAACTGGCCACCATTGAACATATGGAACGTCTTGTGGCGGACTTCCATAAAACTTGGGGCCCATGGTTGGGATTTCAGACTACCCAGAAATTCCGGTCCCTCATGTCCTCACTGGTCCCGAGCGGTGGGAGCCCCCTCCCTTCTTGATTCCCTCTTCCCTTTTTCTTGTCCTCTCTTCTGTTCTCCTCTTCTCTGTTAATTCTGTAGTCTCACTCTCAGCTTATTACACTATGGCTTGCCCGCTCCACGCATACACGTAGCCAGCGCATGTGGCGGATATACCCCAGTTACATGTGAGTGTTGAGGTCGCACTTCCCAGAAACTGAATGTCTTTTACTTGGAATGTTTATGCTATGCTTTTGCCATGATACTCGAAGTGCCTTACTTGGAGGCGGCGAGACGTAGTGTTTTAGGTACTGCTGTACCCTTAGTCTCTGCTGTGTACTTATATTTTATGTGACTTCTCTTGTCTTTTGTATTTGTATTTGCAAAATTGTTCAATAAACACTTATTATTACAAAATCAATGGGAAATGTCCCTGCATCTTATAGTCCAAAAATGTAAAAAAAAGCCCCAACCATCTTGGGAGCAATAGCTCTGCATCCCAGGAGGCAGAAATGTGCTACATTCCCTCTAGCCAAGCCAAAAAGCCACTGCCAAGAGGGAGATCTTATCTGCATTAGCAGTAGCAGTACCCATTCTCTGAACACATTGACCAACTTATTGAGAGACACATTTAACAATTAGATAGCATGGAGTTGTGTATTAACATTAACATTCTGCATTGCAATAAATACATTTTGTGACACAGACTCATATCTCCTCCCATATGTAAATAGCTGCTCATGGGTAAGTTGTTCAGTGCCACATTGTAGAAGGTTCCTTTTCAAAAGTTGATTAGCGTGTTCAGGGAATGGGTACTGCTCGTGTTTAGACACATGCTATAGTTTTAACCCTGCAGCCAAGACCTCCCTCCTGGCACTTGACTTTTGGCTGTCTACTTTGCTGGAACATTGTGTATAGACACTTGATATCTGTATGGCTGTGATGTTTTTTTTTATTATTTTTCCTCATTTTCATGCGGCTTATCATGCAATAAATATGGTGTATATTATATATATATATATATATATATATATATATATATATATATATATATACACACACACACACACACAAGAGGGTAAGGCATGTAGATGACGTTTTAAATACATATTTAACAATTTCCCCTTGTTTGTTGTGAAATGACAACAAAGTACATCTGTATGTCAAACAAATAACATATTTCCTTTTAAAAATGATGAAATTTGCTTTGACGTATAATGTCATACTGCCACAAAAGCTTTAATAAGAGAGATTTTTCTTCCCAGAAATGTTCTAAACACATAAATAAATATTATAAAATGTCTTTAAATCTAGGAGATGCGGTTAATCTAGGAGATAAAGTGGTAACCCTGAGCCATGCTTGAGATTGCTTGCCTGATCCACACAAGCAAATGAGACTTACATTGAAATGTCACTTGCCATATCTACATTGGTAGTACCAATATGCATTTATGAAAACCAACAAGGCCACTAGAGGTGTGGAGGTTGCCATCTTGTGTGTGGCACAGTAGATCTAGCCATCAGCAGGTTTTTCCCAACTCTAGTCCTGTGGGTTGGTTGGCATTTGTCACTGATGGGACAAACAATAAAAAATATAAAATAGATCCAAAATACTCATCCTATCAACACAAGAGATCTACATGTCACATCAACACAAGTTGCTAAAGTGGGTCTACATCCACTTTTTCTAAATATACTACTGCTTCATATTGTGGAGACATGAGCAAAAAATTTTACTTTTTCATTATCTTGACTCACCTGATATCTAGATAATGGAAAAATACTATTAAAAGTTTAATATCCCACTATCGGCAATCCCAATAATTCCCTGGACTAATCACTCCACTTTTAACCCCCCTGCCGTTCCAAGCTCGTCCAGCTCTTACCTGTTAGAATTGCACTGGGCGAGCTGGGTTTGTCAGGCGGAGATTGGAGCCACAGGAGCGCAAACTCACTGATCCGTGTGGTTCCGATCTAATGAAGAGGCAGCTGCAGGAGAACGGATCACCCCCCCCCCCTCATGTATTGACGTCACATCGGGGCGCGGGAGGGAGTTTTAAATAAAAGTCTTATTCTGAATTGAAAACACAATTCAATATGATTCCCTATGTAAAATACTCACCTGAATAAATGCTTCGGTGTCCCCATGTCCTCTGGAGCTGTCTTCTTCCTGCTTCTCTCTCGTGTGAAAGACGTTCTGTTCTGGGGGCGGGAACACCCAGTGTACAGAACTGAATGTAATACATTAGCTTGAATGTATTACAATGCTCTCCTTTGTAGCCTGGGACATCTGCAGCGCCATCTAGTGGTTACAGTGCTAATTTACTAAAAAAGAGAAATTCCCTCTAGGAAAAGGGGTGAAGCCAACATCCCAGAAATATATAAATAAAGAGAAAGTGAGAATCTCCCCTGTATGCAATACAGGGGCAAGGGGACTTTAGCGGTTTCAAATTAGGTTCAGGTCATAGCATGGATAGAATCAGTACAATACTTACAAAAAACACCTTAATTTAATAAGTTAAAAACAAGTCCTTTGTAACAAGCCACAACAAGTAGCATGAACAATATGAGAGCACAGAAAAAAAGAAAAAACACGCAGTAATCTTAACATGATAAGGTAATCAAAGACAAATTGCCAGAAGCCTATTACTTGTGGGCCTAATATACTGGTCCCAGCAGAAATGGGTCACCAGTAAAGATAGTCCTCAGATGTTGAACGCCACCCAAAGTACGTTTCGTCGCTCAACGACTTCCTCAGGGGGTAGAGGTTGGCCGACAAAAGTGAATACTGTATCAAATGGGTTAAAAACAAGCCATTGGGCACAAGGAGTGGGACACGGATCCTCCCACAGAATGGAGAGCTCCAGCAGACACACCCCAACTGAGCCTTTAGACCCTAGGTGCCCAACCTGTGGCCCGGGGGCCGCATGCGTCCCCCAAAACCTAACTGTTAATGCATAGGGCATAGCAACTCACCTGTGAAGTGGTCACACCCTGACCCAGCTTTCCTAATCATCTCCGGGGCTCCGTAAAATTGTCAATGTTGATCGAGGAAACCTGGTCTACATATGAGTGCTGCACCCAGGGGCAGGAGGGAGGGGGTGGGTGCTGTCGGGTTTTGATTGCCTGTCGGGATCTGGTCCACCCCCTGCTGAGATATGTCAACGGGGAGAGGGTCTGGATCGATGTTATGTGCGGCCCTTTAGTGATGCCAAGGGCCGCACTTGTGGCCCTTCATATCAACTCAGTTGCCCACCACTGGTTTAGACAATTGCCATAAACTGTAGAAATACATAAATGTGCCAGAGTAGGGATAACACCCATAAGGTAGGTCAGGTCAACAGTGGTGGGTCAATGGCGGTGGAAGGGAGGGGAAGGAGTGCAAGTCCACACTACATGTGGTGCGGACTTGCACTCCTGCCCCTGCCAGGACCGCCATTGAGCCACCACTGTTGACCTGACCTACCTTGTGGGTGTTATCTATGGTCTAGACATGTTATTCTATTCAGGATGTCTACCAGACTCCTGTATGGACATACTTTGGGAATCTACAGGCCTACAATGTAAAAAAAGTCTATGGTGCGCTTTTGGTACAGAAATACGCTAGGGGGTTAAACTAAATTTAATGATTCAGATGGCAAAAATACAAAGATGTAAGTTCTAGAATTTAAAAAAAAATTTATTAATGGGCAGTGGTCACAAGTGTATAAGTTTGCAAAATTGTCCCCAAGCTCAGGTTCTCATTCTTAGTGCAGAGTGCAAACTCAATAAATTTGTAGAAAATGAAATTAAACTGCAGACACTGGTACACATTAGTTGACAGTGACTCTATACTGTAGGTGTCAAACTCAGCTTAACGTAAATTTGCATGAGCAGAAATTCTTGGCCCATGGCAGATCTGCTGGATCTGTCTTCCTGGCAGCCTCCCTACCAGCTGCACTGACTACCCTTCTGCCCTTGCACTCTTAGAGTAGAGAAATAGAGCCCTGGCTGCTAAGCGGTGCATTCCAGTGACATCAAAATGAGGGCCTGCTGCTCGGAGTATGCTTGAATCTGTAGTTCTCTACTTCTAGATTGGAGGACAGAAGCATGGTGAGTTCAGCTGGTAGGGGGCTGCAGATCTGGGGAGGGGGTACCTGGATTGCATAGGGTAACGGCAGATTAAACAAACTCTACATACGGGGATGAGGGCACACATGGACTACACACACTTTATCCACTGTTAAGTTCATTTGTAGTTCATGTGTGTCACCATCCATGTGTGTGTACAGTGTGTGTGTAGTCCAGGGGTGTCAAAGGCCCACCCATGGTTTAAAAATGGTCTGCAGTGTAATTATACTTTAAAGGCCCCCATACACGTCTAGATTTTTTGTTCAATCAACTTAATTCAATCTATTTTTTTGTTGATTGATGGAAAATCTATGGCAGCCCACGTGGTTAGATCTAAAATTATTAAAATTGGGAACATTTTCGTTTGAAAAATGATAGGACATGCTGGAAAATTTTAATCGGTTGTATTGAAATGCAATTCCACTTTTAGTTGATCCAAAAGAAATTGAACAAAAATCTGTTACTACAGTTGGCATAGATAACAATCAATCACCGATTTCCCTGATCCCCAAAAATTTATCTTTTTAAGTTGATTGAAGTAAAAATCTAGACGTGTATGGAGGGCTTGCAATAAATAAGGTTGGTCTGCAGCGTTGGCCACGCTTTTAACCTCCCTAGCGCACTGCTGAGGTCCAGATTTCTGTACCAAAAGTGCACCATAGACTTCAATGGTAAATTTTTCTTAATGCTGTAGGCCTGTAACTTCCCAAAATATGTCCGTACAAGGGTCTAATAGACATTCTGACGATAATAATGTTTGAAACAAACAAACAATTATGTAAAATAAAAATACAATTTTTTAAATAAAAATAATGAAAAAAAAACACAGAAATTAGGACACAAAATTATGCTGCTATGTACTAAATATCGCCAAAATAAAAAGTCTTTGGTGCCCCAGATGTTCCC
>CM070037.1:56331206-56348526 GCA_036250615.1 Ptychadena robeensis | reverse complement strand
TCGCCAGCATGTCACAGGGACAGCGTGAGTATGCTCTCCCACAGCCGTGATTTGTACTGGTGTCCTGCTGTTTGTTTGAGTTTGACACCCCTGCTCCACACAATCAAAAGATACTTTTGTTATCTGCCTGCCATCAAGAAAAGACACGTTTCCTCTATCAAAACTGTAAAATGTACATCTACCAGACCTAAGCTGAACTCAGGAACCCCAAAAATATCATCTGTGGCCAGAATAAGGATTGCATTGCATAAGCTCTCTTTGAAAACTGTGACTCATTGTCAGAAATGCCATTTTTGTTGCCCATCAATTACATTAAATATAGAAGATCCCAGTTGGACTGGTGTCTGTAGGTTATTCTTTCCCTTTTATAAAAGGCCGAGACAATTACATTATTTTCTTGTCACAAGTAAAACAAATTTTGTCATTCAGTCCACCCTGTAGGACAAACATTTCAAAAACCATTACACCTTTATAATAGTGATTACTTGTCTGGAAAACACATAAAGAGCAGAGAGGGAAAACAGATTTTGTGCTTTTTTGACTGCAATTATTCTTTCACAATACCTTTATTAAAGCAGCAGCAAAGCTAATCCTGCGGAATATTTTGGGATATAACAAATACATTTTCATACAAAATGAACTGATACTAGCCAAGGGCAGCAAAATACTTGCCTGTGTTATTAGAAGGAACAGAATGCAAAATAGGATAAAGGTGGCAAGGCATTAATAAAAATAATAGGCAAACCTTTGTAATAAAAGCAGAATGGAAGCCTGCAAGCAAGAACATTCCAATATTACTATCACAGCTTTCTTATTTAAAGTCTAAACATTCTTTTACTTTTTTTTCCCTGACCAAAACAATAAGAGAGTGACGTAGCATAGAATAAAACACAGGGCTGTAAAGGGGAGAGTGGTGTCAAAGGTGATAGTATTAAGGTAGCCAGACATGGTGCGATACTTCAGTTCGATCAACCAAAAATTCCATCTGTTTATGTCGATCGAACCTGAATCGATTCCTGCCCACCTGGTACGATATCGAACAGAACATCTTTCGACAAGTATTTAGACAGGTTGGTAAATTTTAGTCGATCGTTTAAATTAAACCTCCGGGGAATACACATGTGGCACGCTTTTTTAAAAAGAGCACCAAGTAGTGGAGCACATTAATCTCCCAAGGGTTCAGCCTGTACCGCAACGCTTTTTCCCACCCTCCCCCTGCCCACTTCGCTGGCATTATTGATGGCTGAGACAACAATGCCCCTCCTTTATAATGGAGGTCTATGACTCCCCCGCCCCTTTGGCCTCACCGATGATGCCGAAGGGGTAGTTCCGCAAACCCAGGAATACAGCAGCGATATAGAGAATCACCGGGGGTATGTCAGGTTCACCCGATCCCCGGTTCTGGTGTGGTTGGGACAAACCCAAGCAGCAGACAAACGATGTTCATCTCAACCACTAGAGAGGCTGAGTGAAGCCACGATTTTCTGCCCTCCAGGAGGACCTGAACACAACTCCCGGGAGGCCGAGGTGTGCTGAGAAAAGTCAACAACTCCTCCGTTACATGTAGGTCAATGGCACTGGCTACCCCACTCTCCTCCGTCATCATATGTGACATCATTGGGGCAGGCCCGTATGCTCAGAATCGCCAAGGGAATTCGGCGGACAGGTACGTTTTAGTGTGATCTCGAGTGAGTTCTATTGGCTGAGAAACGTCCCCCGAGATAACTTGTGCAGAACACCCATGATCGGCGATTAAATCGCAAAAAAATCAACGAGTCTATGGCTACCTTAACTGGTCTATGCATTTGTTTACTTTTCCTGCTTGTAGGACGTTAACAAGTGTAAGTTGAATTAGAAATCCAACATAAGGTAATGCAAACCAACCATTGCACTAAAACAAGGTCCCCCAGGGATTGCTACAATGATATTAAAATACGTAGATCAGTCTAATATACATTCTTAATAGATTTTCTTTCTACATCAAAATAAAAAGAAAAAAAAATGTTCCAGGTATAAAATGTATGGAAAAATATGAAAGGCCTGCATTTTGTGTAAAAACAAAGCGATTTTGCTGCTACTTCAAAACATTGCAATACTTAACTGTTTATGATTTAGCACGTTCATTTTAAATGTTGCCAAAGGTGTCCAGAGACACAAGACAATGGCTGAATGTACAAGCATAACCAAGCCACCCTCAGATAGTGGCTTCATGTTTTACAACATGTGTCAACATGTGACCATGCTCCTCCTATGTACAAGAGAGGGGCAAATAAATACACCTATCACTAGCCTATTGGGTAAATATAACTGCAATACGATTGTGATTCATGATTTTCCTAATACCTATATAACTCACAGACTCAAGTGTTAGCCCTTTCAGACACAAAGTAATATAGAGTATCTAGACTGTAGGCAGACATATCAATTTTTTTCAGAGCACAAAGTAGGAACTAAATTACTGTTGAAACTTATTATCGAGGATTTATCTTTTGTAACTAGATTCCTGCCTGTGGGATTCAGCTGTGGGTAGAAGTTATTGGGTTATAGGTAGAGAAATAACACTACAGATAATATGGTTATATATTACAGTAAATTGCTTTAATACATCTAAAAGTCCAAACATCTCCTTAAAAGGCCCTGAAACCCAAGGTGTCTAAAATATGAAAATGATCATTTGTATTACCATGTAAGACCATGTATTAAAATAAAATGGCAGTGGGAATATGCATACAGCATTCAAACCTGTAAATTCACTTATATTATTGACCTTTTGCTCAGGGTTTCTCTAAAGCTTTCTTTAAATATAAGAGATGCCTCTAATTGCCTCTATATTTTACTTGTATAACCAGTTTAGCAAGATTTACTAGTATACAAGGCTTTTTTTACTTGGATGGATACTTAACCATGTTTCCATCTTCTTACTGTAAAACAACTCATAATCCCTATCATTTTGCAGTGCAAATTGATACTAACGCCCTGCTTACAGTGGAAAGAGTCAAGCTCTTAATCTTGGTGCAGGTCATTTTTTGACTTAAAGACAGATTACAGTTTTATTAAGGGACCCGGAGACACCTAGCCATGAAACCTAAAGTATAAAGCCAAAAGTATGTTGAATACACTCCACATTATTAATTTGCAACATACAAATGTATTTTAACCTTGTGCCAAGATTTTGGAGAAAGCCCTTTTCTATTCCAGTAAGGGAAAAATGTTAGGTCCATGAAGTCCCCCATGTTTACGTGACCAAATATTCCCCGCAGGGGTATGGTGGGCGAATGGACGGCCCTTATGGCCTCCGGGTCCACACCAGAGATCATCAGAGATGAGCTCCCGACCGACCGACCCCAATTGATCCACATCACACCCACTACTTCAATGGGATATACAATAATCTCCTGAAGAAGACTAACGGCGATACGCGTCGATAAAGTGTGGTCCCCATGTCTGCACCCACTGTATGTTTACATACATTTAGAATTTGGGTGTAAAAATATGTATTTGATATAATTTTTTTTACTTTGTAATCATGTATTAGAATTGACGGAATGTCCACATTGTAACCGCCAAAAATGTATATGTTTTGGATAAATTGTTGGATTGATAATACTGTATTCAATAAAGACTGTATACTTTTCATTGGTATACCCACTACTGGTGCCTTAAACTTCCCCCTCTTTTTAAAGCACCTAGTCTCCACATTGGGAGGTGTAGGCGATGGTGCTTCCTTTTTACACTATAAAGTTAGCCAGAGTTTGTTTTTCCCTCCCTCCTCCCCTCTACACATCGCTAGCGTCATTGATGGCCCCAGTGATGTGGGCTGGGAAACCGATGCCCCTCCATTAACATGAAGGTCTTTGGCACAGCCCCCTCCCACCCCTTTGGCGTTACCAATGACGCAGAAGGGGCAGCCCCGGGATCGATCAGAGGGTGCGGCGGGATAGAGAAACGCCACCATATTCTTAGTTTAGACGATCCCAGCTCAGAGTTCGGTTTGTAAACAAACTCTGGATGAGCTGGGTTTGTCTCAAACGCTAGGGGGGTTAAAAACACCTCAACCCCCACTAATAGTACAAATCCTACCATTATTTTCAGGATTTTTTTTGGGTTACAATACATATACTGTATAATGAATGAGAACCAGTTTAAATACTTACATTTTAGATTTTTGGCACCAATCTCTGAATCTGGCCCATGTGCATTGTGACAGACTAGGAAGGATAACAACCTCCCATAGGTGTAATATTAGATGTTCTAGTAAGGCATCACGTCCACAAAAGTGATATAATTAATCAGCTTGGTTATAGAAGGCCCGTGTGAGCTCTAATAATTATATACAAACCAGAAGGATAGTGAAGAGAATTGTTCATAGGAAAATAAGTGATTCATAAAACGAGATGCTAATGAGGTCATATGATTTCTTCTCACTCTGAGGTATAATCATCATCAACCTGTGTCCATTGGAATACATTGTGTGCCATAGCAATAACAAAAAGACACATTTTTTTGTCACTTGATTGGTTAGTATCTTTTTTTCTTTTTTACCATGCTCATTGAACATTGATGAACAAACAGTGACACTTATTTATTTGTCTTATCTACTTTCCAAGTAATTCAAAAACAGCAAAGAATGGTATCATAGTGAACTAAAAAACAATACAACAAAAGTGTTCTGGGTAGGGATTAGTCTAGTATTATATATATGTACCCTAGCCAGCAAATGTTAAGATAGAATTTTTTTTTACCCTAAACCTAGGTACATAGGTGCCTAGTAAGTTACTAGTATTCTGGCATTGCAGGTACAAAGAATCAAAATGCGTTTTTTTTTAATATATAAAAGGTCTTTATTAACAAAGATTGGACCAAAGTATAAAGCAAATCAATACATCTAAATATAAAAAAGAGAACTGTGTGGATGATTCAGGTGTGTGGCTGAATTCCATGCAAGGATAGCCACACCCCGGATTTCAACCACCAGTAATTAGTATAAAACACATATATCACTTATTTCAACAGATCCGTCAAGCATATAAAAAGTTACAGTAACACTGAGCCATGATAGCTCCCCACTCTCCTCCGACGCGTTTCGCCGTTTCGGCTTCCTCAGGGAGGTACATGGAGTGGTATATCTATATTAGAAAGTCCAACAGTTAAAATACATTTCAAACAGGTATATGTAGCATCCTATAAGTTGGTCATTACCTACATGGCGGTATATAGAAATGACTCAGTCTGTGACGGTATTGTATGATAGTATAGGTCAAGCTCCCAGAGAAAACCAGCGGAGTACCCACCAGAGCGAACAATCCACTGGAGGCACCAGCTTGTCAGCCCCTAGATGGTGGGGGGCATTTGCCTCAAAGGCCATTCGCCTCAATCCATATTTGTCCCGAGTCCAATTTATACCAATGAGATCACAAAACAGTAATTGGAAACCCCACCCTATGGTCCATATTTGGGATTTACCCAAATATGTAATCAGAAGGTCCACACCTTTAGATTTCTCTGTCAGATTTCCTTTAGATCTCTTTTTGTTTTACCAAAACCATGTAATATGAGGGACTTTCTAAACTATCAAGTCTACCTGTGTTTAATGGCAGAGGACCCTATACTACATGGTTGTTGGTAGATCTAAAGGATATCTGACTTGGAGATCTGAAGGTGTATGGCCAACTTATGAGTTCAGATCTCAGGTTTACATTGTATGAGAAGAAAAATGCTAACGTAAGTACCTTTCCCCCACCGAAGAACAGATGTTGAAATAAATATATGGTAGATGTGCCTTATATCTGCTTCATTTGGACAAATCAAAGCCACATATTCTGTCATCATCATGATGTACTTAACATTCATAAACTAGGGGATAGAGAAGTACAGGAAATGTGCTTGTGAAGTTAAAATTTTGGTAGCAGGTGGTGGTAATAAATAAATGGGAAAAATATGATTAAAATGAAGAACACGCTACATGTCAGTAATTAAATTGCATTTTAATTGAGAGCCAGGAAGAAATGTGGTTGAAGTCACTGCTGTAATTATGATTGGCAACTGAAGAGCACAGCAGGGGGCCTCCACGAATTACCAGATGAGATGCGCAGTTAAGACGAGGACAGAGTCTGACATTTTACCGCGCTCTCATGAGTGCACAGCCGTTGAACGCAAACAATGGGAAACGGCTCCATTAAGGCCATTGTGATGAGATTACACAAGCAATTACTGTTGCTGCAAACCAAATCTAAATATGGAATGTTTCAGGAAATTTACTTCCCGAAATCTTCTATATGGGTTTATGTGCAATAATATTTTGCTGGAAAAAAAGAGTTACTGTTGTAAAAGATATAAAAAGATAATCAGCCTATGGTTTAAATAAAAGGAGCTTCTATAATGAGAGACTGCTTGAATCACTAAATGAAATCATTATGATGATGACGAAGCAACCCCAAATCCTCGCAAACCATCTACAGCCATTTCCTGGCACGCAGGAGGCACAGAAAGTGGTGTATACTCATACGTATATGCCAGGCTGAGGTATGTTGTAATTTTTGTTCAGCTATATTGTAATCATCAACACTAGGCCTTGCTAGGGTTAAGCCCAGATACACCTTTAGATCACTCCATACAATATCCTTTAGATATACCAACAATTATGTACTGTGTTTCCCCAAAAATAAGACAGTGTCTTATATATATTTTTGCTCCCAAAGATGCCCTACGTCTTATTTTTGGGGGATGTCTTATTTTTCCATGAAGAAGAATACGGCACTAGGGTATCAGGGTTCACTTAAAATGACACAGGGGGGATCAGAGGGGGTAATCAAAATGAGACTCAGAGGAGGGATTACCATTTTAGTAACCCCTTCTGGTGTCATTTTGATTTCCCCCTCTGATCCCCATGAGGCAAAAATTTAAAGGCGCCCTATTTTTGGAAGATGCCTTTTTTTTAAGGGAAACATGGTAGTATAGTATCCTCCCTGATATAATACAGTATATAGTGATTGGAAGGATTCAAAAGGTCCCCATATTACATGGTTTTGGTAGAAGAAAAGTTGATTGTACAGATAAGATGGTAAGGTGTATGGGGGCCTTTAGACAGTAAAATAAATCTGTTCTTTTCTCCCACATAGCAAAGCTTTTTTGCTAATCCAGCCCCCCCCCCACATCCTTATTTATGCTAATCCAGCCCCCCTCCTTCATTTAATGCCTGTACAAATGAATAAGGTTTGGTTTATATTTGTTAAGTATAGAAGCACATACGTGTCATGCATTTTGCTAAGATACACATGTTGCACTCAATGTAAATGCCTTGCCTTGGGGCACCATTCATTTTGTATGCCACCCCATCACACTGACCAAAATTTTGATTTCATTGCAATACTGTGAACCAGTTGACATACTCTTCACTTCCAAGTACAGTAAGGGTATGTTTCCACAGCGTGGAGGGCTAAACGCATTTCTTGACGGGGATGCTGACGGAGCAAGCCCATTCAGATACCCCAGCACCACCTGTCTCTACGGTGTGGAGCCGATCTGCCAGCCGGAGGTTGACATATTTCAGGATCACAAAGGAAAAGAAATTGTCAGGAAGAAGAATTAACTTCTGGAAAGAGAATTTGCTACTAATTTGCTACAACTTCTAAAAAACTAGAATTCAACAGTATTTGCCAATTTACAAGCCTTAGGGCTTGTTTCCATTTACTTCGGGACCACCTCAATATGCTTAGCGGGGATCCCGACATAGCACACAGACATTGCCTACTGGCGGACGCTCTGTTTACACATCCGCCGATGCAGAGGCTGAACGTACTCAACTACGTTCAACCTTACATTGGCGGAGTGGCTCAGTGCAGTGAAGACCGAGCATCCACCGACCATGTAAGTCTATGTGCTATGTCGGGACCTCCCGCCAAGCAATGCGCTTAGCGGAGGGGTCCTGACTTATAATGGAAACATAGCATTTATGTAAACGCAGTGCCCAGAAACACTAAGGTCCCTTACTGCAGCCCTCATATAGCACAACATGTTTATTATTTGATCATAATTTTTTTATTATGTATTTATTATTGACCGAGATTGCAGGTACCATGTTTTTTGCTCTTTTAGACATACTTTCCCCCTAAAATTAGGGAGAAAAGATCTGTGACATGCATAGAGAAATGCTGGCTTATCACTCCCTGATCTCTACCCTCCCTCCTCCTATGTGCACTTAAACTGGCCATACACCTTTAGATACACCTTGTTCGAGCCTCCTTTGCGTTAATGTCGATGCTGCGCTATGTAGCATGGACGATAACGTGGCCCCAACAGAGTGGATAGGGGGGCTTACACTCGTTGAACATTTACAAGGTTGCAAAAAACAACCGGGCGATCCAGTCCAATCCAGTGTGCAGGTGCTCAGGTGGTGATTAGATAATGCCCCCCTGACAGGTCCAATGGCAGAAAGCACAAAAACTGACTGGTAAACACCTCATGATGCAAAAAACACCCATGTAAATGATCCCTTTAGGAGGAGTGATAGGGGGATAGCGGGGGGGGGGAAGGGGGGGGGCTCTCGTGCGTCTTATCCTAATTGAAATATGTAAGTATATAAAATATATATATATATAAATATGTAAGTATAAACTGAATGTAAGTACTAGTGTACTGTGAATACAGGTTTGTGGAGATTTCCGATGCAATCTGATTCTGACATAACGATGGTATGACTTAATGCAGCAGCTGCTTCTAGAGACACTTGTGTGGAGATTGCTAGAATTCTACAGGCTTCTATGTATAGGACACTATATGTTTATAGAACACTTCAAGCTCATACTATATATATATATATATATATATATATATATACACAATGCAAGGTTCATTCTTATCCTCTAATGTAATGATTTCAACCTATAGGGGGATTTTATTTGTATTTATCCCATTATTGTCAGGACAGGTTATAAATTGTGTGATTGTCATGGGGGAAAAGGAATTCAGGGAGCTACTAGTTACCAATTGATACAACATTTGTGGATCTGCTCATTTAAGAAAGTGTTTGATGCCCAAATTACTGCCATATAATTGTAGTGGACACTTCTCTTAAGTTCTCTGGGAGCCCTGGGGCATGCTGGTCCAGGGGCTTAAAGGGGACCTCACCCTGACTACACAACCCCTGGCCACTACATAATTACCACTTTCAAAACTGGGGAACAGTTTGTGACTTTCAAAACTGGGGAACAAACAGTACCACCATCATAAATGTTAATATATGCAATGATATTGCCTTCTTTACATACCAAGCAAAATACATTTTGTACTCCTTGAGGCCAAGGAGCCACTGGGGTGTTTAAGAACTCAGGGCACATCTTGTAGACCCACCAGAAACGCTCCCCATTGTTTGCAATGGGACTGTTTACACAGTTACGGCACACTTGCAGCACGATGCGTTTTGAAAAACACAACACCGCTAGTGTGTTCCAAACGCCCAGATGTGCACATAGAAGACAATGGGTGTGAATGACACATACATGGTATGAGTTTTTTTTAAGCATGTACTACCCTGAAATAATTGAAAAAAATCCAAGATGCAGGTGAAAACACATACAAAGCATTCCAGGACGCACCCCAAAAAAAACCCCATAAACCAGGGGTCCTCAAACTACAGCCTGCTGGCCGGATGTGGCCCTCCACAGAGTTCTAATTGGCCCCCAATAGGTGCCCAGTGTGTGTGTGTGATTTTTAGGGAGTCATGTCTATGCTATTGATGTGTATTACAGGGGGTTTGTGTGTGTGTCAGATATATTTTGGCTGTGCTGGGGGGAACAATACAATATGTGTATATGACTTTGCATCCACTACATCTGCCAAAAAGCAGCGTTTGCTCCCCCTTCATTGCCAATGGACGTGTTCTGCATTTACTATATGCATACAACTCACAGCACTTACATTGACGTTGAATGGGGGACGCACTGCAGATGCAATGTTTTTTACCACGATTTCGACAAGCGCAGTGGACACAAGCCAGTAAATAAAGTCCGGCCCCCAAACACTCTCGGGTACCATGAACTGGCCCCTTTGTTTAGAAAGTTTGAGGACCCCTGCCCTAAACAGTGGAGCCTAACATGTTGGAGTTACATGCGTCAGATGCGAACCCATTGTCCTTTAATGGGCGTGTTCAGATGCACTTGCGATGGTGCGTTTTTCAAAACAGAATGCAAGCTGGCAACGTCTGTGTGACCAGTCCCATGGAAAACAATGGGGGGCACTTTGACCGGGATCGCTCATGAAACGCTGCAGTGAAGCCTTGGCCTTAATCTTAATAATTAACTACCGTGTTTCCCCGATGATAAGGCAGGGCCATCAAATAAGACAGCCCCCCTTTTTCGGGAAACATGTAAAATAAGGCACTCCCCCGGCAATAAGCCACCCTCCGGCAACCCGCGGCTCCAGAGCTCCCCTCCCATCTGCGCCTGCTCGGCCCGGTTCACCTCCTGTGTTTACGGAAGCGGCTGTTACGTGTCAGTGCGGAGAGCGGGGCATTGTGGGAGTCCGACTGATGGCGAAGTGGACGGGCTGACAGCTCTGCACTGAGTCGGGGACATGTTCTAGGGGCCGGCAGGGCTGTGCGGAGGCCTGGCTGCTATGTGATGAGGCTAGTAGCTTGTCCCGCTTCTCTTGGTGGGAGGGCGAAGGTCCTGAGCCGGAGACATCTTACACCAAAGCAGCCGGGCCATCAAAGCTGCTGGAGAATATGCCAGAGTGACCTGAGGGGCCTCTCAATGAGTGCAGAAAAAGTTCCCCCCGTCAAGGAGGTGAGGACCACACGGAGTAGGGGAGGGGGGCTTCCTCTCCTTATATTACACCCCATAGACTGCACACCCATCTGTTCATATTAAACCCCCATAGCCAGCATCCCTCTCTTCATATTTACACCCCATAGCAGCACACCCCTTCTATTTCCACCCCATAGACTGCAACCCTATCTTCATTATTTTTTTTGACACCCCCCTAGCCAGAACATTTATGGGGAATTGACCGGCATATTATATGGTACATAAGGCATTCCCTGTGAAACTAAGCCCTAATATTTTGGCCTTCCAAAAAAAATAAGACAGTGTCTTATCATCGGGGAAACAGGGTAATAACTCCACCTTTGTAGCTTTGCCATCTGGATAAATGCAAGAACGCAGTGGGATAGGATGATAGTATTTGTGGATGATAATAGTATAAAATGTACACTTTAGTTTATATAAAACCAAGAGACACTATACACTTAGAAAGAACATTCCCTATGAAAAATATACTGTTTTGATTTCTGCTACTTTCTTAACATTAGCAGCTGAACAGAACTGCAGGAAGCGCTATACTACATTGCAAAGAAGCCCAGACTTACTTTATGTAATATACGCCAACATTAAAGCAGCTGTGTCACTGCGATGCACAGCAAATCAGGACTTTGTTAATATGCCCATGAGACTCCTACTGACTAAAATAGCCATTTTGTTACAGAGTGAATCTAATGGAGAATGACTCCCAAAAGACCATTTCTAAAAAGCCAAGAAATGGGATAAGTTTGTGCTCCTACATTACATTTATAATCCTGTATGCTATACTCGGCCTGCTAACATTTACTTCCACAGGCAATTAAAACTAGACTAAAGGCCCCCAATACACCTTGTGAGCCACGGACGATTTTTCAACCGACGCCCGGTTGGCCAGAGAACGGACATGTCTGTAAATCTCTAGCCTATGCCATTAGTTTGAATGGGGACTGGCGATACTCTGAGCAACCAAGCGCAGCGTGATAACGTCATCACTCCGTCCATCGTCTATCCGCCGCGGCTTGTCCGGTGTATGGGGGCCTAAAGCGCAATGCACCTCATGGCAGTACTCCTGTATTTCCTCAAGTCCATGTAGGGGGCAGATAAGGGAATGACAATCGCATGTGACTAGAGATGCCGCATAAAGACATCTTTCTATGAAGTTCTGTGACTTTCAGCTAAAGGGCTTGTTTCCATTATACTTTGGGACCCCCTCCGCTAACCGTATTGCTTGGTGGGGATCCCCAACGTAGCACATAAACATTGTACTCGACTACGTGGAGCCTTGCATCAGTGGAACGGCTCGGCGCAGTAAAGACACAGAGTAGGTAAGTCTATGTGCTACGTCGGGACCTCCCGCCAAGCAATACCTTTAGCAGAGGGGGTCCTGACGTATAATGGAAACATAGCCTTAGGCCTTGACTCCACTATGACAGTGCACATATAGTACAATTTATAACTGCCTAGATACCGTCTGAAGCAATCTGTAGGAGAACATTACGGCATTTAAGAATCAAGGAGCACGGCAGGCTGCCTCAAGCTTAACATTGATGTGTGCCAGCCACATAAACTAGCCTCAACATATCTAAATATGTCTTATTCTTATAATAAGTATATTAAATTGTCTACAAAATGTCCTACTGAAAGCTCATGTTATTTTTTGGTTACCTTACACCTAGAAATGTTTGGACACACACTTCCAGCAGCATAAAGCTCAATTCAGATAGACAATTAGCAGCCACACTAAAGCAAGAAACACACATGCTCACAGCCATCTATCTGGCCCATATCTAATGCGGCCATACCTGTTCTCGAGCAGGATCAATCAATCCCGCTTGAAAACAGGGATATGGGACATGCACGTAAATCACGGTCGATGTCCATTGCATTGCATGGGGACCACGGGGTCACCATGCAAAGCATCGTTAGAGCTGGAAACACAGCAGTGCTGCGCCTTCAGCTCCTTTAATGTTGGGCAGCAGGGTGATGACATCATTGCACTGCTGCCGGGAACTTTGAACGGCTCATATATCGAGCCATGTGTTCCCAGCTTACGGGCTCTTTCACAGTAGCCAGACTGCAGCTGCAGTACAGAATCAAAACACAGAAAGGCCAGGGTTAACAAAACATACACATGTTCTTTTCACACTCAATGCCTTGCAACATGCATTTTTTTCAGGCACATACGCTTGAGTAAGATACACAAGCGCAGTGCAAAATGCATTTGTTTTGTCAGTAACGGACGTGGTTAGCGGCTGCCGAATCGTTTTCACTACCGCATTCGTTATCGCAGCTAGTGTGAACGAGCCCTGTCACTGTGCACAGTGTGTGGGTACTTGGTCAGCGGTTGTCAAATACTCCAATAATATCCTAACGCTCAACCACCTAGGGAACACAATGTCATGTTGCTCAGTGGGTGGTAGTGATCGGTCGGTGGAAAGGACCCAATGCATGAATGAGCCCTAACTGCCTATCTACATATTAATTTAAGAGTCTTAGCTCATTTAGAACCCATTTGCAGATGTTTAAGCTGCAATTCACCTTCTCACATGGATTTGGCTTTTTTCATACTAAATTAGCACTCCTGTATGGAATTTAAACCTATTCAAATGAAACAAAAGCCTGGTAACATAAATGCTTTATTGGTAAAGACTATAAAATGTGTCAGGAACTCCATATACTGTGTAGCTGAATTCTCAGTGTCTAACTGGAAGTCCTGGGAGAGTTGGGGATTTCACTCTTGTCCTAGAGTCTGCTGTGCGTCCCCTCACAGGGGACCTGACGACACCATGAGGCGCTGTGAGGAAGCATAGCAGGGCCTGTATTACACTCTGCTCTCCTCCATAGATATATACAAACAGCAAGAAATAGCAATATAAAGTGTAGTGTTCCTTTGTGTTGTTTTGCAGACATATCGTACACAGCTATATTAGCAGACAAAGGTGCATAATAGAAAGAGACCTTTATAACTATAGTTGACCAGTGTTTAATGGCCAATCGTAGAGTTCTTATTCTGCAATAAATATATATACAAAACTAACATACTGCAGCAACACATTGGAGATCAGGAGATTAGATATCCTCTATCTCTGCAGAGGTCTCACACCCCTCCTGCACAGCTACAGAGCTCTGAACAATGCTCATACACGCCATTTAGCAGAAAGAAATCTTGAATATCTGCCATTTGGAGGATGCTGAAACCGCATACCAAGCTGCCCATTCAACTTCACCAAGAATCTCACACATACCCCAGATTGGAATGATTCATAGGTGCGATAGAAGCAATAAATAGCATCTTAGGAAGTAATGAGTGTTTGTAAGCTATTGTCGGCTACATGCACACGTCCCCAAGTGAACAGTGCAAACTCATTCCGTATGCATTAGTGGATGTGCCTTTTCCTAGTCATGGGGCCCTCAACGTGTCTGAACATACCAAACAAGGCACATAACCCTCTGTACACAACAGCTGAACTGGGCATAGACTGGTCCTTTTGCTGCCAATTTCTCTGCATTTCTCTGACCTCATCACACATGGCCACTAGTGCAGAGAATCGGCCGGGCACCCTTTGTGTGCTCTGCTCTCTCTCCGACTCAGCTGAAGCTTTGCATGGAGACCAGCAGTCTCTAGGCAAAGCATCGGACACCGGCCTTATTTACAGTCATGTCCGATATCCCTGTTTTCGAGCGAGATTGATTTGTCCCGCTAGAAAACAGCGATGGGCGCATATTATATGGGTCAGATAGATGGCCATAAACATGCACAGGGTTTGAAGCGGCCATCGATCTGGCCCATATGTGTACCCTGCTTTAGATCACTCCACACAATTTTCTTTAGATCTACAAACAACGATGTAGTGCTGGGTCCTCCCTGATAGAATACAAAGTGATTGGAAGGTTTAGAAAGTTCCTCATAATACATGGATTTGGTAGAAGAAAAGTTGATTGTACAGAAATTATTGGTAAGATTGTAAAGCTGGCCATACACCTTTAGATTTCTCTGTCAGATTTCCTTCAGATCAGATCAGATCTACCAACAACCATGTAGTATAGTGTCCTCCCTGATAGAATACATAGTGATTGGAAAGTGTAGAAAGGTCCTCATATTACATGGTTTTGGTAAAACAAAATCTGATCTGAAGGAAATCTGACAGAGAAATCTGAAGGTGTATGGCCAGCTTAAGGTGTATGGGGGGCTTAAAGCGGACCTACCACCAGAAATCTATGTTTTCATGAATGGCACTAGAAGTGCCAATAATAGGCAGGAATGCAGTAAAAAAAACTCAAAAACGATCCTGTAATGAGCAATTTAACAAGATTACCACACAGCTCCCTCACTTCCTGGTTCACTGCAAGGCAACACATGAAACACATGGTGGTGCAATATCACAGCTGGCCACTGGGGGCGTTCAGTGATCTTCTATGGGAATTTTCAAACAGCTCACTGTGAAATCTAAGCTCCCTGTGATGTGCTGCCGAGGTCTGCTGAGACCATGAACCAGGAAGTGAGGAGAAATGCCGGATTATATTCCTAAATTGCTCATTACAGGTACGTTTTGGGGTTTTTTCACTGCATTCCTCCCTATTATTGGCACTTCTAGTGCCATTCATGAAAACATAGATTCCTGGTGGTAGGTCCGCTTTAAGTGATAACCATAACAAATATAATAGAATACGAAGAATAATAGTAGAATAGAAGAAAATATTTTACTGCCCACTCCCAAATCTTAAGGCCCCCATACCCCTTCAGATTTCTCTGTCAAATTTCCTTTAGATCTCCTTTTGTTTTACCAAAACCATGTAAAAAAATGTAGCAGATAGTGGTCAACAAGAGTCTCAATAGTTTCTAATTAAATAAAAAAAAATTAAATGTTGATCGCACCCTTCACCATATGTTGTCTTCGATTCGACATGCAGGAGATAGGGTCTTAATAGGTAAGGTGGCAACAACAAGTCAGTAAGTGCTGGGTTTCCTAATAAAAAAATTTCTTGCTTAATCGATCTTTGAGAATTTAAACTCCCTGGTGGTGTGCCCGTATCGTTGAGGCAATCAAAGCAAAGTACACAGTACTCCACCAGTATTCCCCGCTTCCATAACATGGAGGTCTATGACGCAACCCCCGATGCTTCGGTGTCACCAATGACGCTGAATAGGTGGTGCCGGAAGCGATTGACTGGTCCGTCGTGATTCAGAATCGCTGCAGGCTCTTCGAGGTCGAGGATAGGCAAGTATGCCCGATTCCAGCTTGGGGCGAGTTTGTTTTGTAAACAACCTCTGTCTGAACTGGGTGTGAGCAGACCACCAGGGAGGTTAAATATATTATTATATAATGTCAACTAAAATTTTCCAACAGGATCGATCACACCCCTTTGACTTTTATGAAAGATACTTTTGGTTGATTGATTCAGATAAAAGGTATAGATTTTCAAATGATGAACTCAAATAAAAAAATATATATACCTTAACGTTGCTATTTATAGAAGGTATCCAATAAGTGAAAAGAAGTGTAAGGGTATGTACATGGTTCAATTTTACATACATTAGGGTTTCATAACCCCTTTAAATGCAGGTCCGAAAACATCTATGAGCTTACAGAACTTTGAGAAGTACAAGACAATTGTGATCCTGCATAAAACCTGCTTTGCATGTCCTATAGAGACAAGTTTAACTGTCGAGACAAACCAGGTCAAAGTTTTTTTTCTGGTCAAACTTTGCATTTTTGCGAATTTACCAAAAACAGCATTTATTTAAAAAAAAAAAGAGCGCCCATTGTGCCCTCTCTAGGGAGTGAGAGTTCCTTTCCACGTGTGTAGAATTGGACAAGCCTGAGCCTGTAGCAATCACCAGCGGACACTCCCATCAGCTGTTTTCCAAGTGTCACAGATCCATCTTGTAAGGCATGCCGGATTCTTCTCCTCCCCATTCACAAATACACAGAGCCAGCACTGCCAGATCTGCAACACTCACTGACTACAGGTAACATTCAGAATTTTATTCCAGCTACTCCGTGCACTATAGCTGCTGTACAATTAAAGAGTAAGGGCCCCCATACACCTTTAGATTTCTCTGTCAGATTTTCTTTCGACCTCCTTTTGTTTTACCAAGACCCTGTAGTATGAGGGACTTTCTAAACCATCAAGTCTACCTGTGTTCAATTGCAGAGGACCCGGCACTACATTGTTGTTGGTAGATCTAAAGAATATCTGACAGAGAGATCTAAACGTGTATGGCCAGCTTAATTCACATATGTTTTGTACAAGAATCTGTACATATAGAGGTATATCTCTATGGGAATGGTATGGCATTACAACAGCCTTTTTGTTTCTTATTGTAATGAGGTTAAAAGAAAGGCTATGTTTCCATGGTGTTAACACAACGCATGCCTTAACGCTGTCCCATTTGGCTTCATTCCTGACCCCTCTGAATGCAGAAAGTGCACATAAAAAACGCATTCCCTGCATTTTTGACTTGTCTAATTATTATTATTATTATTATCATTTATTTATATAGCGCCAACATATTACGCAGCGCT
>CM070037.1:56319805-56331106 GCA_036250615.1 Ptychadena robeensis | reverse complement strand
GAGATTAGTGATAGTGGAAGCAAGTGAAGATAAAGAGTCAGAGAATGCAGAGTGGTCCAGAGTGGTCCAGGTTCTAATGCAGTCTCTATGGGTGCGTTACTGCATCCATGGTGCCCTTGGGTTACGTTGTGTTTGTTTAATGCAGTGCTATGTGTTGACTAGCAATGTATGCATTTATGCTGCGTTTAAAAACAGGTCACAAGTGCATGGTTTTTGATGCAGTGAAAGCCTAGCCAACAACAAGTGTTGATTCACCTGGGATGTAAAATGGGTGTTCGCAATGGCATACAAATTATTACAGCCAAAACTTAGCTTTGGGTTAGAACCTCCTTTTTAAAAAAATCTTTTTTATTAGATTCTTCATCCTCCCTCCTCCCCTCTTCACATCAATGACGCCAGAGATGTGCTGTAAAAAAAATAAACTGCCGCCTCCATAGCATGGAGGTCAATGGCTCCACCCCCCACCTCTTCTGCATCATCGATGATTCCAAAGAGGCGGACCTGGAAAAGAGCGTAACTCGGGGTAAGTTTGCGGGAGCAAACGCTTATGAGGTTAATATAACTGTTCCGTTGAGATTTCTCCTTGTTTCATCTTGGAATAGAAAATAATAGGAAATCTCTCCAGCACATTATCTTCAACTATTGTTTTTAGGTTTTATTAATGGGAAAAGGTTGTAGACTGGAAAGGTTAGTTATTTAGTGTTGTTTTGTCCTGGTGAAAACTCTCTCCAACTTTTTTTTATCTTGGGATCACAGGGATAGGAAGTAGGAGGACATCTACATATAGGTATTACATAAAGGTTATATGTTGCAAAATAATTATTTACAAAAAAAAAGTTTTGGCTAGAAAAGAGTTGTACTGGTTTAAAGGGAAAAAATCACTGCAAAGCCCCCAATACACCTTAAGATCGATCCATACAATTTCCATTAGATCTACCAACAACTGTCTAGTATAGTGCCCCCTGATAGAATATATAGTGATTAGGAGGTTTAGAAAGGTCCTCATATTACATGGATTTGGTAGAACAAAATTTGATTGCACAGAAATTGTATGGAAAGATTGTAAGGTGTATGGGGGCCTTTAAGGCCACCATACATGTGTTGATATGTTGACAATCTACGTTTCGATCAAAGTATGAGATCGCTATATCGAACATCAATCTGTTGGGCTCCCCATACATCTTTAGATTTATTTTTTAAAATTGCCTTTAGATCACCTTTTTGTTTTACCAAACCCATGTAATATGAGGGACTTTCTAAACCATCAAGTCTACCTGTGTTCAATCGCAGAGGACCCTGTACTACATAGTTGTTGGTGGGTCTAAAGGTGTATGGACAGCTTTAGTAATTGATTGTTCACAAGTGTTGAGCTATCAATGCATATTTGATCGATTGATTAGAATGATCGGAAGTGACAAGATTCCAGAAGCTGATTCGATTTGTGTATGATCGATAAAAGCCCAATGATCCTTCGATCGACATGCTGTTTCATTTCGACCATTTTCGGTCAAGTGGACATTGATCGATTCTTCTTCGATCAACATCAAAACCGATAGTTTTTGGCCGATCAAATGATATATGGTCGGCTTTAGGTTTGTGGCTCTCTAATTTTCCTGATCACCAATGTCATTAAGTGTAGAAGTAATGTGATTTTGTGTGGATTAAGTATATATCCTCTCATTGACTGGTGTCTACAGCACAGAAACTGAAATCTGGGTCATGGATGGCAAAAGAAAGCAACCCCACTTTAAACCCTTCCCGATCTACTCTGTATGAAAATAATATATACTTTGGGTACCACCAGCAGCAAGTAGAAATGTCAGATTTTAGTCACTCCAGTGCACTACAAGTCCCAGCACACCAAACATTTTACATGTGTGAGTTAGGCAGTGATCTACTATTTGTATAGTTTTATATTACCTGTGCTGTCCATGTAGCTCAGTGATTGTCTGCCTCTTGCTGATGCTGGTTTGTTTGCCTATAATGAAACAACATGGGTCAGAGCTTTCCATGGGTTGCTATGGTGAGGCTCGGCTAATGAGTCCTACGGAAGCTCACATGGCCAGAAAGCTTACAAAGAAGAGAAGCGCGCAGCGAGGGTGGAGTGACGTCACCGGGACTGGGATACAGTGAGTACATGGCAGTCAGGCTGAAGGGCTCCTGTATATTGTGTGATTTATCAGAGTGTCCGTGTTTCCTTCGTGCGTGTATTTACATGTAGAGTGGATATTATTAGTGAGTGGGAAAAACTGTCTGCTCTCTATGTATACAAGCTACTCATGTTCCTGATATCTCCTGGTAGTCAGAGGACATGTGATCTGGGCTGCCTAGGCATCCAGGTGTAGGAAAGCACTTAGGAGTTTTATTTATTTATTTTAAATAAACATATCAACATTTTTTATTTATTTATTTGTATATATTCAAGTTTCAGAGGCGAAAAAGTTACATTCTAGCACAAAGGTTGTTCGCAAATTAAATCTTATTGTACAGCGCAGCGCATATTTAATAATAAAATAAATTATGATAATAATAAATCTTCCAGTTTACAAGTAAAATGTATTTTAATAAATCATCTTGCCCAAAGTAAATACACACAATATATAGTATAGACACAAGTATAGTTCATGCAATTTTTGCCAGGAGTCTTGAAGTGCTTTAAGGTATTTGGATTAAGCAGAAAAATATGATTTATATGTAGGTTGAATATTTATTTCTGTGACACCCCCCCCCCCCCCCCCCCCCCCATAGGGGAGATTTTCTCTTAACTTCCTGTCCATGAGGAGTCCAGCTCAATTGGCTAAAACCCGCGGCCGATCCGGGTCCATTGATATGGATTAGCTGTGGTGCAGTGCGGACACAGGAAAAAAATAGGCAGTATCTGCAATCCCCGGCAGTGGAGTCCAGCTCACTGGGGGTAATGGGAGCGTTTCGGCCACGGTTGAAATACTGCACATCCGCTCCTAAACTGCCTATGTGGAGCCTTACCCTTAAAGCTAAACTTTTTTATCTTGTAATGGGACTCATTTTCCAATGCTTAGTATGATACAAAAGAAAGTTTACTTAATGTAGCCATACCTTAAAGGTACCTTTACCTGATCCTTCACTCCCCTACACCTCCCCCGCCACTTCTATTGACTCCACCCCCCACCACGCAGTGCTTACACTTTTTTGGGGGGGGGGGGCTCAGAGGGGATAAAGAGAGCAGGTTCACCCTCCACATATCTATGTTGGCCAGTAAAGTAGTCCATGATTGTAATCTGCCAATGGTAATGAATAAATGAAGAGATGGCAGGAGCAGGTATACTTTAAAGCTCTTCCAGAGCCACCATTCCAAGAGAGATGCAAGTATTTCTGCCTCCAGGTCCTTACACTTTATATGTGTTTTTAAGGAAGGGATAAGTTTCAAGAACCTTAGAATATGGAGTTACTCTGTGATGTTAGCAGTACCCTAAAACTACTACTGCTATTCTCCAAGATTTTTTGGAATGGAACAGTTTTTATTTATAGGCTTTTGGTGCCATTACTTCCTGGAGTTGGGTCATTAATGCCCTGGGCTCACTGCAAGTGATGGTAGCATTGATGCATAAACCTTCAAGAGCTGCCCCACCTAGTGGCAAGAAATGGTGGAGCCAGCACCAGTGGTATGGTAAGCTATTTTTATTTCAAATCGTTGGAGAGCTTTTTTTTTTCTTTTAAGCTGAATTTGAGTCAAACCTGTAGATGTTCTTGTCCTTTAAAAAAAAAATTACATCTATTGGGCAAAGTGTGACTGTTGAGAGAGCAAGAAAAGATCTCTTAAGAAACACCGCACGTCTTCGAAGCAAAGCCAAAGTATTAAAACTGCAAGATATCAAAGTTCTTATAGAAAAATTAGACTAGTTGCCTTGACTTTTAGCTACAGTGTGAAGTAGCATCAGCTGATGTGGAACAGGTTGTGTTTATTTGGTATGGCGGGGGAGGGCTGTCATTATTTTCCTCTATGGTGCTGGCCCCTGCGGCTTGCTCATAAAAAGCAATAACGTTTTGAATTCAAATAAAGTATTGAAAAAGCTATATGGGATTTTCAGCAAACATTATGACCTGAGATTGTCTCTAAACCTTTATTCAATCCCTGGAAACAGAAGTAAGAGTGCTGAAGCAAAAGAAACAATAAAAGTGGCTATTTATTAAAGATAATGCACCAAAAACTGATCAGATGGTACCTACATTGTATTTTTTTTTTGTTTTACACCAAATTCTTTGACAGGGTTGTTGCCACAAAATGCATGGATAGGTGATGTGTGTGCAAGAAAAGAGCAAATGGACTGTTCCTAATTCCCCCCCCCCCCCATGAGATAAGGCTCATAACAAGGGTAAAGGCAATATAGTGCTCTAAAGCTAGCCACACACGGTTCGATTTTGGTTCTATCAATGCGATTTTAGTAATATTTTGGAATCAAAATCTCGCCACAATCGCAAACTCAATGTGGGGTGTATGTTGATGCGATTAAGATCGATTTTTCCATTAGACTATCTAATCGAGCATCGATTGAACCAAAATTGAACCGTGTGTGGCTAGCTTTAGCCGAAGCCAGGTAGATAGCATTGCTTTGGGTCTGCTGAGGTACCCCTGTGAATACTAGGTTTGAGGGTCTCTCAAATAGAGATTGGGTAGGATAAAGGCCCCCCTGCATGGTTCAATTTCCCTATGATCAATGTCAGATTCGATCGTAATTTATGATTGATCAAACTGCGATCGAAATACCCCCCAAACAAGAAACTGTTATTTGATCAATGGCGTTTAGGAACAGAAGGAGCTCACACTATTTGGATCTTTGTGGACACTTTTTCTTCCGACCTACGGTTTCCGCTAAACATATTTGGATCTTTGTGGACACTCTATTTTCTGATCTACAACTTTCACCAAACATAACTGCTTCTATTGTGAGCGGATACTTTACTATTGAAGGATTTTTTACATTATATACCCAGATGCCCGCTATGCCTCCGGCTGGCTAAGTTCCTCATTGGGAGTCTGACCCATGGAGGGCTCTACCGCCTTAACACAACCTTTTACCTTTACCGCGATTGTTATATGACTGCATTGGATATAAATACATCCTGAGGAAGGCAACACGAAACGATCGTTGGGGTGGATTCTAAGTGATAGAATCCTATGTCCTAACTATTTATACAATCTTTTGTTTGTTTATTTGTATATGTTTATTGTCAATGCTAACAAATTGTATTTGTAACCTGCGGAATGTATATGAGAATGTTCATGCCACTATATGTTCATGTGCCTTATGTTGAGGCCTAATAAACATGATAGCAATTTTATTCAATTGTAGATTATATGTAAGTAATTAAAAACATTGACTGAAAAACGTGGCCCTTAAAAGTCCCCTCGCCCTTAATTATCAGGGGGGAAAATATGGGGGTGATAGTCTTCACTTTCACCGTTGTCTTGTGCTCAAATATATATTTGGGATGTGGCCCACCCTACTCAGGGAGATACAACTTTAAGTATTTTGATATTTCATCAATGTTGGCTTAAAATCAAAAGCGTTATCAAAGGTATGTATGCTTATTATTTAATTTCGATATACATTCAATGCATACTCGATTGATCAAAATTTTCTGCCATGTCTTGATCGTTTTTTTTTGGTCAATTTCTATCTAGACATGCATCAATTTCCGACTTAAAAATCGATCGGTTTAACTCGATCTAACTGGAAAATCAAAACGTGTATGGGGCCTTAAGTCTGTTGGCTACGCTCTAAAGCAGGGTGCAAACATGTAGATACGGGCCAGATCGATGGCCGCTTCGAGCGCCGTGCGCGCTCACAGCTTTTCATGCAAAGCATCAGCTGAGCTGGAGAGATAGCGGAGCTGTCTCCCCAGCTCTGCCGATATGTGACAGCAGTGTGATGACATTATCACCCTGCTGCAGGAAACATCGGACGGCTCCAATATCGAGCGGTCTGTTCCCTGCTTCAGACATCATTGTTATTTAAATAAGCTAGTACACAAGTCAAAGCCTAAAGCCCCCCATACACCACATACAACTACCATGCAACTTCTGTACAACCAACTTTTCTTCTACCAAAACCATGTAATAGGAGGACCTTTCTACACCTTCCAATCACTATGTATTCTATCAGGGAGGTCACTATACTACATAGTTGTTGGTAGGTCTCATGAAAGTTGTATGGAGGAGTCTGCCCGTCTATGGGGGGCTTTACAGCTTGGTAAATATTTTGGCCTGTCTGAGCCCATGCCTAGCTAATCGAGTATGGTGCAGTAAAAAAGCTGAAAGTCATAGGTATAGAAATTTTCACAAAGTGCTATTTAGGCCTCCTGGGGAAACTAAGGGGCATGGACACCATGGGCTTCCTGTCTTATAAACACCTTACCAGGCCCACTGGACCTGCTGTTAACTGGAGGAACTCAATCCCTCCAGATCACATGAACTTCGGCTACTACCGTTTCCCCGAAAATACGGCACCTTCGAAGATATGGTACAGTAACTCTGAACAGGGGGATCAGAGTGGGCAATCAAAATGACACAGGGGTTACTAAAATGGTAATCCCCCCCCCCCACCCCCCTCTGAGTCTCCTGTGTCATTTTAAGTGCCCCAGTACCGTATTCTTCTTCATGGAAAAATAAGACATCTCCCGAAAATAAAACATGGGTGTCTTTGGGAGCAAAAATTTATATAAGACACTGTCTTATTTTCGGGCAAACATGGTAGGAGCATTTGCCAGCAGTTTTAGGTCATTCTCTCTCAAGAAAACTGTCAGATACTTGAACGATTGACTGAAACTTACCAACATGCCCAATCACGGGTCAATCAATTTTTGTTTGATTTGGGTCACTTTTGGTCGATCAATTCAGCTAAAAACGAATCGATTATAAAATTATCGTCGATCGAAAGGAAAAACCGTGCCCACCTTAACCTGCATACTTACACAACCAGTATTATCAAACATTTTATTGTGATAAATAATACTAGAAGTTTACCACTTACATTTTGGCCATGGGTCTACTGGGATATTTTGTATTCATAACAAAGTAAAAAAAAAATTTGGGGAACAAACAACATAAAAATTGTTTTAAAAACAACTAGTGTTCGTTTAGCTAATAAGTATATATGATGCAGAGCAATACCCTGCTGTCAGTCTGACAGCTATGATTTCTTGCAAAAGATGGCTTGGATAGGAGGAGGTGTATGGTCAAGATACTATAACTTTTTTAAAGGTCGTATGCTTAAAGGCCCTAAATGAACCTTTTCAAATATTTGTAAACTACTTCCCACAATATATTTAAACACAGAGACACATTTTCATTTAAAAGAGCTTCAGAATTCAATATTTGCAAGTAAAATAAGCCAGAAGAAGGGATCAGAGACATCCCTAAAGCTTGCTTTTTCAATTACTTTAGTTAGCCAATAAAGGGGATTACTTCAACTCCAAATCTTTATAGTTTTTGATGGCTCACACAGTACAACACTACTATTTCAAGTAAAATAAGATAAGCCATGATATGTACTCCGAGTACCCAGTGCAGCTCAAGTCTACTACATTGTTCTCTCAATTGGTTTATTGATTCACCTAGCCAAATACTTTTTCAGAAGTGTAAAATAATAGGTTGTTGTGTTCTATCATGTTAGCGGTGTTGTCGCTACCTGGCAAAGTAGAAAAGTTGTCATAACAGTTTCGGTGCTCACCCCGACACACTACTATAACTCTGTTCCTTTCTACAACCTGGTTGGTATTGCATCTCAATTTAAAAGCTTTCCATCTCCTATCCACTAGCCTTAAAATTCAATTTAAACTGGTGACACTGTAATGGAAAAGCACAGGCTTTAATAAATCCTAGGCCATTTAAACTTCTAAAAGTGCGTGGAATATTGGGAAGTATGCACAGGCTTTTAAGAGTGCAACAGCCATTTAAAATTAATGCAGGGGCTTTGAAATATGTAAAAGTCTAAAATCTAGTGCTGGTGCCATAAGGAAGCAAATGACAGCGGGCGCCCTCCATCATCCACAGCCCCGACGGGTGATACGTTTTCGGCTTCACGTTTCTCTTGGCTAAGTGAAAGTGAGATGTTAGTAATGACCTAATAACGGCTTGTGTGGTTGAACAAATGCAGCGTGTTTTCCACTTCATGATGCTTGCATTCAAAATTCCTTTACTTGTACTACTGACCTGTATTTGGCTTCCTTCTAACTCACATATGACTTCTTTGATGCATCAACAATGCAATTGCATCCCTGTTCATTTACAGAGGGAGAAAATCCATTATAATGAAAACTATACAGGATTTATTTCCCTGTCAACTGAACATTTACAGTAAGTAAAGCCTCTCATACATCATTAGATCACTCCATACAATTTCTTTTAGATCTACCAACAACTATGTAGTGCCGGGTCCTCCCTGATAGAACACAGTGTGATTGGAAGGTTTAAAAAGGTCCTCATATTACATGGTTTTGGTAGAACAAAATGTGATTGTACAGAATTTGCATGGTAAGATTGTAAGGTGTATAGGGGTCTTAAGGCTGCAAATGTGATCAGTTATGTCCTAAAAGAGGGAAAAAAGTAAAATGCAAATCATGGCTTCATGCTTCTTCAATAGCCAAACCTGGCAAGATATATGAAGTCTAGATTTAACAGAGTATAGTAAACTCATTTCAATCAATGCAAGTCATTAAAAAAATTTTAAATAATGAGACTCCTTGTTGACCTCTTAGAGCAGGGATTAAGAATCATTGATGTAGGGTGCATCACAATATTGGTGTACAGTGGTCCCTCAAAATACGACCAAAGTTTTGATTTATGACCAGAATAGGCTTTCCAGGCGCCCTCCTGTAGCAGAAAGTGTTAATGACACTCTAAAGCATAGACTTCTCTACAGCCAATTCAAACCTGGGGGGTTGCACCCAAAGACCCCAGAGGTGTCCAGAAACTTGCCTCTGAGCCCAGATATATGAAGATACACGTGAGGGGTAAGCAAGGGACCCCATAGGTGTATAGGACCCTTTCCTTTTTTTTGAGGACGATCAGTGTATTTTCAGTGTATAATGGTCACAAAAATGGTAGGACAGATGGAAAAAATAAGAGAGATAAGAGGGCAATTAAGCAGAAGAAAGAGTTAAATTGTTGTTTCTGGTAAGCTAGGAACATGTTATAAAATATTTGCTAAAAAGGTAGGAATGTTAAGCTAGCCATACACGTGTAGGATTCCATGGCCAATTGATCACTCCCCCGATCGATTCTGGCGATTCTGCCGGGAATCGCAGGTGTGATCAATCGGCCAATTAAGAGTATCCATCGCTGCATACCACCTTAATCCAACGGATTCCGGGACGATTCCGTGTCCGATTGTCCACCTCACAAATGGCAACTCCCCCTGATCTGGGCAGAAGCGGATCAGAAAGACCAACATGATGGTTCTCTGTCGGATCCAATTCTGGGCCCCTGAACGATCGGACCTGATCGATTGGACAAGATGGGCTGCATGCGATTCCGGCACGATCGTTTCGCGTGCACGCGCCCAGAATCGATCGTGCCGGAATCCGGTGGGAATCCGACACGTGTATGGGCGCCTTAAGGCTAATTTAGCAGCCCAGGAAATGAGCAGCCGCTCTGGGAGCAGCAGCCAGGGAAATTACCTGGAGGGGGTTTGTTTAGATAGCGACCTCATGACAAGTGTATCAGCAGAAACCGGCCACATGTGGCGTTGGTTGCGTTGACTAGTTGTTCTTTGAGTGTAAATGGACCTTTTATTATTGTTTCTTGCATGTAACACATGTTTTACATCTTTTTTTTATTATGAAAAGGTTAGGAAAGTGGTAATTTGGAAGGTTTGGAACGGATTATGACCATTTCCATTATTTCCTATGGGAAAAATATTTTTGACTTACAACCAGTTGGACTTAAAACCAACCCTTCTGAACGGATTAAGTTTGTAAGTCATGTCATTGTATTTGGCTTTGTCAGGTAGGCCCTATGGCATTAGATTTTCAACTGCTCCCACTTCTGTTACTGCCCAGATATTATTTCTAGCTGTTGTGAACTAGGTTACTTTCAATGAAGATCTGCTCAACATTTAACGGACAATCATTCCACCCATGGTGTTTAGGCCGAATGTAGGTCTCTTTTAGCTCACTAGAGACCTACAGCTGATAAAGCCATTGTTGAGTTTCAGGTCATTGGGACTGTGCAGCAGTGAAAGACATCTGGCGATGAAACTGCTAATTGCCCTTGAGTTTTGTCTTCGTTGTAGTCTCTGCGGAATTCGTGCATACAGCAGTACAACAAAGACATTGACATCTGTTCAGACCTCGGTTCAGCCTGTGCACGCTGCCCATCCCTCAACACTGACCTCTCATTCAGTAGAAGCCAAATTACCTCTGAGATGGATTAGAGAGAGATAGTGAGAGATGTGAATGGAAAACCGATAAAAGGCTGCGTATGCCTGTGTGCGTGTGGCGCTGCTTCCGTCTTTTGATCAGGATTAGTATTTTAAGTGTTTACGTTATCATTAATGACTGATAAGGACAGATCGTTCTTGCTGGGAACAAATAAAGAATCCAAGCAATCTACTTATGCAGATTTCTGGATCTCTGGGACATGCAATGATCTCTTCTCCCAGCTCTGCTAATGACATTATGCTGCTCATGCTGATGTAATCCAGACGCTTCTCCATTTTCTATTAAAGGAAAAGAATTATTAGTAAATCTAGAATTTTTTTTATACCTAAATCTTTGCTCAATCAATTATTTGATTGACTTGAAATGCAATTTCAATATCTTCTGTCAGTCTAATATATTTAAGTAAAGCTACACATACAAGGCTCGATATTTCCATTAGATCTGTCTAAAAAAATATAGTTTCGGAAACCATAATGTGAACAGTTCACAATATTCAATTCCTTTGCTTAGCCTGGTGCGCATGCTCCATAGTACTATCTGATACAAATCAATTGAAATACCTAAAATAACCAACAGATACTTTACCAACATGTTTGATCACTGCTCGATCCATTTTGTTCAATTTGGATCACTTTTTGGACTATTTTAAAATGATTGACTTAAAGCAATAAGTCGTTCGAACGAGAAAATTTAACAGAAAAATTTAATAGTGTATGTAACACTTATTCAGACTGTAATGATCAAAAACATTTATAACCCCCTTGTGCTTTTCACATAAACAAAAAACCTAGACAGAAAGGCTCCATCTGTTGGCAAGTCATGTGACTAATGCTCACCATACACTCTGAGATAAAAATTAGGATCCATTAAAACAGACCAATG
>CM070037.1:56299198-56309243 GCA_036250615.1 Ptychadena robeensis | reverse complement strand
TAAATTTTTTTTTGTTAAGTTGCCTAATAATTATGCACAGTAATAGTCACCTGCACACACCTGCACACACAGGTGCACACACAGGTTTATCCCCCTAAAATAGCTAAAACTAAAAACAAACTAAAAACTACTTCCAAAAATATTCAGCTTTGATATTAATGAGTTTTTTGGGTTCATTGAGAACATGGTGGTTGTTCAATAATAAAATTATTCCTCAAAAATACCACTTGCCTAATAATCCTGCACTCCCTGTATACCAGATATCCTTGCAGCTTGTGACATATTGCAGAGGCGATATGTAACACAGTGGAAGGGCCTGTCTCTTAAAAGACACCCCTCCTGCTGTCAGAAATAGTTTTCTTTATTTTCAATCGGAGATCTCTGCAGTATCGGCTGAGCTGCAGCCAATACTGCAGAGTGACCTACCAGGTGGTAAGCCCGCTTTAACACACCCTAAATGCATCCATTGTAAT
Source organism: Ptychadena robeensis (assembly GCA_036250615.1). Taxonomy (NCBI): domain Eukaryota; kingdom Metazoa; phylum Chordata; class Amphibia; order Anura; family Ptychadenidae; genus Ptychadena; species Ptychadena robeensis. The sequence goes on along the minus strand of CM070037.1, from coordinate 56,308,770 downwards.
AAGTTGAACAAAAACCTTGTTCATATGGGAGCTAGAAATACAGTATTTATTTGTATCTTAAGGTAGCCATACACGGGTCAATTCCGCACACGATTCCTGGCCGATTGATCACCGTGCATGTGCATGCTGATCGATCGGCTAAGAATTGAGTGCAGCCCACCTTGCCCGATCGACTCTACCCGATCGTCATGGCCCCCTGAATCGGATCGGCCAGAGAACCAACCTGTTGGTCTTTTCTGATCGATTCAGCACACATCAAGGGGAGTTGCCATTTGTGACGCGATCGATCGGGCACGGAATCGTCCAGGAATCGTTGGCCTAAGGTGGTAGGCACAGACTTGATTGGGCGATCGATCGCCCATCCGATTCCCGGTGGCTTCACCGGAATCGATCGGATGGGTGATCGATCGTTCATGGAATCGACACATGTATGGCTAGCTTTAGGAAAAAAAACACCACATCCAGCTATGGCTGGATAGGGGAAGGGATTTCAGTAGCAGGAGGGGACAGACCAAAAAAGGTGCATTAAAAGGTTCACTTTATTGATACACTTCAAAGACTTCGTATCCACAAGCATGTGAGGTTGCAACACTGTGCAACATCTACTGCCCAAATAGGCTTAAAAGGCGCCTTTTAGTGTGCTTTTTTCTCTGCACTGGTTTGCCAGCGGTTCAGGGTGTATTGCTGCAGGTGCGTGCCACATTAATTAGCATTACAAAGACATGGAAAGCTGGACCCAATGCTGTTCAGATGCGGCTTTTCTGTGTCCTGTCTCCATGTCCCATTCATCGTGCAGCCAACATGTGAAAAAAGTAGCAGTGGACACATGGCCTTAATGCTAATTTTAGGAAGGGGAGTTGAATGTCATTGGAGGTTGCTTTAACAATGCTTTCCAGTGCTTGCCAAAATTCAAACAATGCTTCTGTTATGAATGAGCCCCTCAACTACCCAATAGTAGGCTTGTAGGGTTTCTATATATCTTCTAATGGATATTTCTTTTCTTTGAGTGTTGGAATTTTTCCTTTTTATCATCTTTTTTTTTATGTAATCTATTGAAATGTACCAGATACTTTTTGCACATTGTGGATGTTTAAGCCTCCTCAGTCAATGGAAAGTTTTTTTTTTATGGTTTTTAGTTACAGTAAATTTGAATTTTCTGTGTTCTCTGTAAATCTAAACAAAATTTATTTAAATGCCTTTAGGAAGATAAAGTGACAGACTTAGGTGGGGGTTCCCAGAGGTAAGTTTCTTCTCTTGTGGATTGTCGCCCACACACAGCCGTGGGTTTGATAACAAATTTCCTGGCTGATGGCACAGTGCATCTTGCAGGTGTACGGGATGTTTGTGTGTGTAAGAGAAGAAACTCTTGGTGGCATGTCTTTTGTCCCCAGCGTGAAGTGACATCTTCGATTACTAAAAGAGGCCGCCGTCACAGCAGCTGCTGCAATCTTCCTGTCATTTCTTTTTTCCAGGGATTCCACTGCAGGATTTACATCATCCTGAGTTTATGTAACTAACCGCATCTACTTCTCCTGTCAATTCTGTTTAATTGGATTACTTATTTTAAAGTGTACATGTAATTTACCAGTAACCTTAAAGTTAGGTTAATAGAACATGGAGGTGGAAACTGGGCATGTTTTTCCCATTAAATGTTAATGTAAATACACAACTCATACTATCAGAGTAACATCAACTCACTCCGCTATTACTGTTGTGGGCTCAGTGTGGTGTTGTTAATATATAATGTGACTGCTCCCATATGAAGAAAGCTGACTGAATTGAGGCTATTTTGATGATTTGATAAACATGAGTTTACATTGCATTTACATTACATACATTACATACTTTACATTGGACTTTTGTTGTTTAGTATGAATACTGCATGGCCCGGCCTACTTTGCTGGAAAATGCTTCATATTCACTTCATATGTCTAGTACTCTTTATTTTTAATTTTCTCTCCAAAACTATACCGTGTATCTTATGATCTTGTGTGTCTTATAGTGTGAAAAATATGGTACATGCTAAATCAAAATGAATCAGTCCTTAATTAAGTATTTAAGGCACCAGTAACTTTTTAAGAAGTAGTTTAAAATTTTCAATTCTGTTATTCTATGGAACCCCTCTGATTTAGTCTTAGGGCCCCCATACACCTTTAGATTTCTCTGTCAGATTTCCTATTAGATCTCCTTTTGTTTTCCCAAAACCATGTTACACGAGGGACTTTCTAAACAATCAAGTCTACCTGTGTTCAATCGCAGAGGACCCTATACTACATAGTTGTAGGTAGATCTAAAAGATATCTGACAGAGATCTAAAGGTGTATGGCCAGCTTTAAGGCCGCCACACACACACCGAGGGGTGGGCGAAATCGGCAGCCGATCGGGGGTGTCCACATGGGGTGACAGGTCCCTATCGCCCCAAAGCTCGGTCGTTGCTGTTATTTTCAATGGAGACGTCTACATTGAAGCTAATGGCCGCCACACAAAGGGTGCCCGCCATTGCTGTGATCTGTCAGCCCCCACTCTGTACGTGTGGGGGCCTGTAGTCTTGAACTCTCCATGATTCCAGACAGGGATCCACGTGTTTAGTCACCAGTAAGGTTATGCCAAGGCAGGTTTAGTGCTGACGTAGGAGTATTGTGTATGACTGGAATCACATTTACTTCTAAGCACCAATCATCAGCAATTATTGCCAGTTTCTAGGACCAGAGTTCCACGTTAAATGCCGTATATCCCATCTGACAATATGGCTGATAATATCCTTTAACTCTAACACTTTAGAGTCCATGTCTTTAAAATTTCATGTGTAAACTCTTTTAAATGAAATGTAATAAAAATAAAATTCAGCAAGAAATTGTGTTCTTCTTTGTTTACATTTTTATAAGGGTAATGGCTTCATTCTGCCATATGGTGAAGCTTTGCTGTGCTAATGTTGAGCATTGCCTCACTAAGTTCTTTGCATGCTGGGATCAATTTAAAAAATGTAAAATAATATGAACTGTAACCATAAAGTTAAGTAAAATATGTATTTATGTTAACCCATAATGTGTCCAGTGTTCATGTGGACAATGTTGAAGTATACAATGAGACCAGGGCATACTGAGTGAGGCAGGATAAAGTGCCCTGGTGTGCAGTCATGAAATAAATTGCTTATTGTTTGCTGTAGCTTACTGGTATGCAATATTGTTTGATGTATTAAGACAGTTATTATAAATTTACACCATGACCATTTTGTCTCTTGGACGTAAACACATCTCATTCATACAAATAACGACAGAGACCATGATATACTCTTTGGAAAAGTTTTATATAAGTTGAAGTGCAAATGTATATATAAACATGGCCACAGCCTATATACAATCTTAAAACAGTTAAAGGGGGGTTGCCCGACAGTGCCACCAACTTATTCTGAGTTCCTTACACCAGCCGCAAAGTCCGATTTCCTCCTGCGGCACTGTCGAGTTTCCACCATGCTGTGACAAAATAAACAAAACAGGTTACAGAACACATAATACCCCACACACCCAGTCCAACAAATCAGGGAGGGAGGGAGGGTGAAAATCCTGATCCGAAAAGGATCTGCCCCCTGCTGACCCTTCCTTATCAAACTTTCTGAACCTGCCCACCTAAAACACTCCCTCATTCCCTACATCCCCATCTCCGTTCCAAAACAAGTCCCCCTGGTCAAGTTGCCCTCCCACATATGCTTTCAGCCTGGTTCTGGGCATACAAGAACCACATTTTCTTTTTATAAGTGTTAAAGAATCTTGTTGTTCCCCACTTATGTTTTTACAACTTTTAAATAGGATCTGAACAGGAGTGGGGGAATACCTAACTATTCATTTGAAATCTTTTACTACCCTCCCTGTAGTTTTTTCCCAGCCTCAATCCACAGGCTCTTGTCTCCTTACATCTCCTCCCTTGGCAAATGCATATTCTCTTTTTTGGCATACAATACTGTTTGTACCCAGATAACACTATCATTGTAGACATTATTCACCATTTATCATTGTGAATTACTAACAGGTACCTGTAACTTAACCAGGATAAAAGAGAATTCCTCATTTCCTCTCTGGCCTTTAAAGTCTCACCCTGGCGTTTCTCGAACTGCAATAAGCAGTCATTTCCTCCACCCACAGCTACACAGTCTTTGTATCACCTTTGACTTTTTTATGCAGAACTTATCTGTCCTTATCACTTATCTGCTTATCCACTTCTCTCCAAAATTCTGACTGCCCTTCCATTTATCTTAGAATCAAATTCTATATTTTTGTAAAATCACTTCCCTGCTCCAGTCCCACTTACATTTCTGACCCTTAGCACAAATGCACCTCTAAATGCCGTATCCACTCCTCCAAGTCCTACTAATGGCTTCCTCACTAAATCTTTGCTTTGCCTGCCTATCTTTTTTCCCTCGTAACGGTCAATAATCAGACATAGCTCACATTTTTCTACCCATTTCCTTTTGTCTTTTAGATTGTACTTTGGGCAAGGGCCTTTTTTCTCCTATGCCATAGTTTGAACTTGTCATGTATGCATAATTTTCAGCTACAGTTCCTATTGTAATGTAATGTATTGTCCTTGGAATTTCCCCCCTATATCTTGTTCTGCATCTCTGCAACATACTACTTGGTTTGACCATTTTTACAACTGTGATTTCCCCCCCCCCCCCCTCTCCTTGTGGTTCTTTCATCTTTTTGGGACTTCTTATGACATGTTGCATCTCACCAGTAGTTGTTGTTCACAGTCAGTTTGGACCAGCCGTGCCTAAGATCATAAATAATCATGTGAGATATTGTCTCCTGTAGGTGAACCACAACTTTTTTTTAATAAAATCTAATTATTAAGTTCCTTCAGTTCATCTTTGCCCTGAAATATGCAGGCAGATTCAGACCGTGTTGTTGAAAACCTGAAGGGCAAAATTATGAATTTAATTTCTTTGGATCAATACGAGGTGAGCTTTTCTAATTGGGTTCCTTGACTAAAGTATTAATTAGTTTGGGCCTTTGTTTAAAACATTTGCTTTATAGTTTATTTAATTTGCTTTACACTTGCAGAAAGCTTTCAAGATCAGTTTTCCCTTTTTTTCTAGTTTACCTCCTGTAATAATATTTTACAAAGAACAATTGTAGGCAGTAACACATTTAGAAGCAAGCTTTCAGTAGAGAGACAAGAGAATTGTGCAGTTTAATTGCGATAGTTTACTGCACCATATTGCTCTTTGCTCTATTATTAGGTGAGTTGACAAGTGTTCTAACACCTGCATATTATTTTCTGTTCCTTTCCGGTTTTCCGTATGACTTGTACTGTATATACTCATGCTGAGTCTGTCATCTTATTTTCCGGTTTTGAATTATAAAACACCTGGAAGATGGAATTAGGAATGAAGTCATCCTTGTGCTGGTGAGGTCTGTTGGTATCTAGCTGTGTGTTTTACCTCCCAGGAATTAAGTCTCCATGTGGTCTTCTGAGCTCATGTCTGTCTGTTCTTGGACCAGGTAATATATTCCTGGCCTAGCTACTTTGTATTCTGTTTTCCTCCCTGTTGTTAGTGTCCAGGCCTTAAGAACGGAACAACTCCTTTACCAAGACTGTGACTCAGTAATGTTCTTTTTTACTTTTAAACTCCTATCCAATATAAATAAAACATTGGTTGAATCTTCCTCTAGCTACTAAGCCAGGTTTACCCTTTTATGGAAAATGCCCCAAAGGGTTGGCCCGGGAGCTATAGTTTGAGTTGTTAGGGAATTGATATTCTTATTTTACAACCTGTTTCCAAAATGTATATTGTAATGTAAGCAATGGGAAATGTAATGACTTGCAAACCATTTACATATTGCATGGGATTAAAAATCGAGCAAAGATAAAATGTCACACATTTTGAATGAGAAATCTGTGAATATAACATTGTGTAATTCTGAAACATAAGACCTGCTGGAATATTCTACAGCTAAGTTAATTGATCACAGGTCAGTAACTTGGCTAGGTCTAAAGGTAGCCATACACAGGTCGATTTGTCAGCGATCAATTGGCGATCGATTGCCGATCGGATCTTTCCAGGTGATCAGGAATCGGCGATTGATCTGATCGGGAATCGATGCAACACCACATTGTAAATCCGATTTGTGGTCGATTAGACATGAGCCGATCTCCAAAATGGCAGATTCCACAAAATCCATTGATCGGAAAGGCTGCTGTATAGAGCTGTGGGTCCATCAATGTACTCTGATTGCCAAACGATAGACCAAAAAATCAACATGTCGGTTCATTGTCCGATCCAATTTTTTGTCGATTCTGATTTTTTGGGGTAGATCGGGCAGGGTGAGCAAAATACGATTGATTGCCGATCGAACTCGTGAATGCGTGCAGTGATCGATCGGTCAAAAATCTAGAGCAAAATCGACCTGTGTATGGCTACCTTTAGGGTCCTTTCAGACTGTACATGCTGCGATTGCCGCAGAGCGGTAGTTTACCAGCAACAGACCCACTCCCAGTACTGCAAACATGTCTGTTGTTGGTAACGAAATCCTACATTTGTGCATACCGCTAAGCGAGGTCTCCCATACTAGTTGACCTTCCCACTCCAGCTCTGGTGCCAGAGAGGGCGTGGACTAAAGGCGCTGTGGTCAGGAGTGTAGTACAACGTTTCCATATGGAAAGCCTAGGGGGCTGACAGAACTTGTGACTGAGCATCATTGGTGAGCTGCAAGAACTAAAAAAACAATGTTTGTTTGGTATACTGCAAGATTTGTGTTCAATTTTTAGGGTGAAAATAGACCTGAGTTTTGTTTATTACGCGGCTGCGCTGGTGATCCCTTTCTCCTGAACTTTACATAGTGTATGAAGTAGGCTTGTGCTGCGGCACAAAAATGTGTGTTGCAGGGCATTTGCATTAATACGCTACATTAGTGCAAAACCACTGCATGTGTGAATGGTACACCGGTTTCCAATGGAAAATGGGACACATATAGTGTGAAATGGTTTCTTAGAGAGAGCTCTACATAGACACTAGATAATAGTTGTTTGGTTCTAAAAAACAGCATCTGTGATGGTGTGGAGGTGCCCTAGCCCATATCTTGGTTAGTTTGCACATCTAGCAATGCACAATTGATGCTGGAGAATATCAGGTGTTTTTTCTGCAACACATGCTAAGATAAGCTTTGCTTATTTTGGCAACATGATGACAAGTCACATTTTGCATGTAGTACACTGCTTGGCTCCATAGTTTATACCAGTGGTGGGCAACTGAGTTGAGCATCACTAAAGGGCCGCACATAACATTTTCAATCTATACTGACTTGTATAAGCATTTTTTAATTAAACAAATTACATTGGGCATAGCTAGAAGACACTGTTTCATTTTTTTTTAAATAACTGCAGTATGGTAAAGCACATTTTGTGTCATGTATATCATCAAAGGTTATGTGCTTCAAAGCCATTGATTATATCGACGGTGCACATAACCTTCGATTAGGCAGACAGGTGAGTTTCTATGCCTTATGCATTAATAGTTAGGTTTCAGGGGCCTCAAGTGGAAGACTGAGGGGGGCCGCCAAAGAACACCCAAAGGGACGCAGGTTGGGCACCTGGGGTTTATACTATACCTTTGGCACTTCTCTCCAGCACATGCTTCCCATTGGCATACCCCACACCCCTTGTTTGCTCACACTCTCATAGCCACATAGCCACCATATTCCTCCTCTGAAACTGGTCCTACTCTTTGCATAAACCACTGACACTTGTACCTTTGTTTGTTATTTAAGGTGCCATTTTACATGTATAGAGAATTGAAGATATGTATTTACTTTAGGATCTGTGAAGATAATTCTGCATTGCATTATGGTTACCATTTCATCTGTTTGTCTCGATAGATCCCACAATGGTGCGCAGAATACTGCCTATCTGTTCACAATCGCCACGGGACTGTTGTATGTACCCAGGTTCAAAAACAGACAGCTGCTTGGCTCGCAATGAGGGTGGCAGATGAAATGGATGTCAACATTGGACACGAAGTTGGCTATGTGGTGCCTTTTGAGAACTGTTGTACTAATGAGACTATCTTGAGGTAAGTGTTGTTTCTTCTTTTATCCCTGGGATCTTGTCCAGCTGTTAATTTTTGTGCTGCAGGAGGCTAAACCAAAGGCTATAGGGACAGAAAGTCACTGTCCTGAAAAACAGGGCCTCTCTGGTTGTGTCTGTATTATCAAAGCAAGTAAAGTAAAGGTACCCATGCATGGATCGATTTTACGTTTGATTCCCTACAAGAAAATGTTGAACAGGGATCCAACATGTTGGCAAATCCCTGTTCGATTACTCCTTTGATCCCTATCCAAAGTAATAGCCAGGGATCATGCACCTAAAGTGGAGCTCATCCATGGTGCGCATCAATTCGGCGAATGATCGTTCACCGATTTATGCGTCACCATGTTGCGAATGATCGTTCATCAATCGCACGCAAACCTCTGCATGTATGGCTACCTTAAGTGTATGACCCCTGCATTATCTGCTGAACACAATTATCTTATTTTCACTGGGGAAATTATAGTAGAATAACTATCCACAAAGCCATTTTTCTTAGATTTAGTTGTGAGTGCAAACTGACACTATCATGGTTTTTTTTAAGCTGCCTTGGTCGCTGTTAGAAAGATTTACTCTTCCAAACTGACACCATCACTCATGAAAATACACAATTTTGAGTTTCAAACTGAACAGGAATAGAGATAAAACCTTCCAATGGGGACACTTTTTCACTTGACATGTCACTTACATTTGAAAGATATTATCTGCTTTCTTGCTGAGTCTACAGGACAGGTATTAAAGGGAAATCTCCCTAATGAGTGTAGGTCTCAAAGGAAAAACTGGTTTTGCCTTTAAACTTAACCTACCCTATCCCTCTGAGCGTTTGCCACGTGGCACAGCCAGCTCAGCTCAGGGTAGTAAACATAAGCCCGGCGTCACTTGAAACGCCGGACTTATGCTGACGAAAGGCAACGCCCCTCCAGTTACATGGAGGTCTATGGCGCCGCCTACCCCCGCCCCCTTCGGGGCGGACCCGCAAGAATCGGCATGTCAGAAGACGGCGAGACCTCGGGCGCTCCTCCGGCTAACGGGCTGAGTTTCATGATGCATGAAACTCAGCCCGAGTTAATTCGGGGAGAACGCTCAGAAGGCTATCCAAAAGGGATAAAAATATTTACATTAAGTTATTCGTTATTTCGTTTTTAAACCTACTTACCATATTGTTCACACTATAAGACGCAACTGGCCCACTGACTCACCCAGTTTTTAGAGCAGGAAAACCAGAAAAAACATTTAATGTGTTTAAATGAATTAGGGAAAAAATCCCCTGCAGTACCCGATTTCAACCACAAAAATGATGTCACTAGAGAGCACATTTCATGTTATCACCTCTTTCTCACACAAGGACAAGGGGGGGGGGCTGGTGGAGGAATCTGCACTCTGGTCTCCCTGTATGCGGCTGTGTGTGTAAGGGAAACTGCCAGCATGAGTGCAGCTTTCCCCACACACACTCTGCATTGGTTATATCAGCAGGGCACTGCAAATATAACCTA
>CM070037.1:56281754-56293129 GCA_036250615.1 Ptychadena robeensis | reverse complement strand
TCACCTGATCTGAACCCCATTAAGAACCTGTGGTCCATCATCAAATGTGTGATTTACAAGTGCTGGCTATTGTCCATTCACACAATGACAGATGAATGGTTTGTCATTATGTATATACTTTTTCTCCCACTATTGGGCCATTTTGTTTTAACATGTGTGTGCCTTAAGTTCTGCCTTAAGAACTCTAAACCAAAAGGCCACTGCTAGGAGGGAGATCTTGACTGTAGTAGCACTACTATTTTACAATCTGGAACTAACAACTTACACACGAGCACCTACTCACATATGGGAAGGAGCATTTACTTCAATGCAGAATGTAAATACAAATACACAATGTGCTATCACAATAACATAACTTAGGGTCCACATATACCCTCAGATTTCTCTGTCAGATTTCCTTTAGATCTTCTTTTGTTTTACCAAAACCATGTAATATGAGGGACTTTCTAAACAATCAAGTCTACCTGTGTTCAATCACAGAGGACCCGGCACTACATAGTTGTTGGTAGATCTAAAGGTTATCTGACAGAGAGATCTTAAGGTGTATGGCCAGCTTTACTCAGCTATGTAATGAGCTCAATCTGTTGTTGTAAATATATAATGTGACTCCTCCCACATGTATATAGCTGTGAAATAGCTGTGTGAGTTGATGTTATTTTGAGTTGTGTATTTACATTCTGCATTGCAGTAAAAAAAACTATGTCTCTTTCTATAAGTTGGTCAGTGGGTTTGCAGAATGGGTACTGCTTAGTGTATAGACACATGTCTAAACTTTTAACCCCCACACTCTGCTGTAACAAAACTTTGTCTCATGAACACCCCTTTTTGGGGAACGTGTCCTTAGCCCTTTCGGGTGCGACACTTGAAGACACCCGTGCAATTTGGTGTGTCACTACTTGGTACTACTTTGGTGTGCACTGTTGACTTTTTCGGTATTGGGTGTATGAATCTCATGCTTGTGTGCCTGCACATGCCGAGGTTCACTAACAAAAAAAACTGTGTCTCATGGTACTGGCCTTTTGGCTTGGCTGGAGTAACAAGTAGCACATTTTGGCATTCAGGAGTACTTTTTTTTACCCTGGAAGTCGTGTGTTCAATTATTTAAGAGGCCGACATTTTTTGTGTGTAGGGCAGTTCATTGTAAATGAATAATTTGGGTTTTCTATAAAGGTAGTACAGAGAACTAAACCACTTCTGTGAATTAGTAACAAAAGGTCCATAAAGCTCCTAAGGAAGCCCAAATCTTGGCATCTGTAGTTTCCTTAAAGCAGTAGGGGCTGCTCAAGTCTGTGAAAGAAAGAATATTATTCCTAGGATTACCCGGCCAAGTATCAGCATACACTCTGATTGCCAAGCCTGAGGAAGAAAGGGTACAATTAGTTCAATTAGTGAATTGCTGTGTAATTTATAACTATGGAGATCATCAGTGCCAGCTACTTTTCATTACACAAAGTCACAGCTAATTGGCTTTGTCACTTTCCTTGTTAACACATAAAAGACCACTAAACTTAAAGTACAACCCTGAAGCATTCCTTAAATGAGGTGCTAATAACACGCAGAAATGTAAGCTCAGTAACTGTAAACAGTGTTACAATTTACACAGGAGTCATTTTTATTAGACATCTATATGAATGTTTATGGTTTCTCTTATCAGCTTGATTGGCAGTTGGAAATGAAGGAGTCCTTCAATAACATCAAAGTCGAAAGGTGGGGTTCAAATCTTAAAATGATAACCTGACATGATTTCTCAAATGTAGAAGATTGAATATCCGAAATAATATATTAAAAGTAATGGAATTCAACTTGAAATGGGCACTGTACCGAAGAATGCCTTGCTCATGCCTTGCTCATGCATCCTCCATTGTTCAGGCCATATAACCTTTCCCTTGGTTCCATTCTCTTCTCATATTTTTACCCAATATAGCTTATGGACTACATTTTGTATGCACCAACTTGAGCATCAATTACTTCTGCCCATGCCTTAGATTGGAGTGATTGGTGTTCTGTAGTCCAGATCAGAAACAAGGAGCCCAGGGAAATTTCAATACAAACACTAGCAAGTAAGGGTAGGGCTACACTTTGCGATTTGATGTGCTGATGTCAGCACATACAACAAGCACAAAAAAGCACACATACAACAGCAAGGGTTAAAACTTAGCTTATATTTGTTGTGCTATCTTGGGATTTCCCAAAGGTCCCTGACAAATATGACCATACTTTATGGGGCCAGAAGAAAGGGTGGCTCTCCAATGACACCACCAACAAAGATTATTTTATTTAGTAGCATTGGGGAAGCTAAAACATTTGGCAGATTTTTCTTATTTTACAGGGTCTCTCGTAAAATTGTAGTTGTTAGGCTAACAGGATGCCATAAGAAATTGTTTGGTTTATAGGAGCAAAGTTCAAGGTGTTCAGTATTTCCCCAGCTGAAAGGAGGCAACCTCAGAACTATATTATTGATTGTTGTACTCTCATAAAGCTCAGCTGACAAGACTGAAAAACTGTTCCAAAGGTTTCTACCGTGTTTTGATCTGTTTGGTTTGCTTAGCCCTTTACATACATCTATGAAATATGGAGTCCTTGATGTTTGCCAGGCTGACAATACATATTTCCTTAAAACATCTTGTGGATCCGAGTACAAGTACACATGGCTCTCCAAATAACTGTGAAACTAATGAGTGCTGGAGAGCATTGAGCTCCAGGACACTAATGACTGAGAGCGGTACTGTTCCTGCAGCTCAGCGGGCTATGTCTTGATGAGGGAGCGAGTCGTTGGCGTCCACTCTATTGAAAGACCTCACAGGAGAGCCTGGGATGTAGCTCTGCTCATTTACATTAGTGCATATCGATCTCCGACTGGCCTGTACAATCAATCACAGAGAAGGGAATTGCATTTGCACGTTCCTCAACAATGTTCTTTCTCGTACTCCATACTGGAAAGAATGAATTGGGATTTCCCTTGGCTGTGGTTGGTCTGCCCACACAGTCACTTTCCTTTCAGGTTTGCAGTGTTCCTCCAGCTGCTTTTTGGCAATATTTGGAAAATAAGTTGGTAACCTGTTGGATTGTGTGACCTAGTATTATTTGTATAAATTTATAGACATTTTGCACTAATAAAAGTTTCAATTTACAGATAGAAGATATACATTTTGAGCCTAGTTTCCCTGTGGAGCTTAAGAAAGGTTGTAAGTCATTGTTACTGTCATGGTGTAGCATTTAAAGTGCAGCAACATGGCCGCACCGCACATTTAATAAGCAGCAGTGATGTATGTTACATACGTGCTCTGCACTCTGGAGGCTTTGGGAAAAACTGTGAGTGAGCGGTTTTGTCTGATTACAGAGCTTTCTCTCTTCCATAGAGAATTCATGGGACTCCAGCAATTACATGTGTCAAATGTATGGAACAAAAATCCTTTCAATATGCTAATCAGTATGGGCTATCAATGGTTAATCAATTGACTGTTTAGTTATGGTTAGCATGCACGGTTCAGTTCTTATGTTCCATTGGCTTACAAAATTGATTTTGGTAAAAAAAAGACCAATTTCATAAATATAAAACATAAAATAGATTGAGCAGTGGTCGGACTTGTTAGTAAATTTCAGTCACAAGTATCTAGAAGGTTTTCTAGGTGTTCTGATTGATTTGTATCTGATTGTATTATGGTATTGTAACCTGATGATTTTGAATCGATCACACTGTGTGGTAGTATAATCGATTGATGTTACACTGACCATTGATTTATACTTAACTTGCACAAGCTGATCACATCCAAAGCTGGCCATACACTCCGAGATAAAAATTACGATCCATTAAAACAGACCAATGTATCCCGACGGCAATATCGGTTTGGATCGTAATATTTAGCAAAAAAGTTACCACATTGAAAATCCAATTTAGGATCGTATTTTTTTTTTTTTTTTTACGAGAATGTCATCGAAATTAATCGCTGTTTATATCGGCCATTGTGATGTATTTTTTTTTTTTTAAAGGGGAAGTCTCGGCATCAATTAGTCGGTAAACACTATGAAAACAGTATGAAGTTTCCCGATGTTCCCAGACCAATTAAAAATTTTCAACATGTCCAATAAGTTACGACCGTAAAAAATGGCAATTACGATCGTATTTTATCGGTTGTACCATGTGGACATGTGCGGATTTCAGGCTGATAAAATGCTTTCATTGGTCGGTTTTAATGGATCATAATTTTTATCTCAGAGTGTATGGCCAGCATAAGATTGATCGAACAGAGGTTGATGTGAGTATGCCCACCTCAAGTGATATTTAGAGCTTATTGACTAAGGTATAACATTTAAGATAATGTCAATTGATTTCTAGAAATTCAGGCGAGTGTCAGGCATATACCCCAGAATCTTAAATATACTTAGTCAAGTCTAGGTAAATGTTACACCCTCTAGCTATACCAGGACCTGAAAAAAATAGATAGCAGCCTTTATATGGCATTGCTGGTGGGAAACTGTCTTCTACCTGTGAATTGTAACCTGCTATTTTCACAGACGTTTCTACCAGAGTACCTCTTTATGCATATTTATGTTTTATTCCATGGGGAAAAAATAAGGGAAACATTTGGTAACACATAAGACATGTCTTCATTAGATTTATTTCCATCCAGTGTTGCATTCATTTTTCACCAAGATCTTACATTGATGATGGTAGAGTCTGACCGCTGAGCAAAGCCTTCTCCAGCACATCCCACAGATTCTCAATGGGGTTAAGGTCTGGACTGTTGGTGAAATCGATGTCTCATGCTCCCTGAACCACTCTTTCATGAATCCTGGCATTGTCACCATTGACATGAATGTCAGTTTGGACTACAAATATAAACCATTACTTTTAAAGGGATGAATCACTTTCCTTATAATATGGCAAACATTCCCTTTTCAAACAATATTATCATAGTGATGATAGGCATCACTTTGCCATGTGAACAGTCTACACTCCTTCAGTAATTCAGTCCCCATGACTCCCAAAATTGTCCTATTGACACAGCTTAACTTCTTTACGAACTGCCGGCTAGCAGTCTAAACATAACATTGACAAGAAATGTTATTTTATGTTTTTCTATCATTGTGTCTTGTTACCTTAAGGTGTACAACACCAGGATACGGGCCGAGTCTTTTATCACTCAGCTGATCAGTAAGATTCAAGTGGAGTCAAGGAAGCAGATTCTGGGTCCTGCAGGTAAAATGTGTGCAAAAGAAAAAACCTATTCAGTTTGGATCAGTGAGATGTTGGATGTTCTGTTTATATAGCAGTAAGTTCTCCCCTATGTACTGTAATCTTACATTGTAATGGATACTGGCTGCATTGTGTATGCATTCTTGGCTGCTGTAAAGTTCTGATGTGTTTCAATATATTTTCATTGCTCGTCCTTCACCTCAAGGTTTATAAGTCTTTGTTATTATTTCCTGATCACTGTTAGATGTAAGATAAAACAAACAATGCCTCCATACTGCATATAATCTATAATCTTTTGTCTGTTAACTGTATAACATTACTTAAGATTTTTACACGTTGCGATTTTTCGTGCGATTTTAGCCCTTCCGACCGATCCGGTCGGTCGGGTAGGTCGATCGTTCGGGATTCCTAACATGCAAATGTAGTACGACCGATGCTGTTTTTAGAAAAATCGGCCGAAAAGTCGGTCGGGTCCCCCGTAATTTTCGGTCGGTCGGGCACTTTTAAAAGACTCCCAATCCAACCAGCCGATTGGTCGGTCGGGCTGCGACTAATCGGGGGCCGAAAAATCGGGCATCCGACCAACTTTTAAAAATAGCACTAAAGCAAAAATCGGGCATCGAAATCGAATATCGCATCGGTCCCCAAAAAATCGCAACGTGTATGGGTACCTTTACAAGGGTTTTGTAAAATGACGGTGTTGCAATAAAGCTGAAGTTTAGACACAAAAGGATTGCAGTCTACCTGGCATCTATTAGTATTCCTGTGCTGCAAACCCCCAATAATCTTGCCCCACTGCTTCCACAGTCAAAGGAGAGAGAGATCATCTAGCTTTGCCTTTCATTGCTTATATCAGCAGGGAGATCGGCCATGGGCAGCTCCTCCGTGGCTAATCTTGCCAATTACTGCAACTGCCCCACAAATGCACCATGAGGCATTTGCTGGTTCGTTTTTTCGCCTTATAGTCATGGGGGTGTTTTCTTAGCACCCCTGGAGTGCCTGCACAAGTTTGCAGGTGCTCGGTGACAGCAGCCCAGGGGGAAACAACTGTGTAAAATTTTACATTAGGTTGCATCACAGTTAACAACTGTTAAAAGGAGTAGACTCAATTAAATTTTCCCCGCCACACCTCATACTGGTTCATATTTGGCTGCTGTACGTTATCTGAGTATCTGTATAATTTGTTATCTCATGTTAGTAATTTGCCATTTGTACTGCATGTTTTCCATAGTCTGACCAAATAAAATACTTTTTCTACAGGGAAAATGTTCTGTCTGTACCCAGAGGAGGCCACTCAGACTGAAATGAAAACCTTCCTGACTCCAAAAGTCCAGGAGTCTAACCTGACATCTGTGGTCCTGTTTCTGAAGAGGATGGACATTGCTGGTCTGGGCCACTGTGAATTTATTAACAGACCAGGTAGCTATTTCTCAGAACTATGCAACAATGCTGTCAAGTCTTTCGGAATTGTGTTCTCATACTCTTGTGATGAGTGTGAAAAATAAAGCATGGTGATGTTTTTTAGCAAAGTTTTGGCTATGGGTTAGGCTTAGGAGTCAGTAAGTGGTTACTCCTCTTTTCAAATATCAGAATTGAGTATATTACCATGACAGTGGGATTACTTTAAACAGTAGGACATTAAAAATGTCCGGCAATAAACCTTGGTGCCCATTTACAGTGCAACAAAATATCATATCTTGCTGCTGAATATAGACCAGAAAGGGGAAAACTACGGCCCATTTAGTCTTTTATTCCGTCCCTTAGTCAGCTTTATGTCAAGATTCAATTACTCCCTTCTGCTTGTTCCCTGCAATAAGTGGAGATAATGCCTAGAGGATGATTGTTATGGTCTCCTTTTAGAGGCCATCATTTGCCTATGTCTAATTTTGATTATTCAAATCCCCATTGTGGCTGACAAGTAAAACATTTGTCCCAACATCCTACTATTTTAATTTTAACTTTGCAGCTTCTTTCAGTCCACATCTACATTGCCCACATGTTTATCTTTTTTTGTCTACTCTTCCCTTTGTCGTCTAAAAGCGGTTTTACACTTAAAATAAAAAAAACAGGCATACATTACACAGACACAATACTCATCTGTCAGCAGTTCAGATGATGAGAAACTGGTACACAAAAAAAACTCTCACTAAACTGTCTTCACGTGCTTGTATCTCTCATGCTGGCATCTTATCTCCTGGCTTCTGAACACTTCCGCCCACACTGACCCCCCCTCTTCTCCACTCGGAACGTAGCTGCAGACAGCTACGGGGGGGGGGTGTGTGTGAAGAGGGGGATTCTGCTGATGACGATTTCCTGCCTGTGGGGGAGAGATCCCACACACCCCTTCGGCTGCCCAGGCGAGATGTAATGCAGTGGGAGGGGAGCACTGGTAACAAGCTCCCTTACAGCTGTTAGAAGAAGATTCATTTTCTACAATCAAGCATCTCAGCATTATCAGCTTAGCTGCACATGATAATGCTAAGTGACCTCCCAGGTAGTAGGTCCGCTTTAAGAAGTATTCTTAAGAATTCCTTCTATCACCATATAATCTGGATGTCATCTAAGATTCTATTAGCTGGATTAAAGCCTGCCATACATAAAGCATGTCATAGTTGTATAATTCTTGGTGTTCTCATGGTGTTACACTGTACATATATTTTGCATGGTGTCTTCCTGGTTATCTTTCTTTACAGTTGAAATAATATACAGTACCATTATTATAGTCATTTGTAGCGGAAGTCACTGTAGACCACTTGCTCATTTTCACAGCAGAAGCAGGAAAGTGGTTTAGGTCATTCTCTGGTTCTCCCTCTTTGTGGCTAAAGCAGGGTACAGACCTGCAGATATGGGCCAGATCGATGGCTGATATGAGCGCCGTGCGTGCTCACGGCCACCTATCTGGCCCATATAATGTGCGCCCATGGCTGTTTTTGAGTCAATCCCGCTCGAAAACAGCCATATCGGACATGACAGTAAATACGGCAGATGACCAATGCTTTACATAGAGACTGCTGGTCTCCAGGCAAAGCTTCAGCTGACCTTCTCTCAGGCTCCGCCAATGCAGGGTACCTCGGACGGCTCGAATATCAAGCCGTCTGTACCCTGCTGTAGAAGCTCTAAAGCTGGCCACACATGGGTCATTTTTTGTTTGAGGGTAGGATCTGTAATTGATTGTTCCTGTCAGGTTCAAAGTATCCAATCAATTGCACAAAGTGGTGCTTTTCTTAGGTCACCACGTATTGCTCAATTATTTGTCAATCAAACAGGTATTGACCCGTATGTGGCCAGCTTAGGTCCCCAACCCCAGCATTCATTTAGCAGTAATTTAGGTCCCCAGAAACGTCTGTCTCCTCGGCTACCCACCTTAGACATGTTGGAACATCGGCCTTCTCTGTGCTCAGATCCACCCTTCCATGTGGTCTATGTATTACTTTAAAACGAATACTTTTCTTTCCATTTAACCGAATTGTAACAAAAAAATCTGCTTTTTGTCCATACCTGTACTTGAGGTGGAGGCTTTGTTATATGGTTTTCCATGAAACATGTTATGACATCTATGGGTATATTCACGCTGATCATAAATGAATTGAATCTTGCCTTTCATTCTGAACACACATATTTTCTTGTTGACAGGGCTGAAGTTGATAGCAGATGCTTTACATTCCGTATGTAGTATAAAAGCTGCACCTGAATATCCATCATTTTTCAATAATGGGTATTCTGCTGATTTTATTTTCTCTCCTTCCCATCTAATTTTCTATAGCACTGAACTGCATCTCTTACTGATTAGTTCTTTTTCCCTGAGCCCCTAGCCTTTTTAGATGAAGATCATTCTAGGTTCATAGTAACCTAACCATAAACATGATGGTTCTTAGTAACCTACCATCATCTATGTCTGGAGGGTAAATTGATTGTAATGTATGCCAAAACAGATATTTGATCAAATTGTTTTGGATCGACTGAAAGCGTAATTGAATTAAGGTTCAATTTTAATACAACCAATCAAAATTTTCCAGCATGTCCGATCATTTTTCGATAGAAAATGTTCCTGATTTTAATCATTTTAGGTCGATCTTACCATGTGGGCTGCCATAGCTTTTCACAAACAAAAAAATTGATTGAGTTAAATAAATTGAACGAAAAATCGAGATGTGCATGGGGGCCTTTAGTGTTTGTTTTTAGGTTATCTACACATAAGTTAGGTTAGTTTCTTTAAATGTGTACACCCTTGGTGTGTATCTCAAAAGCCCTCCATACAAGTCTAGATTTTCCGTTTAATCACTTAAAAAGATAAAAAATAATTGGATAAGGGAAATCTGTGATTGTAATCTATGACAACTGTAATAACAGATTTTAGATCTTATTTTTTTGTATTGACTGAAAGCGATGTCCGATCATTTTCCCAAATTTTATCGTTTTAGGTCAATCTAACCATGTGGGCTGCCATAGATTGTTTTTAATCAATCAACAAAAAAATTTATTGAATTAAGTTGATTAAAAATCTAGACGTGTATGGGGGCCTTTCAGACTCCTAACTGCAAGACAACATTTATTTATGGATGCTAATAACACATTATGCTGCTAAAAGACTCATATGCTTTTATTAATATAACATTGCAGTAGCTCCCCCTTTGCCCCTAATTCTCTTATTAATTATTCAATATGAAATGCCGTATATACTCAAATGTAAGTTTTTCAGCCCAAAAAATTGGCTCAGGATGGGGAGGGCGGCCGTGTCAGGGAGGATGCCGAATATGTATGCGGGGCAGAGCATCGAGGGGCCTCCTGTGGACCAGTTGGGGCCCCACTGGTTCCCAGGGCCCTTAGTGCATGCATATTCCGCATAGTGGGAGAAACAACCCAACCCCCAAGCATAATGTGCCCTACAAAAGATAAGATTGCAAGATGACTGACAAGTGCTGGATACTGCGTAAGTGGCCAGTCTTGACATTGGGACCTGGTGCAGCATGGCAGGGTCATGACTTATCCATAATTTGGCTATGATTATCCTGTCACTGCTCCCTGCTTTAAGGTAGTAGGTGTCTTGTATTATCTGTTTTTTCACAGAACTGTCACTTTGAAAAAAAAGAATCTAAGCTTTATTTAAGGGTTAAATACGTTTCTGGACAAACATTGCTCCCTTATTGCTTGGATAAACAAGGTCTGGGCTCTCTAGGCAAAAAAGTTCATTAGCGGAATATTGATCTTGTTAGTGCTGGAATTTCCACCCACAAAGCTTTAAGCAAAATGCATTAATGTTAACGTGTGCTCTGCGCACCTGTCACATCCAATGCAGCCCAGACTTTGAATCCACACCAACAGATTCCATTCTAAGCTTCTAGTTATTAATGTGTTAGGGGAAAGCCACTTTTCCACTTCTTGAATAATTTGTTTGCAGAAAGAAATAACATTTAGAAAATCAGCGTTATTGTGATAGGTGTATAATGTATTTCCACCAGTGTCCCCACTCCTCGTTTAGCTGGCACGTCAGTTTTATGTGGCTACTGGTGGTTTAAGTAAATATCAAATCTTATGAAGCACTGGACCATGCAGTTAACTTAAGCTAGGCACACTCGGGTAGATTTGTAAAAAATTTGAGTACAATCAATCAACGTGTGCGGTCACGGTGATTGATTGTACTCTAACCTGCTTACAATCCTACCTGTGTGTGCTTTTCCTTCGAGCGGGTTCAATAGAGCCTTCTCGAAGGAACTCGATTGAACAGGGTTCCAACATGTTGCAAAACCCCGTTCAATCTCCATTTCATTGCATGGAGAAGAATCTTCATCCAAAGTATAGGAACAGCTTTGGCTCTGCCATCTTCCTCTGGCACAACTGTCAGGCTCAGTATGAAGGAGGCGGAGTCAGCACTCCTCATACTGAATCTGGCTGCTGTACGAGGAGAAGCAGGCTGGATGGATTTCTCCCCAGCTTCTAGCGTATTCGGATTCACTTGCTGGAAGCTGGGTAGAACGGCTACCCCGGGAATGGTGCACATTGATTTCCATTCAATTGATCCCCGATCAATCACAGCGTGGTGACGTCGGGGTGGGAATTTACCCATGTATGGCCAGCTTTAGTTTTCCTTATTCCAGGACAAACCATTTTTGCAAATGTTTATTTTTATTGTATACATGTTAACTTCCTGAGTGTTTCGCCGTGGCAAGCTTTTTTTCTA
>CM070037.1:56255247-56278683 GCA_036250615.1 Ptychadena robeensis | reverse complement strand
GGATTTGGAGGATATGTCTTAAAATACAAGTTGTGCCAGATAAAGTGCTGATGCCTACATTTTAATTCTTTTCCTGTGAATCTCATTTCTTTGACTGGAACTCCACCTTTTTACT
This sequence comes from Ptychadena robeensis, assembly GCA_036250615.1. Lineage (NCBI taxonomy): Eukaryota > Metazoa > Chordata > Amphibia > Anura > Ptychadenidae > Ptychadena > Ptychadena robeensis. Next base: position 56,278,568 of record CM070037.1, on the reverse strand, counting down.
TTCACCTCAAAAGTCCGCAGGGGCTGGCCAGCCCCCACCCCCTTTGGGAATAGTTCCCCCCATAAAAAATCCTTCAGTAACTAGGGGTGTGAAATTGAGAAAGTAAATTACTAATCCAAAAAAGAACTTCTAAGGGTGTTGGAGATCTGGGGATTGAAGGTCAGCGTAGGCATATGTAAGTGTAAAATCTGACAAGAGGAAAGTTACACTACTGAGGTATGAGTTCTGTGGGTTCAAACGGTGAGTTACATTTGACCCAAAGCAGAGGACAGTGAGAGAGACAGTGAGGAAGATGGCACTTATTACATTCATGCAACATATGGGGGTGTACCAAACACCATTGTATGGTACTCATCTGAGTAGCTCACTGAAATTGTGCACCCCTGTCCTACATAAATGCCAGCTTTAAAACCTTGTTGAAAGAGCATAGCATAGAACTTTTTGGAGGGTGTTGTGGTTGATTGGGTCTTACAATCTCATGGAGCCATGCTCAGTTCCATCTAAAGCAGCCCATACACAGGTCAGATTTTCAATCAATCAACTTAAAACAATCAATTTTTAAGTCTGTATAAAATTGTATGTCGATTGTATCATGCCCCATATGTAGTACAAGATTTTTGATCGATTTTCGATCGATTTTTTTTTCACTCGACATAATAATCGATCCAAAATAGTCCGATTGAAATTTCAATCAGAAGTGAGGTAGAATAGGTAGAAAAAAAATCGATCAAAAATTGGTTGACCACACTTTTCAATCGACCGATCAAAATTTACCATCCAGTCCGATCAAAAAACGACTGAATTTTCACTCAATTTTGATCGGATTAAGTCAATTTAACCAGGTGGGCAAAACTCAATTCTCAATCAATCGATTAAAAAATGTATCGTTTTAAGTCGATTGATTGAAAATCTGACCTGTGTATGGGCTGCTTTAGTTTTTTGTACCTTGAAATGTAAAATAAATGTTACTGAACTTTCTTCCGCTATAAATTCATTTAAAGCCAGAAAAAAACCCTGACCCTTCCGGCAGTAATCACATTAATAAAGAACAGGACAGGATATTGAGAAAGAAAGTGTAAAATCAGAATGAGTTAACAGAGGTCAGTGACGTGTAATGCTTTCTGTTCTGTTCATATTGATGAGTGCTTTCACAAATACTGCTGTGGGTTATTTCTGATTTTAAGCTGAAAGGAGCAGTAATAGAGGTTACAGTTATGTCATAAAAACCTCTAGATGTTTCATGCTTACAAATTGTAACACGTTTAATTTGAAGTTGTAATTGAAATGAACAAAGGCAGCTAACTTGTTACCCTTGTCTGGATCTATGAACCGCAGAAAAATGGATTGGATATGACACAGCTGAAGGTCCACTGTTGAATATACATGGCTTTTGCTGAATGTGTCCTTACATTAGTATCTTCCATACCAAGCAGTCAAGAAAACAGTGGAGCATAGATACTGGGATCACCACTGCAGTCTCAAACAGATTGTAGATTAGATAGAATACATTTGGAATAACACTTAAGCCAGCCGTACACAGGTACATTTTTTGTTTGATTCCCAAATTATCAACTGTAGCGGTGCCCACCTCTAAGCAGGGAACGCACGGCTTAATATTGGAGCCGCTCGATAAATATCGGAGGAGCTGAAGAGACAGCACTGCTGTGTCTCTAGCTTTGACGATGCTTTGCATGGAGACCTGCAGTCTCCATGCAAAGCAATGGACATCGACCGTGGATTATGATCATGTCCAAAATCCCTGTTTTGAGTGGGATTGATTGGTCCCGTTCGAAAACAGGGTTGGCCGCATATGATATGGGCCAGATAGATGGTCGTGAGCGTGCATCGATCTGGCCCATATCTACACGTCTTTGTATAGCCAAGTGGAAACAAGGCTATACAAAATACAGCCTTGTTTCCACTTGAGCGATCAACCGCAGCTGCGGCGTGGTGATTGCGGTGGATCGTGCCCATACATTTGAATGGGGTCACCTCCACAGCTGAGATCGGACACACTGCAGCCTGAAATGCAGCCAACTGCATTTTGGATCGCAGACCGCAGGTGGTTGCTTGACGCACAAGGCTGATGGCCCCTGATCGTGGCCAGAGATGAATGGACCTGGTTAAATATTGCGTCTCTATCCATGGATTCTTAACCCTGCCCATTCACTCTCTATGGGCGAGATCAGCCAAGAAATGGTGGGGCGGAACAGGACATCTTGCCACACCCCCACTTCCTGCCTGCAGGTCCGTGTCACGTTTGAATCGCGGGAGATAGCGGAGTGCTGTTGATCTCCTGTAGGCACCGTGCTGCGATTCAAACCGTGGGAGAATGCAGAAGTAGAAACATGCCCTATGTGTGAAAAAGAACCATTTTTTCACATTTAGGCAGTTAGGATTCAGAATCTGGGTGTAGGATAGCATCCAGTTGGGTACTTTATGGTAAATCTGTATTTAAGATTAGACATGCAGAATAAAATATGAAAAGTAATATAAAAAAAACAGCTGAATGTAATCCTGTATATGGAGAAGAGGGGGGGAAGGCTTGAGGGTGGGAAAGTGTGAAAAAATTAAAGTTAGTTCATTTGTGATGAAGTGGTTCAGCATTGTGGTTCAGGTCCAAAATGCTCAAAGAGGTCCTTGGCTGTGTTTTTTGAAGCTTGAAGTTCGAAGTTAATAATTTTTTTATGCTGTTTAGTAGCCAGGGGTGGGCAAATTTTTTGACTCGTGGGCCGGAGCAAGAGCCTGTAAGAGCTGCCCGGCAAAGGTGTCTTAAAGAGGTTTTAAACTAAAACAAAAAAACACACATACATGAAATAAGCAGATTACTTACCGGTCAGCAGTTCAGATCCTGGAAAACTGCTACACAAAAACAAATAAAATGACTTGCCTTATTCATGTTTTATCTGATGGTGGCAACATGTTGAATAAGGGCAGAGAAGCCACTTCCTGATCGATTCTTCTCCGGGCAGCAGCTGACAACAACCCCCCCTTCTCCTACACAGACAGAGACTCCTCTGCAGCTGCTTGTGTGGGGGAGAAGGGGGGGGCAGTCAGCTCGATCCATCAAGCTGTGGCTGAGTGAAGAGAGGCTTCTCTCTCCCTCTTCACAAAGTCTCACAGACGTGACGCTGAGAATTCCCAGTAACCCCTGCAGCTTGTTACGTCCTGCCTAGGTAAGATGTAACACAGTGGAAGGAAGGGGCTAAAAAGACTGCCCTTCAGCTGTCAGAAATAGTGTTGTTGTCTTTTTAGTTGGGGATATCTGCAGTATCAGCTGAGCTGTAGCTGATACTACAGAGAGACCTAACAAGTGGTAGGTCTGCTTTAAGTTCTTGTAGCCCAGACAGGAAAAAAAAAGAAATAATATATATAACAATATTATTAAATAGAGGCTTTTGGTAGTAAACATTCTATAGCCATTAGGAGACCCAAACAATCATCCTCTAGGCATTTTCTCCACTTATTCCAGGGAATGAGCAGAGGGGAGCTAGAACATCTTTACACCAAGGTGAGAAACGGCTGAATTAAAAGACTAAAGGGCCGGTTTTGGCGCCTCGGACTTTGTCTGCCCATGGCTGTCTTAGGCCCTCATAACTTGGTTAAAGAGTACAAACTTGTGCCAGATCAAAGTTAGTCATGCAAGATGAGTTTAACCCTAAAAGCCTTGAGCTTTCAATCTCAGTGTTGGCAGCTCCCAGAATTTACTGTAACTTTAAATAGACCATCTTCATTTGACTGGGGTTTATCTTTTAATTTATTAATTTTCATTGTTGATCTCGCATTCTTGCTTATTTCTCCCCTCGTCCGTCCTTCCTAGAAGCTGTAGGTTTTCATTTCATGGCTGGCTGCCGCGACACTTCCATGGCTGGCATTGTTTCCGCCTGACTGCTTTAACTTTACAAGGTCTCACTTCTCCCGGCATTAAACCTTCCACACCGCCTAATAAATATTTCCACTTACTGTGAAGCCTGCTTGTTACATAGTCATGTAGTATACAGTATCTACACATGAATCACCATTAATGCTTCACAATAAAATGCTGATCAGATAAAAGCGGTGTTCCCAGGTTACTGTGATGAATGAGCGTATCTGCACCTTGTCTGTATATTACTAGGAAGATGTAAATCCCTCTAGTCTAAACGTAAGATTTCTTTCGAAAAATATATATTTATATTGCTTAAACCTTTTTTTTATGGTGCCCTCATTTGCATATCAATAGAAACACTGTCAATGTATTGTCTTTATGTATTCATGAGCCATAAATATTGAAGTTCCTTTTTAATGTTTTGGGCTGAAAGTGAAAAGTTGGAAGTTCTGACACTCAACTGAAGGGCTTCTGGACCTTAAAGTACCTGTTGCCATTGCCTTGCTCTGGATGGTGTTTACATTAGTTTTTATTTTAAAAGAACATTTCAAGCAAGTACAGAACCCAACAAATGAACTGATCTTACTTTGCAATGCTGTGGCCTTTTCACTCCCAATCAACTTAAAGTGGACCTGGGAGGTCACTCAGCATTATCGGCTGCAGCTCAGCCGATATTGCTGACATCTTTAATTGTTAATAGAAAATCTGACAGCAGGAGGGGAGCTTGTTAAGAGTGTGCCTCTCCCACTGTCTTACGTAGCACCTAGGCAGCCGAAATGGGGGTCTATGCAAAGTTATAGCTCCCAGATGGCCGGCATCTGGGGGTTTGGAGGGGTTGCTAGTGGTGCATACACCAACCCCTGTCTGTAGCGATCAGCATTTGGAATATGCGTGCAGGGTAGAGCACCTGGACCAGCACTGTTACTGATACATGGGGGGCTATTCATTTTGTGGTATTAGACTGTATGAAATTGTAGGGATATCTCTTAGCGGAAATCTATCCTACAAGGGTCATTTTGTATCCATTCTCTAATCTCCTCTTGTTTTACCATACCTAATGCTGGGCATAAACGTCTTGATTTTCCATATGATTTCTGTGAGATCAATCACCGGAATCCATCACCGCGATCGATCACAAATTGATGCATGTACAAAGTGATTTGACCCTAAATCGCATGTAAAATCGGACCGGTTTGTAAAATTTAGTCGATCGCTCGGGAATCGTGCAACATTGATGGAGATCATTCCTATTGATCGACCTGTTGGCGTCCAACCCACATTACATCATTTCCGATTAGAACAGCTATGCGCTGGAGATCGCAGGATCCGTGATCGATCGCGGGAAGGAAACGACCAGGAATCAAAGACGTCATTTGGTGCGATTCCAGAATCGCATGCACTAACGTTTTAAGGATCCATCGCTGTGAACTCTAAAGGTCTATGTCCAGCTTTAGTTTAGTTCTTACCATTCCTAGTGATGTGAGATAATGATCACTCAAGAATTAAACTTACTAAAGGGGAAAAAGCTAGGCACACACGGGTAGATCTGTAAAAAGATTTGAGTACAATCAATCAACTTGCACGCTCACAGTGATTGATTGTACTGTAATCTGTTTACAAACCTACCTGTGTGTGCTTTTCTTCGAGCAGGATCAATAGAGCCCGCTCAAAGAAACTCGATGTGTTGATTAGAAGTATATCCATCTGCACGGGGTTCCAACATGACGTGAATCTTCATGCAAAGTATTGGATGTCGCCGGCTCCTGCTTTTTTCTTACACAGCCATCCGCTGTCAGTGTGAAGGGGGGCGGAGCCAGCACTCCTCACACTGAAGCTTGCTGCTGTGAGGAGAGAAGTAGACTGGATGGATTTCTTCTCAGCTTGTAGCTTGTTCTGATTCACACGCTACAAGCTGGGGAGAACGGGTTCCCAGGTGCCCCAATGAACGGGAAACGATGTACCCATGTGGTGCGCATTGATTTCCGTTTAATTGATCCCCGATCAATCACAGCGTGGTCACAACGCTGTGATTGATCGGAGGTCGAATGCACGGGAATTAACACGTGTATGGCTAGCTTTACACAGTTGTAGGAATGCCAGACATGGTAAAGACATGTTGCATACAAATACCTTCTCATACTCTACAGGTTTATGCTACAATTGCAGTAAATATTCAGCTAACAATACACTTCCATTTTTCTCTTTCCTAGACCCTGAAAGTTTAATGCAGGCTTTGGAAGATCTGGATTACTTGGCAGCCCTCGACAATGATGGAAATCTCTCTGAATTTGGAATAATTATGTCTGAATTTCCACTGGATCCACAGCTGTCAAAATCTATTTTAGCTGCCTGCGAGTTTGACTGCGTGGATGAAATGCTCACGCTGGCTGCCATGGTTACAGGTATTGTACAAGGAAAACAATAGGGACTTCTACTGTGCATGCTAAACAGCGGACTTTCCACCGAGAGAGCCCGGGCCTGATCCGCAGGCCGGCATCTCGGCCTCAAATGGGACTGTACAAGCACGGCCTCTAAACCATTTGTATGCAAATTAACGGCACTGCGCGAAAATCGGGGTATCGGTAGAACAGATGACACTAATTTAGCAATTTTAGCAAGCCGTAAAATAAAAAAAAAGTTGTACATGAAATACATGAAAGATCACAGATGTGATTGCTTCTAGTATACTGCTACTATCCGGAGCTGTACATTTTGCAGAGTATGTAAAAAAAAAAGAAAAACCATGACACGACACAATTAAAGGTTATAACTGCAGAATATAGAGAAAGTATCTGCAGTAAGCTCTGCTGGAGTTGTAACTTGGAAAAGGTAGTTCAGACAGTTATTCAAAGGATGTGCTCAGCACGTACTCCAGTTATCTGCCAAGCCCCTTCATCTTCTTCAACCTCAGGGCAATGGGAGTAGAGCTTTGTGCTTTGATTGTTGCCTCAAACTCCTGGCCCAGTACAGACACTACAAGTCTGCCTGTCAGACATCGGAAGCGCCCCCTTATCCACCCTCCCTCTCTCCCTCCTCAATGTGTGAGACAAAGCCGACGTGCTCACTAAAGGCTGTGGCTCCAGTGGCTGAAACTGGTATTGCAACTCAAACACATTAAAACACCTTCACTGTATCATGTGACATTTTGGGAATTGAAAGTCAGAGTAGACATATGTAAGGCCATGGGTCCACTGCGGTTTCCCTGAGCTGGACAAGAAAATTACACACGCCGGCACATTTGCCGGTGGATTTCCCGTGACTTGCAGGCAGCTTGCAGGTGTCATAAGAATTAAAATTAACATATTGAAAGCAAATCTGATGTTTTTTTAATTTTTATTTGGTGTGCGTTGGAAGAGGGGTGGTCTTATACAGCGAGTTTACCCCAAACTCTATATTTTAACTGGAAAAGTTGGGGGTCATCTTATACACCCAGTCGTCTTATACCCCGGAAAATACGGTATACATACATTGCCATTCCATAGATAACATGAAAATTTTGGACTTTCCATAACTTTGTTTTCAGGGATGGACAGAAGCTAAATCTCACATCGCAATGCCAGAAATTTTTTGTACTTTCTTGTTCTGGTGAAACTACCACAATAATTGTATATTTTGTACTGGTGTGGCCATAACCGGTAGCAAGGGTGCAGCTCAATGGGGTCCCAGACAGAAATAAACAGAGCTCTCCCATTCTTATAAGAAAATTTTGGCATTGCTGGTTGGTAAGCAAAATTTAAAACCACTACTTTTGGAGTGAAGCTTGTCGAAAATGACACTTTACATAGTTAGGGTGTAATACCACTGTATATTGACACCTGAATCTTGACATAATGGTTAAACTTCCATTACACCCCACAGTGGCATATATGAACATTGTGGCAGCATATAATGCAACTCAAAGAATGGGTCATCTTCTTGCTGTTCTTACAGTTATACAAAGGATGTGCTCAGCACGTACTCCAGTTACCTGCCAAGCCCCTTCATCTTCTCCAACCTCAGGGCACTGGGAGTAGAGCTTTGTGCTTTTAATGTTGCCTCAAACTCCTGGCCTAGCACAGACACTGCAGGTCAATTGATTTCCATGGTTGCCCCAGTGCTGATCCAATATAATAGATTCAAATTTGACTGTGTTCAGCTTCCACTAGCCAGCGAGGAGGGTCTGTTTAGCCAACTTTTACTTTATAAGGACAATGTCTATTGTATGGCCTTCTATGATTTCTGGGAGTACCCTTCATATTGTGCACCCTACTGCCTACCTATACATGGACCAGATTGTCGGTTTCTTTTTTCTCATGTAAACTCAGAAAAGAGTTCATTTAATTTCCTGTTCTGGAAACACAACACAAATGATTAGAAATATCTCTTTAGTGAGGGGGGGAATCCACATGCTCATATACATGCTAAAAAATTATTGCCAAAGAAAGTCACGACGGACCTAGTGTCTGTACATGAGTCAGTTTGTTTCATGTGGGGAAGGCAACAGGGTCCTTTTGTTGTTGTCCTCTCCTTTTTCCATAAACCGTGCTCATTAATTCAATCTCTGACAATTCAATAAGGTCACTTTTAGAGACTAAGCCGAAAGGTGTCCGTACACGTTTAGATTTGCGACCGATTTAGCCGGTGATCAATCGCTGTGTGCGCTTATGTAGGTCGATCTGCCACAAAGTCGGCCTCAAATCTAATGCGGCGGGTAAATCGATCTAAGAAATTACGGACATGTCCATAATTTTTTTGAGCGATCGCATTACTTTGTATGGGGACCGGTCCACATCCAAAGTAATGGCCGGCAAATAAAGGGTGCCCAGCATCACACGTGGTAGATCTGTTGGGAAATCAGCAGAAATTCTAAGCGTGTGTGGCGGGCTTTAGCATTTTAAGTTTAGCCTTAGGTTGTTTTTTTTTACACTGTCATTTCCTGAGCTGCTTTAGGCAGACGCTTAATGTTGCGCTCGCCGTTCGGTTTTGTTTATGGGTCGTTTACCTGGTGGTTGACAACTGCCAGTGTAAGGGCTCATTTACACTGGTGGTTTTCAACCGCCAGGTAAACAACCCATAAACGCCTAATGTTGCGGAATTCAGCCCAATAGGACCACCATGGGGTCCTAATCTGGACGACCTGCGAACACCTGCACTATTGTAGCCGCTCGCAGGCAGACATCTCCCGCGTCCTCCCTGTAGGCTGAAAGCAGCTCGGGAAATTACAGTGTAAATTTAGCCTTACTTTGTACAAGATGTGTATGTATCCAGGGGTGCACATAAGTGGTACTCTGGTACTCAAAAGGGGCCAAAAACTCTGTGTCTGGGTGGCTGCAGCTAAATGTTAAATGTGTACAATTTATGTCAGTTGGGAATGTAAATTAACCTCCCTAGCGCACTGCCCATACCGTGCTGTTTTTAACAGCACGGTACGGGCAATCGCAGCAGTGTGCACAGTACACTGCCTGCAATTCCCCCCCTCCCCCCGCCTCTCTCCACACAGCCGGCATCATTAATGATGTCAGCTGTGTGGGCTGGAAAGCCGGAGCTCCTCCATTAACATGGAGGGCTATGGCACCGCCCACCCCCCGCCCCTTCCACGTCACCGTGACGCGATCGGTGACGCCGCACAACCCCGGAAATGCTGCAGCTGGTAAGAGAATCGCCGTAGCTTTCCGGGGATATGCGGCATGCACGGGAGCCCAGCTCATCCAGAGTTTGTTCTTCACACAAACTCTGGACGAGCTGGGCTCGTCACAACCGCTAGGGAGGTTAATAATCTCCCCCCAAAAAATTGGACAAAAATTTTTTTGTCTGTCTGATATATACCTTTGGCCTTAAAAGTCCCCAGGTCCCTGCTGTCCAGGGAGAATTCTTGTGAAGCGGGTGCATAGGTGGAATCAATAGCTGGGAATTAGGCCCCAGTGATACCATTCCCCATATACACCCCCTCCCCTCTGTTCTATGTGTACAATTTATGTCAGTTGGGAATGTAAATTAATAATCTCCCCCCAACAAAATGGAGATCGGAAGGGTGTTGGAGATCTGGGGATGAAAGTCAGAGTAGGCATATGTGCGCGTAAAAACTGACAAGAGAAAAGCACTGTGTGCCAGCTGGAATGTGACTATGAAAGGTTGATATTTGGACTGCAGGTAGTCTCGAGTTAGTTGCTAACCCAGAACATTTCAGGGTTGTACTACTCAGGTATGAAATCTGGGGGTTCAAACAGGTTGTACTGTGAGTGTTATATTTGACCCAAAGCCAGCTGGTGACCTGTGCATGGAGGCTTAATAAGGAACAGGAGGTCCAACTGCAGCAGAACCTACCATGCAGGCAGCTGATGCAGAGGATAGTGAGGTAGACCACCCTACATATGGGGTGAGTACCAAACACCATCTCCTGGTACTCATCCGAGAAGCTCACTAAAACAGTTATACGCACCCCTGTATATAGGTTTAGAGAGCAATCACTGGAATTATGTTCTGATAGGAAGAATACATTGCTATTCCATAAATAACATGAAAATAGTTTTTTCACAAATTAAGTTCAAAGTCAAGTAGAAATTTCGAAAATCGGAATTTCGACTTTAACTTTGAACTTAATTTATGCAAAAGCGACATGTGCTAGAGCAAGGCTTTTTCTTTTCAAATGTTTCTCCAACCCTTCTCTACATCTCCAGCAATTTTGGTGATGATGCCATGTTCAGGGGCTTTGCAATCCACTCATAAACTTAGCAAGTCGAAAAATTCGACCATCTCTACTCTGTAACAATAATGCAGGTATGCATAGCTAGTTTCTGGACCCTTTTGAGTACCAGAGTAGTGATGAGCTACTAGGCAATATTCAAATTCGCGTAATTTCGTAAATATCCGCCATAATATTCGATTCCATATTCGTAATCTCGAATATCCGCACTTGTGGACATGAATTGCGATCTAAAAATCGCAATTGCGATCACATATGCGCAATGCATGCAAGTCAATGGAGCTCGGATATTCGACGGGAGAATATCCGTCATTTCCATGTTAAAAAATCGCATCGCGATTATATAATCGTGTTCCATTGCAATGAATGGGATCGCAAAATCGCAATAAATCGCAAACAATATCTGATTGTATGTTCGTGAATATTCGCGAAATGGCGAAATAGCCATATTCGAGCTCAACACTATACCAGAGTACCACTTATGTGCACCCCTGCATATAGGAACATTGTGGCAGCATATAATGTAACTCAAAGAATGGGTCATCTTCTTGTTGTACTTACAGTGGTGGGTTTGTTTTTAGCCAGATTTAGGAGTGCTACAAAATAGGACTATTTCTAGACCTCTATATAATATTAATTATTTATTGTCTGCCTATTAAGGTGTATTCTAGTAAGTGGCGGCCTTAAACAATGGCCAGCTTTGATGTATGGTCATATATTTGGTCATGGACTAGTGCCACCTAGTGGTAGCAACCAAGAATTTCAGTAACAATAATCCTCACTATAGAAGTCACAACCAACCATGTGCACATAAAAGTTCACTAATTGCATCAACTGACCTGCATCCACTAAGGACAGTTTTTCCATCAATGATGCAAAGCCACACTAAATGCATTCTAGCTGTATCTGAGATTTCAGATATATTGAACTTTTTATGTAGTGCTGGAGATAAGTACAGACACACCTGATTATTGTTCCAAAAATAAACAATGTATAAGTCCTACTCACGCTGTTGATTTCAAGCAGATGTACATATCCATCTGCACAAAAAATACACTTTCCTACTTTATCCTTGAATCATATGCGAGATTCCCTATTTCTCTCTTTTGGGGTTGATCCAGTGCAATATCACACGTAACCACTGAGGGCGCAAATGTAATGGTTTTTAATGGGGAAAACATATGTGTGTATTTTTCTATACAGAACATGATCAGGTATTTTCCTAGCTGTCACTGCTCAGAGAGATGTCAGGCTTGTTCCCCACCATGGCGCTGCTTCAACACCATTTGTGCTGCATTGTGCCCTGTTATCTTTTTAAATCAATTTTTAAAACATACAATAGGTCAGAATAGAGAAAAAAAACAATAGTTGCACTGATCACTCTTTTTTAATTATGTTGGACTTCAGAATACTTCATTTATGCCAAGATAAAGGCTAAAATAATCCAGATATAAAGTTGCTCAGGAAAGAAAAACTTTTTCATATGCTAACATTTCAGATTTTCCATTTATAATTGTTTTCTTCAAACTCACAGCGCCTAGCTGTTTCCTGGATTTACACATCGATAATGACCAATCCAAACTAAGCAGCAGAATGAAGTTCTTACACCCTGCTGGGGATCATTTCACCCTTATCAACATCTTCAGAGAGTATAACCAGATGAGGAGGAACAATTTCAACACGTGTAAGTTGCACTCATGGTTGTTGGGATGCTATTGAGTTATGGGTGAGGATCTTTCATCATATATTTATACTATAAATATATAGAAAGAGTAAAAACTTCTTGACCTGCCAGAGGATTTGCACAGCTCTGCCACATAACATAGCCCTGTGTACCAGAAGGGATATATTTCTCCTCTTAAGCCCCCCATACACCACATACAATTACCATGCAATTTCTGTACAACCAACTTTTCTTCTACCAAAACCATGTAATAGGAGGACCTTTCTACACTTTCCAATCACTATGTATTCTATCAGGGAGGTCACTATACTACATAGTTGTTGGTAGGTCTCATGGAAATTGTATGGAGGAACCTAAAGGTGTATGGGGGGCTTAAGTCTCTTTCTAGTCCATTTCGGTAACTAGATAGTAAAAACATCTATTGGAAATAGAAAAATACTGATAGCATGCCAAATTTAGGTACTTGGCTGATGTAAAAAATTATTGAATGATCAATGAATAAAGAGCTGGGTTAACTTGCCTTTATTTACTTGGGGTACAGCCAGTGCCGCCGCTATGGGCAGGCCATGGGGGGCCAGGCACACCCAGTCAGATATGTGTGCCCACTCGATCGGGCCCCCTACCTTCACCTGCCTGACCTGTGAGACATAGGTGTGCCCCCCTGATTGGCCGCCCACTCCTGGCACTCTGGCGCTGACCCTGGGTACAGCTTTAAAGGCCAGCCCTCCAAAGGCTTGTAAGCTAAATCTTTCAGGAACACTTGTAGTGCGATTTATTCATTATACTTCTAGGCAGCTGGACATTCCCAGAAAGCATATTCAGTTCAGTTTCTTATGGTTTGTACCTGTATTTCAAAGAAAAATATCCAAATATGGGCAAATCTTTACCCAGCAACCACTGGGTTGTGATATCAGACATTATTTTAGTCCAAAAAAGGGGAGAAGAAGAGCACTTCTTCAAATGTCCCTACTCATACCAAAAAGGTGTGGGTAGGCAAAGGGGATTTTTAGGGCATCTATATACTAGTGATCAACAAAGGTGTGTCGTAAGTTCAACAAAAAAAAGTAATAATAAAAGTCCATTTAATTTTCTTCATTTCCTTTTCGCAAAGACATTATTTTAGTGCCTGATCTCTATGGGGCATTGTACTTGGGAAGTCATGGTACCAAAGTCACTGCTAAAATTAGACTTGACCGCTCAGGTCATCTTGTACTGTGAGCCAAATCTGAAGTGCTGACTACCTAGCTGAAGCTTATATTTACATAATAGAACACTCTAGACCCCTAGGGTGACTCCAATATACATTTAGATATTGCAGTTTCCAATAAAATAATTAAAGATTCAGTGTTAGCAGAGAGATGAGAGAGAATACATTTCCGTATGTTCCTCCTCTTATCCATTCTGTAGTGTTTGGAGGATGTCTATCGGCTATTTACCGTAAATGTATTTCACAACGGCACTTACTATCCAGTCCTCTTCTATACAGGTGCCCTTGCTTCGCGTGCAATGTACAGTATTTGTCCCATTTAGGGGGAAAAAAGTATAAAACAGCTGCTTATCACCATAATCTTTTTTCAAACAGATGTGGTTGAGAGGTGGTGTCAGGATCACCTGTTGGAGTATACCTCACTGGAGATGGCGTGCATCATACGAGGAGAACTGTTGGACATAATGAAAAGACTGGAACTGCCTGTTTCAGAACCAGCTTTTGGCATTGATGAAAATGGTTTAAATATAAAGAAATCCCTTCTATCTGGATATTTTATGCAGGTAGGACCCCCCAGGTATTTGGCTGTGCCTTAAAAAAAACGTTTTTGAAGACTTGTAACTGTATGTGGCATAAACTTCTATCACACCTATATAAGCTTGATGGAAACTTTATTATGGGGTAACCACAAATGGAACTTGCTGTCCTAGGCCCTGAGCCCACATCATATTCCTGTCTCATATTTACAATCTATGCAATTAATCTCCTGTTTTGCATTTTCCTAAAAAATATTTTAATGTATAATTGAAGATATACATTTTTAGATTAAATATATTGGTAAGAAGCATTTGTTTCCCTGAAAACTTCCTACAGCCTTACACATGTGATGTACAGATTTCCCCTATGGAAGATGATTAATCCCTAAACAATGGTTCTGGGAGACAAATCTAACATCTGTGTCACCTCAATGCAAACAGTGCTTCTGCAAAAAAAGAAAACCCTCAACCCTTAATATAGAACCCTTTTGCACATGAGTAAGTTGAAGTCGAGTTTAGTATATATGTTTCGGACCAGGCCCCCCCTCTAGGTATAGAAGCTGGCAAATGCTGGAGGGGGCAACAAAAGCACCAGGTCCCCTGGGGATCTTCCAGAAGCCCCCACAACACTGGGTTACATTGTGGGAAAGGGGTACCTTAGCCTAATGCGAGTTCTCACCCTTGTTGAGGTATGGGATCAGGCTTGAATGTTCTTTTGAATGGGGGGGGGGCACATATTTCCTTGACTGGGTATACAGGCCTGGTATTGCTTGTACGGGGCCCTACACTTTCAGAAGAGTGTTCCTATTCAAGTCAATGGAGGCATTTTTCATGTACATGCCTGCTGGACACAACAATGAAAAAACACCTGCAATTTGTGGCAGATGTCCTAATAAAGCACAATGATTTTTCCAAAGACCAAGGTGGTTTCTCAGTGCTAACATACCTTGCAAACAACTGTATGAATCTAGCTTTTCAAAACGTATTGATCATGAGGCGTTAACATACAGGGATTACGCTCTGTAGATCATTTCTGGTCTGTCATTGTTTTGTTCCCCATATGTTGGTGCTAGAGATGGTTGAATTTTAATTTTTTTTTTAATTCGTAGATTTTGGACAATTTTGAGTTGATTGCAAAGGCCCTGAACATGGTACCATCACCAAACTTGCTGGCGATGTAGAGTAGGGTTTGGGGTATACTACAAAAAAGTACCACCGTATTTTTCGCCATATAAGACGCACCGGCATATAAGACGCACCCAGTTTTTAGGGCAGGAAAACCAGAAAAAAAAAGGATTTAATACGTTTTCACATCAATTGGGTTAATGCAATATTTTCAGTGAATGCAATATCCAATTCAGCCACAGGTGTCACTAGCAGCAGTAAACACTCAGCTACATGATGTCATCTCTACACTGTACACAGGAGGAGGAGGGGGGGTGCTGGGCTGTCACATCTCTTCTCACTGTGCTGTGTCCGTGGGAAGTGAATGTTGTTCCCACGGACAGAAGAGAAAAGGTAGACGCTAGTTCATCTATACTTTTCTCTTCATTTCCTAAAAGTATAGATGAATATGCATCTTCCTTTTAGGAAATTAGACAGTTCAGATGTGAGAGCCGGCATCTAAAATCTGAGAGCTTCTCCAGCTCCCCCAGCTGATTTCCGGGCGGGGGGAGCTGGCGGGCAGCCAAGGTGCGACCATCGGCGGCCGCGCATTCGGCGTATAAGACGCAGACACTTTTTGCCCCCAATTTTGGGGGTGAAAAAGTGTGTCTTATATGCCATAAAATACGGTATGTCTCTAACACAAATAGTTTTTGCATAAATTAAGTTCAAAGTCAAGTTAAAAGTTTGAAAATCTGAATTTCAACTTTCTTTTTTACCTTAATTTATGCAAAAACTACATGTGCTAGAGCAACGCTTTTTTTCCCCAAATGTTTCCACAACCCTTCTCTACATCTCCAGCAATTTTGAAGACCATCTCTAGTTGGTGCCAAACAGGTAAACACACACACTTGGGACAACCTGAGCATCCATTTGTTGGAGTAAATAGAAATTTTAAAGGCAGTTTATTTGTGGCTACATGAATAATTGCTAGCTAATGCCTGTGATTACAAACTGTCCGTAATATGAAATGCTGTGTCTTGCAGATTGCTCGAGATGTTGATGGCTTGGGGAATTACATCATGCTAATACACAAACAAGTAGGCCAGTTACACCCAGATTCAGGATATTGCTTTAATCACATAATCCCAGAATGGATCCTCTTCCATGAATTCAGTGTATCAGAAAGAAGCTGTATCAGAATCGCCACAGAAATTTCTCCAGAGCTGTAAGTACTTAAACATTGTTAATTTGTTGCTTGTATACAGAGGGGTAAGACTTGAACTCCTTTTATTGTATTTCTGCTTGTGTGTCATGATTTCCCTTAATTTCCTGGTCTGGTGGCAATCTGTTACTCTGAGGAGAAATGACCACATTTTTCAATGACTTTTAGACCCCGCCGGCAGAGCGTCAGTTCCCGGTATTTTTAGCAGGATAAGACTCTCCACTGTATATGTTGTGCCTCCTAAAGGGCGGAGCGTCTTATGAACTTAAACGGTACCTTTTAAAGCAGATTTAAACTAAAAAAACAAAACAAACATTTCCAGTCCTACATCAGGTTTTTGTCCAGGGACCGCAACCCTTAAACATTTAAAAAAAATTTTTTTGCCTTTGCTGGCTGCCTGTGCCGCCGTGTCTGGTCCTCCAGGCTTCAAGATGGAGGAGACTTCGTCCACCTTTACACATCTGATTCGGGTAACGCTCTGCCCCTGTGTCACCGGATTCAGATTCTGCTGGCGCATGGGGATATGAGAAAGGAGATGTCAGAAGTGATGTCTCATCTCCCATTTTCCCTTTGGGCCACAGCGGCGGTTCTGCTCTCCACAGCTCAGCCGATGCTTTGAATGGAGACCAGCGGTTTGCATGCAAAGCAATGGACATCGGGCGTATTTAACGGTCATGTCAGATATGGCTGTTTTCGAGCGGGGTTGATTGGTCCCACTCGAAAACAGCGATGGCCGCATATTATATGGGCCAGATAGTGGTCGTGAGCATGCACGGCCCTCGAAGCGGCCATCGATCAGGTCCATATTTTCACGTCTGTACCCTGCTTTATCTATAAAACAAGAAAGTGCACAGCTTACCCCTGAGATTGGCAAAGCTGCATTTTACATTGCTCCATAAACAGAACTGTGATTAGAGAAAGGAAGAAAAAAAACATGTGGGTGGCGAGAGAGAACAGAAAGTGTTGAGATTCCCGTCTGCCCCCACTGTGGAAATAGATGTCACTTGCTGCAGTGGCTGGCTAGGTAATGTGAATTTTATTGCGATCACAAATCAGAGTTTCATTCCTACCTCTGCCTATGAATCCTTGTTTAAAAATCAGGTAAATATTATTGCTTTAAGTAACTATTCACTAGATACATTGCTATAAAATAACCTTCCTTGGGTTTCCTGAATAGATGCAAACCCCCAGTAAGCTTGGGCCTCATTAACATATCATGGGTAAACAAATGGTAAGTTAGTTTCACCCAGTTTTCACAGTCCAATCTACAATATTCAAGTATAAACTGTCCTAAATATAAGCCAAGGTATACAATTTGACACCCAGAATTGGTGCCTAAAGCTAGCCATACATGGGCAGATTCCTTTCCGATTTGTCAGCCAATAGACTGCCGTGCGCGTTCCTACCAATCGACCGGTGGTCCAATCTGGCGAGACAGACCAGGAATCTGCCACATGTTGTATCAGTCATGTTGGTAGGTGTTATCTTAGCCTGTTTTAGACCTGAACGCTCTGATATGTGTCCTAAATGTATGGCTGCACAGGGGACCTTTTAAGAGTGTTAAGACTACTGGGCCCAGTTGATTAAGTTTCTCCATGAAACTATGGGGCTTGACCCTAAATGCAGAGTTTCAAGCATGCTTGAGGAATTTGGCCTTGCCAGAGCAGACTCCCGATTCCTATTCACTGCACTGTTTTATGCGTGTAAAGTGATAGCACGAGTGGTACAGTCCCACTTCTCCAACCCTGGCAAGCTGGAAGCAATTGGTAAATAGCATCCTTCCATTGCTTACGTGTATTTAAAAAAGCAGCAGCAGTCGAGAAGACAAATGTAATCAAATCTGTGGCGTCTGGATGTCTAAAGTGGATTCCTGCTGAGGATATGTTGCTGCTTACTTGAGCTATGGGGCTTTTTGATACTTCTTCATGAATTACCTAAGCATCATTGGTTACCCCTCATGGGAATTTCGAGAATGTAGTACCATACACTGTGTTAGATCTCAGTAAACAATGTGGTGAATGAGGAATAATTGTTTTTTTTTCTTTTTGTTTCTCTTCTTATTGGAACTTAATGTTTGTGTCTTGCAGCACCTTTGCTACCCTTATCATCTTTTAAAGATGTATGTACTGTACTATTGTACTGCTGTATTATCATTTATTACTTTGTAAGCCACAAACTTTATCCTCTACAATAAAGTTTGTTTAAAAAAAAAAAAATTTTGTTAGATGATCGGCGGGCTTCAGATTAGCCTGAAAGTCATAGTTGGGACCCCCTGAAAAGCCTGTGGTTAGAAGGACAATTCCAGATTTTTTTTTTCTTTTGTAACTTTGATAGCGTTATTGCACCTAGTCTAACATAAGGGAATTACTCCATGGAAGGCAGTAAGGATTTAGAACTACCAGTAAGGATTTATAACTTTAGATGGACATGTTCCTTCTTATAATTGTGTATATTTTCCACCATACTGGTCATTTTTTCAGAGCCCCCTCTTTAGACTTGGTATAAATTTGTCAGTAGTATTCTCTATAGCCGTCACCAGTCCTCATTCAGCTATAACTCACTACTATGGTATTCAAGGAAGTGCCTAAGTTGTAAAGATATACCATGCGAACAGTTTCAAACACTTGTCTAATTTCTATTTAGGTTCATGCAGATGGTGCCCCAGTATTACTTTAGCAATCTACCCCCCAGTGAAAGCAAAGAGATACTGGAAAATGCATCAAAGTATACCGCTAACATGGCCAAGCCAGAGGACCTGCCAGAGAATCAGGGAGGCGTCACACAGGAAGAAGCATCCAGTCCTGTGGAGCAGCGATGCCTTATACAATGAACTCGCCCGATAAAGAAGACAATGGAAGTGCAATATGTGTTCCAAACACAAAGGAGTTTTAATAAACTGTGAACGTGACAGACAGATGTTACACATTTCATAGGCTTTTGTATATTTTTTTTTTTGGTCTTGGTAAAATAATAAAAATATAAATCCTGTTTACAATATGCTGTAGTTGCTGCTTTTATTTGTTGAAATGTTTTCCCTTCCAAATAAGTGTGAAGAAAAGCCAGTATAATCTGTGTATGAAAAGGAGTCACCAGTTCATCCGGGGACCGTGACGCTTCTTTACCCCGAAAGATATTCTTTAAACTTCTCAATGATGGAGTTCATTCTGTCGGCAGGGACCAACATAGCTGTTCGGAGAGGCTTCATAGGAACGTCATCAAAAGACCACCTTCCTCCAAGCTGCGTGTCACTCTCTTCTTGTACAGAATAGTTGAATTTCAGGATGGCCTTCTGTAAAATAAAAAAAAGAATGTCTAGTCTATTTCTGTTTACTTACCTCAGAGATACAGTAACCCGATTCTTCAATATGTGACAACCAACCACCTTTCCTTGGTCTGATGCAGGTACCAAAAACCAAACCAAAACTATATTTGCATTCTGTGCTTTGGCAGAGGAAGAATATTGGAAAGAATACCATTATTAGATGTTAACCTCCCTAGCGATATGCCCGAACCCAGTTCGGGCAAAGGGAAGCGGCAACTGTCGATCGCCCGAAACGGGTTCGGGCACATTGGGGAGCCACCTGCTCTGACCGCCGACCATCTTCCCCTCCGGCTTCTTCCATCTTCTCCCCTCCGCCATCCTCTCACCTCGGGCTTCTTCCGGGTCCCGGAGAGAGAGGAACGTGTGACGTCACGGAGGTGGGACCCGCCGGCCCCGGTCTTTTTATTTTTTTAAATCTTTTTTTTTTTTTTTACTTTGAGCTGGATTATCGAAATGTCGTTCTGTAATACCACGAACCAAAGTGGACCCGCTACAGAAATGCTCGCGCCTGAGCGTTCCTGATAGTGGGATCTTGTGTCCGGCTGCAACAACGAGCGGACTTCCGGAAAAGCCGCGGTCTCCGGCTACTCCTCCGTGAAACGCTCTCCTCTGCCGATGACGTCATCCGGACGGGCGCGGAGATTTAAAGGTACAGACAAAAAAAAATTTTCTTAGATTTTTTTTTCCTTTTTTTACATTTGTTTTATTTGATTGGATTGGATAATATTTTACCAATCCAAATCAAAAAGAAAAGAAAACAAGTGAACCTTCAAAAAAAAAAAAAAAAAAAAAAAAAAAAAGCAGGATTTTGCGAATGATCACCGTGCGCATTCGGGGTAAGCGCTTGGTGATCCAATTGCAAAATGAACGCGCCCACTGGAGCAAGTACTGGCGCAGTCTGATCATGAATCAGGCAACCGCTGGCCTCTGTGTGCCTGCAGCATTTCTACAAAGCTGCAGGACACAGAGCCTTTCCGCCACTACGGCGTCACCGGTGACGCCGATGGGCGGCGGAAAGGCAAAACACTATACTTTGGTACAGAAATCTGCACCTCAGTGAACCGCCAGGGAGGTGGGTTGGGGTTAAGGTGAGTTAATGGGGGGGGGGGGGTTACTCTAGTATGTGTTCTAGACTTCTAGTATAGGTCCTTAACACAAAAAAAACAATACATGTGGATTATGTTTGGAAGAACCAGTACACAACAGAATGTGTAGAACTTGATATATCTTGCATTGTACCATTCAAGGAGTTTAAAATGTCCTTCTGTAGTCATCTGTCACTACAGAACATTTCTGTATCAATTAGTTAAGCCTACCCATAAACGCTTAGATATTCTGCCGGCTCATCAACCCCGCATGATGATCTCAGGCACTGCCAAGAATCAGCCAGGCACCCTTTGTCCCAATCCAAAGTAATTAAACCGGTCTAAGAATTACAGACACGTCCGTTATGGCTTAGATCAATTTGGCGACCCCAACCAGTCACCATAACCCAATCAGGGCAGTCCCAAAACAACAAAAATGCTGTGGCTGCATAGATAATCGCCGCAGCTTTCTAGGGATCTGCATGGTTTTCAAACAAACATAAGACAAGCAGGGTTCGTCGTGGACGCTAGGGAGGTTAATAACAGAGACGTGTGAATGCGGCCTTAACCTCCCTAGCGCACCGCTTGTACCGCACCGCGATCAGTGAAGCCGCAGAACCCTGGAAATGCTGCGGCTGGAAGCAGCATCGCCGTAGCTTTCCGGGGATGCAGCTTTCATTGGAGCCCAGCTCATCCAGAGCTTGTTCTTCACACAAACTCTGGACGAGATGGGCTCGTCATGAACACTAAGAAGGTTAATATCAGCAAGTCATAGTGCATAGTGAAGCCCTAGTCTAATACTTTTGGACCCTATTATTCTTACGGATTAAGTGCAGTCGACACTTTTAGTTCCAGTATGGCCAAGTTCTGGATGGACAGCAAGATGGAAAGGCAAATTGCTTGGCACTGGAAATCTGACAACTCGAATGTGTTCAATCACAAGCAATATATACAACTGCATTTTCACCACCATATTACTCAATGAGATCTGCGGAGTTCAGGCATGAATGCATACATGGTTAAATGTGTTGCTCCCCAGCAGCACAATGGCCAACAGCAGATTTAGCATAATCTCCCACTGTGTAACGGGATCTCCTACTAATAACCTCATTATTGAGACATGCGGCTATCCCTGAGCGCCGCATGTATCTACTTCCTCGCCTCCACATCCGGGGAAGAACAAATCATTTAAATACACATTATTAATTAAATGTAATTGAGCGTGGATTAGATATGAGGCTCATTTTACACCTAGATTCTGCTGTAAAACATTATTTATGACCACATTAAATTGTAGTTTAAACAGCAAGCGAGTTGAATGGTGATAGACTACTGAGAATGGGTTCACTAAAGCCAAGGGATATTTATCTACTTTGGTTAAATATATTTCTTTTTTATCTCTACAAATTATTTTATATTTACCTTCAATTGTGGTACTACAAGGTTTCACAGTCTAGTCTAGTACAGTATGTGAAAACTTTGTGGCAGCACCTATCAGGAGTCTGCTACTTTGTAGGGACTCCTGCAGAACTGAAGAGAAGGCATGTCATCCTGAGACACTCAAAAATGTTACTGCCACATTTCAAAGATGAGAAACAACAGACATTACTTAATCATTATTACAGTATATATACTCAAATATAAGCCCAATTATGTAAGTATATTGCACCTGAAATGTGCTAAAAAAAAATACATTTATCTTATACTCAAGTCAAGACATAAAAATTGCTGCATTTCGCTGCCTTTTTTTGAGAGTGAAATGCAAAGCCTCTAAACATGGCATCATCACCAAATGGTTGGAAAAGTAGAAAAGTTTTGTGGGAACATTTAAAAACCCAAACAAACTTTTCACCCCATCATCATAAATTTTTATTATATAATTTTTTTTAGGGGCTTTCAAATTATCTAGTTGAACTAACAAAACAAAAGCACATTTGCTACCATGTTTCCCTGATAATAAGACACCCCCCCTTTTTGAAAAAAACTTTAAAACAAGCCACCCCCCAATAAGCAGATACTCACCGCAAATAAGACACCCACGATGTGCCTTAGCTGCTAGCTAGGCTTATTCTGGAGTCATTCAAGTTTTTCCAGAAATCTTTGTAAAAATAAAGGGGACCTACCACCTCACTGGACACTTTACACAATAAGGCAATCACTGCTCAAAATGTAAAAAAAATCTAAATTCCTACAGCAGGAGAGGCGATTCTCAGACTCTTCCCTCCTACTGTGCAATGTACCCACTTGTAAAACTATCATGGCAGGGACAGCGGGGAAGAAGTTTGTAGTCTCGTGTGAATTGGAATGCAGCTTCACATTTGCAGAATCTAAGGGGATGTAATTTAAGCTCCATCTATTGGCCGTTTTATAGAATTAAAGCCCCATAGTCAGAATGAAGTATGGGCAGAACTGTTTCTATCTGCCCTTAATAAATATGATTTCCCCGGGAATGAGGAAGGCAAGTACTTTGCTTTTATTCTGTAGCAGTTTTCACAGATGTATACTGATGACAGGTGAGTATAATGTCAATATAATGTACCGTATTTTGCGGACCATAAGACGCACCGGACCATAAGACGCACCAGGTTTTTAGAGAAGGGAAACAAGA
>CM070037.1:56224019-56255147 GCA_036250615.1 Ptychadena robeensis | reverse complement strand
GATTTCCCCCCCACTCTAGGAGGAAAAAAAGTGCGTCTTATGGTCCGAAAAATACGGTATGTGTTTATTTATTTTGAGTATGGAACCGCTTTAAGTAGCTCTGCTTATACTGGGGCCGGGTTATATTCTAGTATATACAGTACATCTTGTCATTTTCAGTAAGTGAGGGAATACTACAATGTACCATCAAAGTATTAACTGCATGTTATACACTTTCTAACAACAACAGTATTTACATGCTAATGTCATAATTTCAGCATTCTATTGACCATCTCCACTCAGGATTCCCCTTAAACAGACCACACACGGCTCGATGAAGAAACAGATTAGAGCAACATCAGGCGCTGTACGCGGTCACAGCACCCGATGTTCCTCAAATCCGTTTCTTCATTTAAGCCATCCACCAGGATCCGTTAATGTAATGGCCCGGCTCCAGCTGAACGTCACACACAGGCTGTGATCAACTCGCTGCAGTCCAGGAATGTGAAGGGGGCGAGCCAACACGTCTCTCTGCGGGAGGCGGGCTGACTCTCTCCCTCTGCTTCTACCCAGCAAGTGGTCACAGGCTGGGGAAAAGCGGGACCACGGGGAAACTGGGTCCCCATCGTACGGTAATTGATGTGCCCATGTGGTGCACATTGATTTCCGTTCGATTGACTGACGATCAATCACAGCGTGGTGGCGTCACTACACTGATTGATCGCCGGTCGATTGCACAGGAATCTACCCGTGTATGCCCAGCTTTACTGTGATTACATGGAGTTGAAGGACGTTGTCAATCCCATCAGTATTAAGAATTTGTCTTATGAAATCAAAGCAGAAAATACCTCATAGAAAAACTCTTCTTCTGCGTTTGCAAACATCATCTCCTCTTTGGCTTGAGTCCCTCTACTTATTGTGGCTTTCTTTTCAGGTTCCATGAAAGTTTTACTTATAATGAGATAGTAATAACATTTGCCGCATGGCTTGTTGGTCCGCTGTGCTTCTACCAGCTCTTTCCTGTTTGAAGGGACAAGTGGAAAAAAATTTAGATTTAACAAAGAAACTGAATTTAACAAAAAGATTAAATTTTCTGGTTTTGGACTAAACTCAAACATAGGAGGCGTTCACGCACAAGATGATTTGCATTTCTGTTTATACAATTGTGACATTCATAGGCCTCTGCAACATGCTTCCAACTTACTTGCCTGGTGGGGCAGAAAGTTAGTTTTTTTTCTCTGCCAAAGTTCCACTTACAGGTCCGTCCTTCTCCTAGACTCCGATTCAATAGTGAAAGAATGTTCATTTCTATCTGTCTGCTCTCTCTAACAGCAGCCACACACTATGCCGCTAATTGGCACTTTAAGCGTTTCTCCCTATGCCAGTGTGAGCTCTACTGTACAAAGATCATAAGAGGCTGATGCCAAATAAAACTAAGGTATCGTATATTTGGGACCATAAGACGCACCCAGTTTTTAGAGCAGGATAACAAAAAAAGAAAAAAAAATGTGAAGTGCTAAATCATTCATTTCAATTGGAAAAAAATCTAGTGCAATATCAATTGCTAGTGAACACTTGCTGTTGGCATTTTTCTCGCACATCGGAGGAAAAGGTGGGGGCAGAGGGGGAAAGCTGCATGCGTCTCTCCCCTCTCCACAGATGCGCGATTGAATGAAAATGTAAGTATGTACTGCCCTGACTATGTGTGTCTTGCCTGCCATGATGGGCTCCTTGCCTGGCTTTCAGGGCACTAAAGCTAGGCACACACATGTAGATTCCCGTGCAATCGACCCCCCCAATCAATCACAGGACATCACCACGCTGTGATTGATCGGGGATCAATGGGCACATAGATTCCCATTCAATGGAGACCCTCGGGACCCGTTCTCCCCAGCTTGTAAGACTGTGAACCAGAACACGAGCTACAAGCTGGGGAGAAGCAGCTGCCCTCTCACAGCTTCAGAGTGAGGAGTGCTGGCTTCGCCCCCTTCACACTGACAGCGGAGCCCAGGAGCAGCAGCAAGTCCAATACTTTGCATGAAGATTCATGTCTCCATGCAAAGAAATGGGAAATTGAACAGGGTTTTTCTACATGTTGGAACCCTGTTCAATCGACTGGCACTATTGATCCTGCTCGAAGGAAAGCACACACACAGGTAGATTTTTAAACAGATTAGAGACAAACAATCACCATGAGTGCGCATGTTGATTGATTGTACTCAAATCTTTTTACAGATCTACCCGTGTGTGCCTAGCTTAAGTGCAATCACATAGTCCCGGCTGGCCATGGAAGACGCATTAGACCCCCAACAAAAAGACACAACCTCACCCCCCTCCCACAAACACACACACTTTGGGAGGGAAAGTGTGTCTTGTGGTCCAAAAAATAAAGTATTAAAAAAAAAGAAAGAATTTATGTTTACGACTACAGGGCTTTACTTATCTGGACATTAACTATCTGCCTGGCATTGAACTTCAAATTTCAGACCATTCTCATGCCAGCCCTTTTCTACGGCAGCTTTCTGCAGATGATCAAGCTCTAATTAGGTCATAAGTTCTACCTCAATCCTGAAATGTAATATAAAAGAGCGGAATGAGTGAGTTATAACTTCGCAATGTGAAGGAATAAATTCCCCCAAAATTTGGCAATAACAATAAACGTTATGCAAATGTGCGTACGTTAAAACAGGAGTGTGCTGTGTAAACAGAAATACAACATATCGCTGACAGTTTACTATTAAATGACAGGCCTGGAGCCAGCTAATTTTGTACCGTGATCTGCTTATATTGCACAGCGCCATTTAGAGCCATTACTGCAAGTCTGACCCGGAGGCTCGCTACTTCATTTGTGCTGCAATCTTAACTAGATTTAGTGCAGTCGTGTCAGTGCGAAAACCAGTAATTTCTCTATATCCAGGGGTGACCCTCCTACTGCACAACACCCACTACTCTACAATTAACAATTTACAACCGCAGCACTCTGTACTGGAATTAATAATGGGATTCATGGTTCATGACAGGTTAACAAGGCTAGTCCACGCACCGTGCATCTTCTACAAAACGTGTAAAAAGAGTTTTATGCTTTTATTTTTTGCCCATTATCGCATTGGTATCGTATAACTGGAGAGGGCATGGTAATATTTTTTCAGCTGTTTATGTAGCATAAAATGTTTATGGCAATCATCAATATTAAGTTTGAAAGACTGATGCCAAAATCCAGGCAAATCACTAAATACACAAATGAAATCCATAGATGTAAGCGGTTAGACTAGAACAGTAACGGCGAACCTTTTTGAAGCCGAGCGCCCAAACGGAAACACATAACCCACTTTTTTTTTTATCTTAAAGTGCAAATAGGGCAATTTAACCCAAGACAGTGGATGTAAATTTTATGATGCTGTTGTAGCTGACTAATCGTGTTGATGCCATCACGGACACAGTTAAGGAACATGTGCATCAATAAACAACTTTTATTACAGTTCTCTGTAACATTAACAGTCAACAAGACAAAAGAACAGTAGGCTGATACCTCAAATTTCCTGGTAAATGAGCAGTATGGCCAAAAGATGGCACGGTTTGTTGACAATGTTACTCCGAGCTGAAAAAAAAAATCACCTTCCCTCTCATCCCCACCAATCAGAGACAGACATGCAGATACACAGTCTGTCTCTCTGACTGCACCAGTGATTATGCTGGGCTGGTTGACAGTTCGCTCTCCCTACAAACTATGCATGCCAATATAGAGGGCTCGCCATCACAGGACTAGAAAGACCTTTAAAAAGTGTATACCAGGTTCTTGCTGCTGTCTTTAAATTGGTCAATGACAAGAGATAAGCTTCTCAGTCAGCTGTTTTCCTAACAATGGACTCACAACCCACCCAAGGGCAAAGGTCCATTACTGGCAAACAAAAACTGGGATTACATTTCTGCTACTTTTAAGGACCTGGAGCACAGTGGCCTCCATCATCCAAGAAGTTCAACTACCAGGACTCTTCCTAGACCGGTCCAGCCATCTAAACTGAGTAATCAGGGGGAGAAGAGCCTCAGTCAGGGAAGTGACAAAGAATTTGATGGTCTCTTTGGAAGGTTCTCTTCTCTCCACAAAGGACCTCTGACAGAAAGACAACCATCTCTGTAGCAATCCACTAATCAGCAATGTATGGTAGAGTGTCCAGCCAGAAGTCACTCCTTAGTAAAAGGCACATGGAGCCCACCTGGAGCATGCCAAAAGGCACCTGAAGGACCTCTCACTCTATAGGTCCCCATACACATAACGAGTGGGGACAGACAGATGAGCTGTAGAGAGCAGTGTGATGACGTCATCATGCTGCTCTCCATCGCTCACAGCATCGGCGGTCACCCTTTGTGTCCCCTTTGAAACTAATGGCATCGGCCAGAGGTTTACGGACATGTCTGTTCTCTGGCCCGCCGAGCCATGTGGGCACCCGTGATCGGCGGCCGATTTTGCCTCTGGCCGATGTGCATGCATGTGCGCTCATGGTCGTTGCATGTGTCGGGACCTTATGAGAAATTCTCTAATCTCATGAGATAAAAATTTAATTTTCTGTGAATGCCAGGCATCATGTTTTGAAGAAACCAGGCACCAATCCTCACCAGGCCAATAGCAATGTACACTGGGGTGACAGATCATCTTTTAGCAGGACAACGACCCTAAGCACACAGCCAAGATTTTAAAGAAGTAGCTTCAGGATAGCTCTGTGAATGTTCTTGAGTGGCCCAGCCAGAGCCCAGACTTAAATCTTATTCAACATCTCTGGAAAGATCTTAAAATGGCTGCACTGACGCTTGCCTTCCAACCTGATGGAGCTCAAGAAGTGCTGCAAAGACGAATGGGCAAAACTGGCCAAGGATAGGTGTGCCAAGCTTGTGGAATCATATTCAGAAACACTTGAGGCTGTAATTGCTGCAAAGGTGCATCAACAAAGTATTGAACAAAGGCTGTGAATACTTATGTACATGTGTTTACTAAGATTTTTTTTTATTTTCTATAAATTTGCCAAAACCTCAAGTAAACTTTTTGCGCTTTGTCATTATGGGGTGTTGTGTGTTGAATAATTAAAATATTTGAATCCATTTTGAAATAAGGCGGTAACATAACAAAATGTGGAAGAAGTGAGGAAAGGCACTGTGTGTGTGTCTATATATGTTGTGAAAGGGTTGTAATTATGCCTGCCAGAGAGCACTGCCCTTAAGATACCATATGTATTGGGGAACTAAAAGTCTCAGCATTCTCTACCGTCCTCACAACAATGGTTTAATGTTCAAATGGTTGGGCTAGTAGGTATAATATACGGTGTAATGAGACATCATTCCCCAATGTTTTACAGTAATATTATTCTGTATATTTAAGTAAATATTTTTAGTATACCATTTAGTTCAGAATAATCTTTCTCTCCTCAAAACCGTGGTGCGTCTTGTGACCCAGTGCGTCTTACTGAGCCAAAAATAAGGTAAATGCATTTTTTTGAAGATATAATGGAAGCCCATTTTGCTACGTGAAATGTTGTTTTACTGTTCTTCCAACAACATAAAACGAAACTGGTTATTCCACACAAATCAGTGAATGAGATCTGAGATCACCTAGTCCATGTGAAGACCAGCATATAGCCAGGTTTAAGCCCCCCATACACCTTTAGATCTCTCTGCCAGATATCCTTTAGGTCTACCAACAATTATGTAGAATAGGGTCCTCTGCGATTGAACACAGGTAGACTTGATGGTTTAGAAAGTCCCTCATATTACATGGTTTTGGTAAAACAAAAGGAAATCTGACAGAGAAATCTAAAGGTGTATGGGGGCCCTTATTCAGTGCAGCATCCGGAATGGCACACAATTATACATTATTTTTATACTCTCGTTAGCAAAGCAGAAACACTTTCTGTACAAAATTCATTAAAACAGCATTTTCCCAATTTGAAAGCTGTACAGATTATAAATGAATCTTAACGAAGGGCACTTTGTGCGCCAAACATATGAGAAACAATTACAGTTCTACTTTTCATAGGAAAACAAAGACAGAACCATACCCTGCCTCTGCTAATCATATCAACATCATTGTCACATTGTTACAGTTTTTAGTCTCTGTACTTCAACACATTTACATTTAAATAACATCTTTGATGGTGACTGAGGGAAAATGAAAGGGAAAAAAAAAGCTGGAAATTAGACTTACTGGAGCTGCTGGTGCATGGGTAGAGCAATTTGTGCAGGAACATTAATGAATCTCTCGCTGAGGAGAAGGCCTACAGGTTTGCTGTTGTCATTTAAAACTTTATCTAACTGTTCCACCGTGTTTTGATCACAGTTTTTCTCGCAGTGGCTTAGAATCAGCTCTTTTACTTGCTCAGCACACGGCGTATCCTAAGAAAAGGAAACAGTGCCCTCATTAAGAATGTATGTTCAACAACACATCGTTAGACTTTTACATTTACAAAACTATTGTGGAGTTATTTTTCCAAATCAGTGGTTACCTTGAGTGTGCACATGACCTAATGGTGACATGGACACTATCCATTGAGTCTTCATTTGTGACAAACTAAGACAGTGGTACTGAACCTTTTTAGATCCACGACACCAGAAGCGATGTCCCATCCCTCCTTAGTTAGGCAGGAGGGGCCTCCTAACGTCCAACCTGTTAGTAGCAGCTCTGATACTTTCAGTGAACACCGCGACATATGTACAGAATAAAGTCCCTGATGCCCCAGATGTGCCCATTTGCAGAAAACCTTTCTTCCCTGGTGTGATTTTATCACACCAGGTTAGAGAGGGTTAAGTGCAAATGGGAACATCTGGGGCACCAGTGACTTTTTATTTTGGCGATATTTAGTACATAGCACCATAGTTTTGTGTCCTAATTTTTTTGTTTTTTTTCATTAAAATTTTTTATTTTTATTTTACATAATTGTTTGTTTCAAACATTATTATAGTCAGGATGTCTATTAGACCCTTGTACGGACATATTTTGGGAAGTTACAGGCCTACGACAAAGAAAAATTTACCATTGAAGTCTATGGTGCACTTTTGGTACAGAAATCTGGACCTCAGCAGTGCGCTAGGGAGGTTAATCATGTTTTAAAGTGGTTTAAACTAAAACAAAAAAAAGCATATACATTGAACACACACATTACTTTCCTGTCGGCAGTTAAGATCCAAATCTGAACAAAAACAAATAAAACTTACTTACCTTCTTCATGTTTTCACTGATGATGGTGGCAGCATGTTGATTAAGGGCAAGAGAAGCCACTTCCGGATTCTTCTCCGGGCAGCTGGCACCAACCGGCCCCCCTTTCTCTCCCCCCTCACTCCTACACAGACCGAGACTCCTCTGCAGAAGAGCTCTGTGTGGGGGAGAAGGGGGGGGGGTGCAGTTGGCTGGATCCATCTATCTATCCATCAGTGAAGAAAGGCTTCTCTCTCCCCTCTTCACAAAGTCTCACAGATGTGACGCTGATGCAGAGACACAGGGGCTTACTGGACAGAATTCCCAGTAACCCCTGCGGCTTGTTACGTCTTTACTAGACGAGATGTAACACAGTGGGAGGGGCTGTCTCTAAAAAGACACCCCTCCTGCTGTCAGAAATAGTTTGCTTCTTTTTTTTTTAGGCTGGCATCTCTGCAGTATTTGCTGAGCTGCAGCTGATACTGTAGAGTGACCTAACAGGTGGTA
The DNA here is from genome assembly GCA_036250615.1 of Ptychadena robeensis. Lineage (NCBI taxonomy): Eukaryota > Metazoa > Chordata > Amphibia > Anura > Ptychadenidae > Ptychadena > Ptychadena robeensis. The sequence goes on along the minus strand of CM070037.1, from coordinate 56,247,481 downwards.
GGTCCGCTTTAACCAAGTCCAGAAAGTTATTATTTTAAACCTAGGGCTACACATCAAATGCAGGGATTTTAGCGCAGCGACGGACTGTGTAGACTGTCGATCCAAGTCTCCGTTGTGCAATGGAGGATTGACATATGATGCCAATGTGTCAGACTACCGTAGGACTAATGTGCACAGGCACATTAGTCATATGTCAGGCCATTAATTTAAAGGATAGCATGGCCCTATTGGAGCAAATGGCGGGGCTTACGCTCATTGAATGTGTTGATGTCACCACATCCAAACGTATAATGTAGCCCTACCTTAACAGGTTACTGAAGACAACAATGGGCAACATTTTAAGAAATCTTTCTGGATCCAGTATGGAAATTCTTTAGTGTTCAAAATAAATATTTACATAGCACATATATACATGAGGAATTCCACGGATACTCACTTTTCGTTCTGTTAAATTCAGAAGACTTATGAAACCAAAAATATGGTCTTCCTCATCGTCATCATCATCATCACTATCTTGGCCTGCAACTTGCTGTGATGGGGTAATTACAGAAAGAAATCAGCAAACCACTACTATACCATTGAAGGAATAACTGTATATAATGCGTCTCCAATCTATTAATATATTTTAAATGATTCTCATTTTTCATTCTCAATTAACTACTATAGAATGTTTATAGTATCTAAAAATCTGTATAATGCGTGTAATCCGTTTATACTCCACGTGCCTAGAAAAAAAAATAGCTGTACACCATTAAAAAGCACCCTAAGGGGATGTGTGGTAGTGTTTGTGCTCGTTAAGAAAGGTGGGGACCAAATATATGAATGTGCAGAGACAGGTAGGTTCAGCAAGAGAAAACATGCATAGTGTGGGTGGGTAGAAAATCCAGGATAGAGAAGACTACCCCAGACCAAGAATGGTTTCATACAGTTGTTCATCAGTTGTCAATCATAGGAACCACCTGAAAAGTGACCATCACAGGCAGAATGTTGCATTCGCTGGTCTGTTTTTAGGTGGTTTATGGCAGAGGTTTTCAGGCAGTCTATCCATAACAAAAATCTCAACAAAACATTATGCCAAACGTTCAGCAGCCCAAACCAGCCAATTTTGTTTCAGTTTGCATTAATTAAATAATAAATTAAGTAAAAGCTTAATATATAAGATACTGGAGAAAGATTCTATACCAGAGATCAAATCATGGTACTGTGCATGCTTAAATTAAGTGGTCTATTAAATGTAAACATCTAAATATTTTAAAGGATTCCCAAATGTAAAGCCTTACCCCAACACAACTAGCAGATAGTAACGTTATAAAAAACAAGAGTTTAAAATGAACGCTGGACAGAAGCAAAGCACACACTATACAAAGCTGGTAGGGTCCTCTTCTCAGAGAGTGGTCCATCAAAAAAGATGGTGTGTACAAGGGATGCAACACAAAAGATAGTTTGAACAAACCCTGTGTAGGAGCAGATACAATGACTGATAAAACTGCTCTGTATATTGGTTTCTTACTTCTTAGGTTTGTGGTTTGTTCAGGCCCAAAAATTAGGCTCTGTGTACAACCAGCAACCTGTGATGGATATCAGGCGTGTGGAGAAATTGCCTGAGACAAGCCTCCTTTTTTTGCAGTGGGTCATCTTTACCCTTGTCCTATTTTAAGAGGGCTGTTTTACCCACCAAAGTATTTCTGTCTATCCAACCATGAGATATAGACAACCATGTCATAGGGTACAGCCAAAACAATGACATAACTTGATTTTTTATGTCATTATTATAACTAGCTGATTTGTGAGTTTCCGTATTATTCCGACTAGAAGACACACTGGACCATAAGACGCACCCAGTTTGTAGGGCAGGAAAACCAGAAAAAAAAAAAAAAAAAAGAAGAAGATTGAATAAATACGTTTTCACATCAATTGGGTTAATGCAATGAATGCAATATTCAATTTAGCCAGTAGATGTCACTAGCAGCAGTACACTCAGTACAACATGTCATTCTCCACACTGATCAGGAGGAGGGGGGCCAGGCTGCACTCTCTGCTCTCCTTTTCGGCTGGCTGTTACGGTGTCCATGGGAGCTGCAGAGTGATTGCAGTTTCCACAGATAGAGAGAGGGATAGATGGCCGTTCATCTATGCCTCTCTTCATTGCTTATGCCAGCAGGGCTCTGAGCTCTGCTGGCATAGGCAATTATACAGTACAGACGGGAGAGCTGGACACCAGCTGGCATCTCTCAACTGACAGGTCCTCCAGCTAATCTCCTTGCCGGGAGAGCTGGCGGGAAAGCCAAGGTGCGACAACCCCGCCACGGGGGTTGCACATTCGGACCATAAGACGCAGGCACTTTTCCCCCAAAATTTTGGGGGGTGAAAAATTAGTCTTATGGTCCGAAAAATACAGGTATTGCAAAGCCCCTGAAGATGATGCCATCTGAAATTGCAAGAGCTGTAGAGAAGGGTTGTGTAGTTTCAACTTTGAACCTAATCTTTGCAAAAACTACATGTGCTAGAGTAATCCTTTTTTCCCCAAATGTTTCTACAACCCTTCTCTACATCTCCAGCAAATTTAGTGATGATATCATACTTAGGGGCTTCGCAATTAACTCACAAATTCCACCCACAAAATGCCACAATTTTCATCTATTGACTCAATTATAAGCAGAAGTAAATTTTTTTGGCTTGCTGCTGAAAAATTTGGCTTACTGCATTTTTCGGACTATAAGATGAACTATTTTCCCCATAAATTCACTGGGGAAATGTCTTGTGGTCTGGATATGAGAAAGAAAAAATTACTTATGGACTTCTGGAGAGTCACAACAACTTACCCAAGAGCACCTATTTACAGATTGGAGTAAGTATGATTTTGTCAGATAATTTTGTATTGCATTGGAGAATATGAATGTAAATACACAACTCTTGCGATCAAAACAACATCAACTATATTGCTGTGAATATATAAAGTATATATTTGAGTTGGGTCAAAGCATTCAGAGAATGGGTACTACTAGTATACGCATGCTAAAGTTTTAGCCTTGCACATTGTGTTGGAATGAAGACCTCTTGGCCTTTTTAATTTTGAAAGAAGATATAATACTGCAAGGTCCAGCCCTGCCTACTTGGCTGGAACATTCTGTATATTTACATTATATGTGAACAGATGTGCCCCTGACTTTGTTTTCTAACTCTACCTTCTAAACCATGGGATAAACCATGCATCTTCTAGTGTGAATAATACAATAGATTTGCACATATACATTACATTAAAAAGCATTTATTATTCACAAACATACATCTTTATATGTATTTTCTTCCTCTACCCTGCTTTAAAACATACATACCTTAATAACGCTTCCTATGTGATTCTGCTGAATAAGTAGATCTGTCAGTTCAGCAATGTTAACAGGGGCTTTGAGGAACAGCTAAGAACAAAAAAAAGAAAAAACACAATGAAATGTATTGTTTGAGGATGATTAGCAACTCCATAAGCACTCTGAGAAACAAACCCACACATTAAAGACTATATTCAATTTTCTTACCTGCTTTAGCAGTTTCTTGATACCATCATGGTCACCATCAGACATAGTATGAGCTTCAAAGTCAACATTTACTTCCTAGAGACATAAAAAAGCAAAACATTGTTTTTGTCATAAGGTTCAGATAAAGGATGAAATTTTATATATATATATATATATTCAAATGCTACAGAAATACATAACATTTACTGAACATACAAATGTGTCCCAGCAAAAGGGGTTTATTGTATTCACTGATAGCAATAGAAATATGGCAACGCTGTAATGTAATCTGTGTGTATACACATTGTCCTTTCATTAGTCCAGTGGTTCCCAAACTGGGGAGCGCAAAGTTATTCCAGGGGGATGCTGGCCCATTCTTAACCTGTATTTGAATAGGGAGGGGGGGGGGCTCAATAATGTTCCTAAATAGAAAAGGGGGGCCCAGCAAGGAAAGTTTGGTAACCACTGCATTAGTCAATGGGCGATTCAGAACACCAGCAACAAAGCTAAAAGGCTTAGGACCCTTTAACACTATATGCATGTTTTTATAATGTTTTTGCGGTACTGCATTTTCTCATAGAAAACCAATGCTACTAATCACACTGCATGGGTTTTGTTTTTAAAAATGCAGCATTAACGCGTGTCTTTTTAAGATCGCCCTGCTGCATGCATTTTTCATACCTCCCGTGCAAGTCAATTCTTTTGGCACTTTCTCTGCAGAGATGTTCAGCAAAAATGTGCAAAGCTAAGCCCTTTTCCAATGATCTGGAGCAGAGCTTAAGTTGGGCATACACGGGTAGATACCAGTGCAATCGATTTGCAATCAATCACAGCATGGTGACGTAGATCGCGGGTCAATCTAACGGGAATCAACGTGCACCAAAGTGCACATCAATTGCCGTTCAATGAGGATCAGTACACCCGTGTTGTGAGAAAATCTCTCACAACATGGACTGAGAGCTGCATGAGGAGAGAGGCAGCCCACAGCCAGCATGAGCCCCCCTCTCCTTGTACACAGAGCATTGACAGGCCCCATCCCCTTCCCAATGCCCATAGCTGAGCTGATCACAGACTGTAGGCTGTGCAGCTTTCTGCCTCCGCTACTTCGGAGATAGACTCATGGTCTCCCTCCGAAGAAATGGACATCAAACAGGGTTTTCCAACATGTTGGAATCCTGTTCAACATAGTTTCTTCAGGCAGGATCCTGTGTGATCCGTGTACTCGATTGTTCTCGAATCTATTTACAAATCTACCCATGTATGCCCAGCTTTAGTATTACATGCAGGGAGAATGTAGCAGACAAAAGCTGGGTACACACGGCTCGATACACGGCCATTTCGAGGAAGCTCCAGCCAAGTGCGATGACCTCATCACACAAGGCTGGAACTGCCCCCATATCGAGCCGCAGCACTTCTGTGACTGGTAGCCCATCCATTGGGTAGATACCCACAGCCCCCATTCAAAGTAATGGATTTCAACCAAGGTTTTCCAACATGTTCCATTGATCCTGCGCGAAGGAACCATGAGCACGGCGCCGGATGTTGCTCTAATCCAGTGGTGTGCAACTGAGTTGATATGTAGGGCCACAAGTGCGGCCCTCGGCATCACTAAAGGGCCGCATATAACATCGATCCAGACCCTCCCACTGTCAACATATCTCAGCAGGCGGTGGACCAGATCCCGACGGCAGTGAAAACCCAACAGCACTCACCCTCCTGCCCCTGGGTGCAGCGCTCATATGTATACCTGGTTTCCCGATCAACATTGACAATGTTACTGATGTAGGACCCCCAAAGCTGATAAGGAAAGCTGGGTCAGTGTGTGACCGCTTCACAGGTGGGTTGCTATGCCATCTGCATTAACAGTTAGGTTTTGGGGGAAGACCAAGGGGGGCCGCCGAACAATGCCCAAAGGGCCGCATGCGGCCCCCGGGCCTCAGGTTGGGCACCTAGGCTCTAATCTGTTCCTTCATCGAGACGTTTGTACCCAGCTTAACTCACAATACAAGGATGTGTAATGAAATTGTAAAAATTATATTAAAGATGACATTAGCATGATGATGAGAGAAAGGCAGCACCATAAAGGGCAAAATACGAGTTTACACTGCAGAATAGCTAATGTATTGTATACTTGTAACATGTTCAGGATATAAAACCCCCGAGAAGTCTCCTGCTGTATATTAAACACCCCACTGCCATCTGCTATACACCTAGACTACAATTCATAATTGCAGAGCTTGTGACATATACAGATAAATCAGTGGTGTAAAGGCACAGCAATGTTAGAATATACACACTGACTAGGCCGGTGTCAGTGTGCCAGCAGGCGATCCTGGCACACAATGTAGTGGCAGGCCCTGGCAGGGTATATGAGTGCTTAGCTCACCTGATCCAGCTCCTCGTCCTGATCAGACTCTTCATCCTCACTGATATCAGAGTCATCCCCATCGTCTCCCCCCATCTCATCCTCCATCTCCTCATCCTCCAGAGCTCTCCTCTTAGCAATAGAAGCCATGCTGTCCCCTTCCTTCAGGCTCGGCGTGCAAGACCAGGAAGTAAACAGGAAGTTCCTCGGACTTTACCACTCCGTATCAGGGGGTGTTCCTAAAGCCTAGGCAGGCCTATATGCTTCGCGGCAGTCTGTCCTAGACCATGTCGGGTTGGGGGTTATAGTAAGTAAGTTATACATAATTCCTGTGTACAGTGCTGGTCTTTTACCCGGATAGGACACATGCTGCCATAGTATTAGACTCTAACCCCCCTCCCCATTCCCGTATGTGACATATGGAGGCCGTGCCATGTCTTCTGTGTGGTGAAGTTAGACAGGTTGGTTACATTCTATGTCATATAATTCCCGCCATACATTGAAGACATGTTGTTGAGCAGATGGCTGAGGTGTGTAGGCACAGAGCTCTTTATTCAGGTCTTAGAACCCACACAAAGCTAACACAACCTGTGCATGACAGGGGAACCACACACACACAAACCAGTGGCTGAGGTGCTATCACTGGTCCTACCTACCTGGACCCCTGAGAGGGCTGTGAGACCTCAGGTATAAGGTTATGTGCTCACATAAATGCAGGAGTGCCCTCCCTACTTACCCTTAGGGCCCCCATAGACCTTTAGATTTCTCTGTCAGATTTCCTTTAGATCTTCTTTTGTTTTACCAAAACCATGTAATATGAGGGGCTTTCTTAACCAGTGGTGCCCAACTAAGTTGATATGTAGTGCCACAAGTGCGGCCCTGGTCATCACTAAAGGGCCGCACATAACATCGATCCAGATCCTACCCGTCAACATATATCAGCAGGCGGTGTAACAGATCCCGTCAGGCAGTCAAAACCCGACAGCACCTACTGGGCGTTTGGACATTTTTTTATGGCACGAAAAGCCGTGTCCCCCGCAATCACGGCAGAGTAAACTGAACTCCACTGCGATTGCCGGCTCTCTGCCCAGCTCTCTACACACCGCCGGTGTCAAATAGAGTGGCGCCCCCTCCATTAACATTGAGGTCTATGGCGCCGCCCCCTTCGGCTTCACAGATGACGCCGAAGACACGGGGCCGGAAAGGCTCAGTGTGTCTGCAGCTCTGTATTAGAGCTGCAGGTACACGGAGAGCCGGCGGTTGTGCCCCATCCCAGCACGGGCGCAGTTTGATTCACGATCAAACTGCGCCCGAACTGACTTCGGACATATCGCCCAGGAGGTTAGCACCCTAACCCTACTATACTATACTAGAATTTTCTCACATCTGTCTCCTGAGCTGGACAAAAACAGCATAAGGAACAGGTGCAGTTATTAATGTGAATTATTATTATCTCTATATATATGTTTATATAGCACCGATTATTATTATAATATTACACAGCGCTTTTCATATATCATTACTAACAGTCTCTCAGAGGAGCTCACAATTTAATGTCCCTACCATAGTTCTGTATATGTATCTAACACAGTCATATGTCAGTCTAATCACGCGATTGATCGGCAATCAATTGGGTTCTGCTCACCCTGCCCGATCGACCCCAAAAAATCGGAATCGACTAAAAATCGCATCGGACATTGAACCAACATGGTCGATGTTTTTTTGGTAATCAAAGTACATTGGTGGACCCATAGCTCCTTATGCAGCAGACTTTCCAATCGATGGATTTTGTGGAATTGCCCATTTTGGAGATTGGCTCATGTCCAAATTGACCACAAATCGGATTCCCAAGGTGATGTTGCAACTATTCCCGATCCGAATAATTGCAGATTCCCGTTCGCCTGGAATTGATCGGGAATTGATCGGTGACAAATCGGCCCGTGTATGGTTACCTTTAGACTGAGAGCTGTGCCAATACCCCCTGTGTTAATCCCATGCCTTGACAGAGATGTCAACGCAGCCCATACATATACCTGACTTCCCGCCCCGCCTGTCATGTGTAACATAGAAAACCCATGCAGACAGAGGGGGAACATGCAATCTCCTTGCAGATAATGGTCAGAGCATGACTCAAACCTAGGACTCTAGCACTGCATGCCCAGACTGTGAACCACCTGAGCCAACGTGCTTAATTCCAAAAGTGTCATAGCGTATGAATGCAGAAAATGACAACAAAGCTGACCCATAGGCTATAGACACCTGTATAGCTCATCAGTTTAGAGTTAAACATAAACAATGGTCCTTTACTTATTCATTTATATATCTAATGCTGTAGCTGTTTATGTGTTTATGCCCCACATGTAAGTATTCATTGTACTTTATTCACACAGTTGGCCAGGAGCTTCCTGTTTGCCGATCCTGAACTGCGGTCGATGCAACATCACCGGGTGACATAACATAGGGGAGCTTGATGGGTGATTGACAGCCACCCTCCTGCACAACTGACCCAACTACTGAACACAGCAGCACAGTTGTAGTTCGCTGCCCTGTGAATGAAGCCTAAGCTGTTATTACAATGGCCACGGTGGACTGGCCAGCTGAGAATTCACCCAAAGTCCCCAAGCTAAACACTTCCAGGCTCAGTGCTTTTAGGAGAACTAGATTTTTGTCATCTCTGCTTTACACTCCATTCTAAATGGTTGCATGGAGTTAGTATGGATCTACTACACTAGAGGTATCAATTTGTAGCTGTTTTTTTATTTATAGCTACACACAGCCATAATATAGAAGCAAAGAGTTAAGATTGTACTGTCTATTCCATTTTCCAGTAAATTTCCTGTGGAGGAGATTCTGAAGTCCTTAGACAGTTGTAACCTCATTTCCTATTTTTTGCTCTATAGGAGGCACTTTTTCCCCCAACAACAAAGGGAAAACATATGTGCATTTTATATTGTGGATATACCAGTATACTCCTCCCTGCTGGAACATGCTGTATTCCAGAATTTACTCTGGAAGAAGAGGGGCAGCACTGAGAGCTGGAGAGAGTCGCTGTAAGTCTCCTACCAAGTAAATATTACTAGTACACAGCATGTTCCAGCAGACAGCCTGGAGAGATGCGCCATGGTTTTTGGGAGAAAAAAGAATATCTTTTTGCAAAATTCATTCTGGATTCTCTACAGAGGGGATTCTTTCTGTGAGTACATTTTCCTCCCAAAAACATGGTGTGTTTGGTACATCTTATTGTGTGCAATTAGGTAATGTAAGTTTAATCCTCTCCTGCTCCATTAAAAAAAACGACTGCACCTTCTCTAGCCAGGGGCAACACTTGTTTACTCTGATGGACCACTAGGCAGGGAGAAGAGAGGAAAGGCTGGAATACACGGCTAGATTTTTGAGCCGACCGAGATCTCGGCAGTTGCATGATGATTTCAGGATATCGTAGGTCCCCATTCAAAGTATAGGATATCGAACAAGGTCTCGCTCAGAAAATGACATACACAGGTAGATTTTTTCCCAAATTTCTGCACAGCTCAGTGTCGCGAACGCTCAAGGCACTCAGCTGTGCAGAAATCTGAAAAATCGACCCGTGTATTTCTACCTTTAGATCCCTTGTTTCAGTTTTTTTCCAGTTTCTCAGTGCTGTCAGAGTAATAAACAGGAATATGAAAAGTTGATAATTCCACAATGACAGGTGCCACTTGGGGTCCATCCTGATGCAGTAGTTCAGGTGATACACTTTTATCTGTGTACATGTGTGCAGATGTTGGTAGACGGGTAATAAGTGTGAAGAAAATCTCACATGTGGAAAGGAAAGAGAAGTAAATACTTTATATACTCAAATATAAGCCAATTTTGTCAGCACCTGAAATGTGCTCAGAAAATGTAATGTGGCTTATATTCGGGTCAAGAAATAAAAATCGAGGCATGTTGTAGGTGGACTTGGGTGAATTGCAAAGCCCCTGAACATGCTATCATCATCAAATTTATTTATCAAATGTAGAAAAGGGTTGTAGGTACATGTAGTTTTTGCATAAATTAGGTTCAAAGTAAAGTCAAGGTTTTTAAGTTGGCTCAATTTGAACTTATTTTGTGCAAAAAACTTCATATGTTAGAGCACTATTTTTTTTTTTACAATGTTCCCACATCCCTTCTCTACATCTCCAGCATTTTTGGTCATGATATCATGTTCATGTTGATGATATCATGGCTTAAATCTGCTGATTTAAATAATAACATTGAGTAAAAGCCGAGTTTTTCAGTCCAAAAAATGTGCTGAAAAAGCCCCCCTCTGCTTATACTGAAGTCAGAGTCAGAACCCCACTTACCTGTCCGGTTGTTTACTGGTCAGGCGCAGGCAGCCTCTGTGAATGGTCCGATGTGTTTTCAATATTCTATTGGCAGCATTCCCAAGATCTGGTGAAATGTAAACAAATGGCACAGCAGCACCATCTTGTGGACTATTTGTTACTTTTTACTGAAGAAATTTCAATTCAAAAACTCCTCTACTTATGATTCAAACATGACAATAAGTTTCCATTCCATGTATTGGTCCCAATAATAATAATAATGAAAAAGACTTCTTGAATGGAAATTTATTTTGATGCTTGAATCAGTTTAAAAATTGCCTTGAAACCCCATCCTGTAACAATACCTGTGTTCTCTTAGCTTTATTGAGGTTGTGGCACTAAGATTCAACTGTTTGATTCATTCCTAGGGGTAATGGTGCTTTCTTTTTATTTTTCTCATTTAGAAAACTCCACTATCTGATTTTGTATTTCCTACCCCAGACTTATACTCCAGTCAATATGTGTTTCCCACCTTTGTAGTTAAAACTAGGTACCTCGGCTTATATTTGGGTTGGCTTATACTTAATTATATACAGTAACAACGATCATTTAAAACCAACTGGTCATTGCTGGCAAACCCCATTGTCACTGCTGTGACAGACACGTCATACATAGCCCGTTGCATCTGCCCTGCGTAGACAGGCAAAAATTTGGGCCAATATATCTTTGCTCAGGAAATCTTCAATGATCCTCCCACAATGTATTGCAGTGGTGGGCAACTGAGTTAATATGGAGGGCCACAAATGCGGCCCTCGGCATCACTAAAGGGCCCCCACATAACATTTTCAATCTATACTGACTTGTACAAGCATTTTATAATGAAAGAAATGACAGCAGACGGAGCTAGAAGACATTATTTTTAAATAACAAAACTTGTTTTAAATTATACTTCAAGCATTAGGAATCACTTTTGGCAGACAGGCAAGTTCCTATGCATTAACAGTTAGGTTTCAGGGGCTGCAAGTGGAGGACTGAGGGGGGCCACTAAAAAACGTCCACCGGTCCGCAGGTTGGGCACCTGGGATGTATTGACTAGAAATGCTAAATTATATGCTGTATTGCAACATGCGATCTACATGCAGACTGAAACAGAGCATCAACCTGCTTCTGTGCATGATTGGGTTAACTCTAATCTAGATGTGATTTGCATATTAATGTTAAAGTGGACCTATCGCCTCCTTTTTTATCATCTATTATTGGCACCAGAAGTGACACCCTATACCTATGTGTAGGCCTTGCTATGTTTGAGTTTTATCTGAAGAACACAGCTCTCTGTCTTATCACTGGTCAGCCAGTTCTCCTTACTCATCATCACACCCGCAACTGCCGGTATCTGGCTGAAACGTCACATCACCGTTGTCAGCACATGGTGTAGACTCTTATTACTCTCTTTTGTTTTCAGGACTCATCCTGCATTATGAAGGTTTTGTTACTGAAAGAGCCTAAATCTGGTGACCAGGGTTTAGACCTTTATGTGGAGGTGAGCAGCTCTCTCTATGTTTTGTCACTTCCTTTAGTATAAGAATTGTATTAGGGCGATTACATACTAGCATTTTCTGCCTAGAAGCACATGTATCCTCTCAGTTTCTAAGTACTGTATAGATTAGGCTCAATCAGCCCTATAGTCTGTGTACTAATTTATGCAAATATAATAATAATAATAACACAATTGATATTGATGCTGCGACTCTGGGTGGGTAAAAATATATATCTAATGAGTGGCCTGCCACAATCCCTCAGAATCTGAAGGGAACTGTGTGCCCCTAGATGACATGTATTTTAGCAAAAGTTCATTTTATAGTGTGGTGTAGTTTATAATCAGTATGACAACAATGTGTTTTAGGGGGGTTTCCACATGCGCCGGGACTCCTTCCTCTAATCGTATTGCCTGGTGGGAGGTCCCGACGGAGCACATTCACTTACCTGCTCGGCGGATGCTGTGTAGAGATGGTTGAAATTTTCGAGCTGATTTGTGAGCTGATTGTAAAGCCTCTGAAAATGGGATCATCACCAAAATTGCTGGAGATGTAGAGAAGGGTTGTAGGAACATTTGGGGAAAAAAGTTTTGCTCTAGCACATGTCATTTTTGCATAAATGAAGTACAAAGTCAAAATTCCGATTTTTACTTGAATTTGAACTTAATTTGTGAAAAAACTATTTGTGTTAGAGACATACTTTCTTTTTTGTAGTATACCTCCAACACTTCTCTACATCTTCAGCAAGTTTGGGGGTAATAGCATGTTCAGGGGCTTTGCAATTAACTCGAAATGGTCGAATAAAAAAAAAAATTCGACCATCTCTACTGCTGTGTTCTGTGCTGAGCCGTTCCACTGATGCAGGGCTGAACGTAGTGGAGTATGTTGAGCCTCTGCATCAGCGGATGTCTAAAGGGGGTAAAGTCTATGTGCTCCGTCGGGACCCTGCTTAGCAGAGGGGGTCCCGACGGATGTGGAAACATAGCCTTGTACTTTTGTTTATGATTATTGTGTTTTTATGGAAAACATTCCTAGTCTATTATACAAGGCAGGTTAAAGTACATTAAAATAATCATTTAAAATGTAAGGTGATTGTTTTAAAATGTATTTCTTCTAACTTGCACTGATCAACCAAAAGTGAAATGGAACATAAAATCAATTGAGCAGTGATCGGACATGTTGGTAAATTAATCATTCAAGTACCTGATGGGTTTTCTAAGTATTTGGATCGATTTGTATCTGATGGTATTATGGAGCATGTGCAGGACTTTGTAAAGGAATTAATTGGTTTTTTAATCGATCACACTGTGTGCTGGTACTATCAATCCTTGTTAAGGCTCCCATACACGGGTAGATTTTTTACTCGAATTTTCGACCGATCGATCACCGTGCGTGTTCACGCCTATCGATCGATCGCCGATCAATCGAGTTCTTCCCACCCTGAACGATCGACCAAGCAAAATGCTAAAAATCGGATCAGACATTGAACCGACATGTTGGTTTTTTGGGTTGATCGTTTGGCAATCAAAGTACGTTGGTGGACCCATAGCTCCCTATGCAGCAGCCTTTCCGATGATCAAACTGTGCCCATGCCGGGATCGGGCAAAACCACCGTCTCTCTGTGTCCCGGCGGCTCTGTAGAAGAGCTGCCGACACACGGAGCCCTTCCTTCCCCGTGTCTTAGGCGTCATCTATGACGCCGAAGGGGGCGGGGGGGGCGCGCCATGTTAATGGAGGGGGCGCCGCTCTCCACACGCCGCCGGCGTCTATTTGACGTCGGAGGTGTGTAGAGGGCTGGGCGGAGAGCCGGCAAGCACGGTGGAGTACAGTGTACACTGCCGCGATTGCGGGTAAAACGAGCTTTTCGTGCCATAAAAAATGGCGCGAAAAGCACAAACCGCCCAGAGGGTTAATTCCCGATCCAATCAATTGATGATTCCATGATCGCCTGGAATCGATCCGTGGCAAATCAACCCGTGTATGGCTACTTTTAGACTGGCAGGCAATATCTAAATTTCAGAATTGATTGAATCTTAGATTGATCGATCAAAAGCTGTGATATGAGTATGGCCACTCACATATGTACATACATCCAGCGTAGGCGCGCACCAGAACATTTGCTGGGCGTTTTCCGCGCAGCTTGTGGGCAGATTGATTATTGATGCAGCATAGGAAAGACACGGAAAAACAGCACCTGAACAGCAATCCTGCCTGAAAGCTTGTTACCTGATAGCTTCATGTTGTTGCTTCCATGCCTCTTCTAATAAATTTTCCAATTCTTTAAATAGTCCACAGAGCAAAGAAATAAGGAGATGGGTCGTTTTTGAAGCTTTATATAAGGGCAAACAGTGCTGCTGTAAGTGTCACAGAGGCAAGTAAAGTACAACAAAGGTATAAAAAGCAGATTAATACAGTCACCACAATTGAGGGCATTTGGGAGATCCTAAATATGGTGGCTTTTAACTTGTGAGAGGGGCCAGTAGATCGCCTGGCATAGCTTCATGAAAACGGCAAGCTGTATTACAGCCCAGATGTGATGCTGAGCAATGATAAATCTGTTTTCCAGCGTTAAAAGCAGACATTGGTACATGACTCATGATGCATCTGCAGTAACCTATAGTCCATATACTGTGTTTCCCCGAAAGTAAAAGTTAAAGTAAGACCTAGCTGCATTTCCCTCCCCCGAAAATTAGACCTACACAGAAAAAAACAGCTGTAGTTCGTCCACTTTCTAGGCTGCTGACAGTTGAAAGTGTCTGCAAGACCCTGTGATTGGGTAGACACAGTGTGCAGCGCCAGGTGAATGCCGCCCCCAGGAAAAGAATAAGTCAAAAAGCCCCAAAGCTAAGCGGAGAAGCTGAACAAAAGCTTTAGAACACAGCGACATCTTGTGGCAATTCTATATAATACATCAAATGAATTTAACATGACACACACTGTACCGATTTAATAGAGAAATTCAGTCTAGGAAGGAGAGAGGGCGGGAATCACAAGCAGAGTACAGTGACCTCTAGGGGGTTAATATTAAGAATAAGACCCACTTGAAAAGAGGCAATTTTAACCATGCTCACCGATCGTGGGCAGCCGGTTGTGTGCGGTTGGTGATGCGTTTGGGCGTGATTGACCAGGCAAATTCTACACTCGATTTATAAATAAAATTTACCTCTTGATTGCACCCATAGAGAATGAATGGACACAATTTTTGATCGCATCCGATTTGATTGCTCTGCTAGGTGGAACCATAGCCTAACAGGGTGTTTAGAAAGTGAAAGATGAAATTGCAATTATTGTAAGCATAGCCCTGCTCTAGTCCCTCTAGTATTATAACTACACCAAGGTCGCCAGCACACAGTGTTCATCCCTAAATAATTATTATAGAACAGATTGTATCACCTATATGCAAAGTAATGTAAAATGATTTCCTTATACATATAAATGCATGCATTACAATGGCCTATCTTCCTCCTTAGGAGTTGTCATCCCATGGACTGCAAGCAACACTTATCCCTGTGTTATCCTTTAAATTTGTGTCACTGGAGCAGCTCTTTGACAAGGTATAATCTTACTTTATTCTATTACCAACCTTAATCTAGTTTATTACTGCCACTCTTTCTGTGCTGATGGATTAAGCCTGTTACGGCGTACAAGTGGGGGACTAACAACTTCAGGATAAATGTACTGCAATTGTAACCTACAGTACATTTGCTTTGCTACTATGTTATTGTACTGAATGTAATAATAATTATTTCTTATTATATTACTCAAAATTAAGAAAATATTTATTGGAAAAAAACAACTTCAGGAATCTGATGGTTTCACAAAGGTCTGCGTATTTAGAGCAAATATTGCCGTTATGTTACTGCATGTGTAAATAAATAAATGGCCACTGTGGCTCTCATTTTATTTCCAATACATTTTTTTATTAATTTTGAGAAAAGTAACATAACAAGAAATAATTATTAGTACATTCAGTACAATAAGATAGTGGCAAAGCACATTTAGGTTAAAATTTCTATACATTTATCCTGCAGTTGTTAGTCCCCCAATTGTACACTGTAACACACTAAAGCTAGCCATACACGGGTAAATTCATGTGCAATCGACCTCCAATTAATCACAGTGTGAGGTCACCAGATCGGGGATCAATTGAACGGAAATCAATGTGCACCACATGGGCACATCGATTCCCGTTCGATGGGGACCTCCGGGTAGCAGAGTTCTCCCCATCTTCTAGCGTGTTGAATCCGAACATGCTAGAAGCTGGGCAGAAATCCATCCATTCTCTCTCCCCATACAAGTGAAGAGTGCTGACTCCGCCCCCTTCACTGACAGCCGACGGCTGTGTGAAGAAGGCAGAGCCGGTTTTGACGGAACACAGATTCTTCTTCATGTAAAGTATTGGAGATTGAACGGGGTTTTCCAACATGTTGGAACCCTGTTCAATCGAGTTTCTTCGAGCGGGCTCTATTGAACACGCTGGAAGGAAAGCACACACAGGTAGGGTTGTAAGCAGATTAGAGTACAATCAATCACCGTGACTGCGCACGTTGATTGATTGTACACGAATCTTTTTACAAATCTACCCGTGTGTGCCTAGCTTATATCCATCAGCACAGATAGAGTGACAGTAATAAACCTTCCTGCAGCACGGTTACACTGGAATATCATTTGTGGTTTAAATATTATCAATTTACACTTACAACTGTAAGAATGTGATGCAGAGAAAACATAAAATCATGGGCCCATTCTTGTGTTATGTGGCCAAAACTTACACTATACACTTGAATCTTGAAACTTGAATCTGGGATATACACACAATTAACTTATCCACAAAATAATTTAATCAGGTGTTCCAGTCTCTTTCATTGCCAGAAATGTATTAAATCAAACACTTGCAGAGCTCTTCTACAAACATTTGTAAAATATTTGGTAGCTTTCAGAGCTCAGTGAACATGGTATAGTGATAGGCTGCCACCTGTGCAAAAAGTGAATTCATAAACTTTTTTGTTGCTACAGTAAATATTCCACTGATAGTAGTTTAATAACAAAGTGGGATCAATCAGGAACATCAGCAACTAAGGCTATGTTTCCACTATATGTCGGGACCCCCTCCGCTAAGCGCATTACTTGGCGGGGATCCCGATGGAGCACATAGACTTTACCTGCTGGGCGGATGCTGTTTTTAGAAATCTGCCGATGCAGAGGCTCAATGTACTCTACTACGTTCAGCCTTGTATCGGCAGAATGGCTTGGCTCTATGAAGACACAGCATCTGCCGAGCAGGTAAGTGAATGTGCTCCGTCCGGACCTCCCGCCAAGCAATGCGCTTAGCGGAGGGGGTCCCAACGCATGTGGAAACCCCCCCTTAGCCACCAAGAGGTAGGCCTTCTAAAATTAAAGAGCGATGCCAAAGCATAGTTCAGTGTAGATTTCACCAACTTTCTGTAATATCAAGCTCTAGAGATCTCCAAACAATTTTTTATGGCTTTCAATTAACTCAAGAATGGTGCATAAAGTACTTCATGCAATATGTTTCATTCATTCGCCATCGAGTGCAATGCCGACGTTGGATGTAATAGCCCTAAGGCACTGGACTATAGGCAGTAGAGGCATGTTCAGTTTAAGTTATGCTCAGTTTGGCATTTTGATGGACAAGTCTGGGTTTGTCAGATGCCTTGAGATCTGTACTTGCCTGACCTCATTGTGCCATGTGTAAAGTTTGGTGGAGGGGGGATCATGGTTTTGTCTTCCAGGGGTTGGGTTGGCCTCTTAGTTCCAGGAACATAATGAAACAGTTTGAGAATGTTTTCTTGCTATTCCATTATGAATGCACGTTAGCGCACAAAGAAAGGTACCTAAAGACACGGATAAGCAAGTTTGGGGTGGAAGAACTTGACTGGGTGACACAGAACCCTGACTTGAAGCTACTAGACCACCTCTGTAATAAATAAGTAGGGAGACTGCAAGTCAGGCCTTCTCGTCCAACATCACTGCCTGGCCTGCAAAGTCAACTCCAGTGGCGTAGGAACCACTATAGCAGTGCTATGGGGCCCATATTTACAGGGGGCCCACCACTCCTGGAAGGGCAGAGATTGGAGTGACAGGTTGGGATGGGGGGCCTGCATACAAATTTTTGCTATGGGGCCCAGTCACTTCTAGCTACGTCACTGGTCAACTCCATATTAACCTCCCTGGCGGTTCACTGAGGTGCAGATTTCTGTACCAAAAGTGATACAGTGTTTTGCCTTTCCGCCCCCATCGGCGTCACAGATGTAAGCGCTATGGCGGCTTTAGAGGTACAGAAAAAAAAAATTTAGTTTGGAAAAAAAAATTTTTTTTTTTTTTTAGAAGTTTACACTTGTTTTCTTTTATTTTGATTTGGATTGGATAAAACATTTATAAAACATTTATCCAATCCAATGAAAATAAAAACAAATAAAAGTAAAAAATACAAGTAAAAAAAAAAAATATCTAAGAAAAAAAAAAGAATTCTGTACCTTTTTAAATCTTCCGGCCGATGACGTCATTGGCACACGAGCGCAGATCACGGAAATAGCCAAAGACCTCGGCTATTTCCGGATCTGCTCGGCTGCAACCGGAGATGATCCCACTAACAGAAAGCGGGAGCGTTTCTGCTAGCGGGATCCACTTTTGAACTGGATTATAGAAAGACATTTCTATAATC
Organism: Ptychadena robeensis; assembly: GCA_036250615.1. Classification (NCBI taxonomy): domain Eukaryota; kingdom Metazoa; phylum Chordata; class Amphibia; order Anura; family Ptychadenidae; genus Ptychadena; species Ptychadena robeensis. The sequence goes on along the minus strand of CM070037.1, from coordinate 56,229,098 downwards.
CAGTTCAAAAGTAAAAAAAATTAAATTTTAAAAAATCACACGTCACTCCGGAAGAAGCCGGTGACGGAGGGAGAAGATGGCGGCGGCGGAGCAGGTGAGCTCCCACGGTTCGGGCATATTGCTAGGGAGGTTAACTTCCCTAGCGCTCAGCCTGTATGTTAAAAACAGCGTGGTACGGTACAGCGCGGTACGGTATACAGTACTCTATGGCTTGCCGCAGGCCCTTTGGTGTCACCAATGATGCAGAAGGGCGGTCCCAGAATCAATCTGTGGCTCAATGGAAAATTGTTGCAGCTTTCAGGAGCACAAGTTTCAAGTTTTGACGATTGCGGTTCGGCCAGAGTTTGTTTTGCAAAAACCTCTGAATATACTGGGTTCGTCTTAAGCGCTAGGGGGGGTTAAAGCATATTGATGAATGTAATGTCATTTAAGTTCATGTGCACATTTGGCAATATATTATTAATGCTGTTATATTAATAACAGTTCTTTGGAATACCTGTAATAACCTGTTCCTGAACATAGAAATGATTGTGTACTATTTCCCATTCCATTAAGTTTTCTGTAAATGTATGATTTCTCTATTTCTCAGCTCTCACATCCAGAAAATTATGAGGGTCTCATATTTACAAGCCCCCGGGCTGTAGAAGCTGTAACATTATGTCTGCAGACATCTACTAACAAAGAAGGTGAGTGTACAAAGATCAAAGCTATAAACATTATTAAACACATCATTGAACATAAATGTACTACATTTGGAAGTTGATCATGGATATTGCACTTACTGTTAATCTATTGCCACTTATTGTGCCCTGGTTCCATTCTACTGTGTCTATTTGATATGGTCTATACCTTATTATAAGTGACATCTAGTTACTTAGTAGTTACACATTTATTGTAAAAACTCTTTAATAAAAAATGTATAAATGTACTGTATTTGACTTATACTAAAAGGCCAGTATTAATAGTATTATGTTAAAGCAACTGTCAAATATATTACGGGATATTACGGGAGGTGCCACCTCTCCAGTGAGGCGTTTGGTGGCGACGTGCGGTCCTGTGGAGTTGGGGTGCGGCTGCGGGTCCGGTGGCTGCCGTCTTACACTACCTATCCCTATTTCTTTCCCCCACTATCCCCCGGCATGTTTCTGCTCCCGGCGTTGGTTCGGCGCATGGATGCGCCCCTCCTGGGCACCTTGGGGCCCTCCCTGGTTGTGTGGGACCTATGGCCAAGCCCACCTACACACCCCAGGCATATCACTAGGCAAATTACTGAAGCACCTATATATCTCCTGAAGAAGCTCCTTGAGCGAAACGCGTTGAGATGGTGTCCTCCAATATGTTGATTTTATACCCATTGAGAATTATTATGCACTATCCCATGAGATGTACATAACTGTATCCAATGACAATGTCATCCTATGTATGTATTTTGTATTGTTACTACAATTCTGTCCAAATAAATGACCACTTTTATATAATAGTTGATTCATTAGTGCCTCAAAGTCCCCTGGAGGCTTGGCCTCGCATTGGTAGACAGATTGGGGGATTTAGTTAGGCCACCCCCCTCTGTTTTTCCAGACCCTTCTCTTTTTCGCATAAATTATGGGATGTTGGCACGCCTTTTTTATTATTCAGTGGAGGGAACGGGATTAGAGTATTTGTTTGTTTAACAACTGTCAAATATAGTCTGTGAATAATCGTGGCAAATTTGACTTGACTTTGACCTAACTTTTGCAAAAACTACCACATCCCTTCACTACATCTCCAGCAAATTTGGTGATGATAACTTGTTCAGGGGCTTTGCAAATTACTCAAAAAGTCCACACACAAAATGCTGCAATTTTAATTTCTTGACCCGAGTTTAAGCCGAATTACATTTTTTGAGCACATATGAGAAGCTGAAAAATCCAGCTTATATTCGAGTATATACGGTTATTGTTTTCCCGCGGTTTATTTTGATCTATTTATCCATGTACAAAAGTAAAAGCCCCCCATACACAGTACAATCTTACCAAACAATTTCCGTGCAATCGACTTTTGTTCTACCAAAACCATGTAATATGAGGACCTTTCTAATCCTTCCAATCACTATGTAATTAGGGAGGACCCGGCACTACATAGTTGTTGGTAGATCCCCCCCCCCCACCAGTATACTCTATTCCCCAACCTATTAGACTGTCCTTTACTCCTCCTGTGTCATAACCTGTTCCTGTGTGTACTATATTGTGTTGTATCTCCACTCTAATGTATTGTACAGTGCTGCGTAATATGTTGGCGCTATATAAATAAATAAATAATAATAATAGATCTAATGGAAATTGTATGGAATGATCTAAAGGTGTATGGGGGGCTTAAAGCGGTTTTAAACTAAAAAAAAATCACTTACCTGTCAGCAGTTCAGATCCTGGAAAACTGCTACACAAAAACAAATAAAACGTACTTACCTTCTTCATGTTTTCAGCGATGGTGGCAGCATGTTGATTAAGGGCAAGAGAAGCCACTTCCTGATCGATTCTTCTCCGGGCAGCCGGCAACTGACAACAACCCCCCCCCCCTTCTCCACACCCCCTCACTCCTACACAGACAGCGACTCCTCTGCAGCTTCATGTGGGGAAGACGGGGGGGGGGGTGCACTCGGCTGAATCCATCTAGGCTTCTCTCTCCCCTCTTCACAAAGTCGCTGACGTCACATTTGTGAGACTGAGACACAGGGGCTTATGAGAAAAAATCCCAGTAACCCCTGCAGCTTGTTACGTCCTGCCTAGGCGAAACGCAACACAGTGGGAGGGGCTGTCTCTAAAAAGACACCCCTCCTGCTGTCAGAAACATTTTTTTATTTTTTTTATTTTATTTTTTTAGTCAGCGATCTCTGCAGTATCAGCTGAGCTGAAGCTGATCATGCAGAGTGACCTAACAGGTGGTAGGTCCGCTTTAAGCCAGTTGCACATATTTTAAAATATGTGACCAAAATAGTGGGGGTGCCTGGAAAGTCATTTTATTTAATTTAATTTAGAATGGACTCATGGAAGTACAACCCTCCCCCATTCGGGGAGTAGCAGGATATTTGCCATTATGTAAATTGTGTCAGGGAAAAGGTCCTCTTCCCATAAACTCTGTTGTATAATGCCTATTTGTACTGCCTATGGTGACATTTCCAATAAGCCTGTGATGTCAGCTTCTAATTAAATAAAGATAACAGCATTTTGTTTTCAATTAGAGTGTCCCACTCAAGAAATTATTGTAAATTAACCTCCTCGGAAATGTAATATTGCCGTCTAATTTAGATTTTTAATTAGGCCTTTGATTTTTAAGCTGAAAAATCACACACCGTGAAATCTTTAATCATTGCTAATATGTTGTAGAAGGTTATTAGAACTCTCGCACAAAAATTAGCCCCTGGCATTTGTATTTATTTTTCTTTTTTTATTACCAATAAAAGCATTAACTCGGCAAAGAGATGAGCTACCTTTAGATAATTACACCAGAGGAGGGGAAGATAAACCATTAAAATGCATAGAATTGCAGAGGTGAACAACATTAAGGTGAAAAAGAAATCGAGATTCCATGATTTAGCATTTATGTCATTTTTCTTGTCAGTCGGGAAACAACACTTGTTAGTGGCAGTTACTGATCACTGATGAACAAGGCCTGTAAACCAGCTTTGTCACCTTATGATACCCTGTTTCCCCTAAAAAATAAGGCATCCTCCGAAAATAAGGCATCCTTACATTTTTGCCTCAGGCTGAAATATAAGGCACCCCCGAAAATAAAGCACCCCCTCAGATACGGTACTGTAACTCTGGACAGGGGGGGATCAGAGGGGGCAATCAAAATGATTGAGTCTGAGTCTCCTGTGCCATTTGAATACCCCCTCTGATCCCCCCTGTGTCATTTCAAGTGATCCCCCCACCCTGATACCCCAGTGCCGTATTCTTCGTTCTTCATGGAAAAATAAGACATCCCCCGAAAATGAGACGTAGGGCATCATTGGGAGCAAAAATGTATATAAGAAACTGTCTTATTGTCGGGGAAACACGTTATATAGTCATCTTTGTTTAAAGTTGAAATCCAGAAATGTTTTTTTTTATCTTTTGGAGATGGCTAGAAAACCTACATGGAAGAATATATTGCTGATAGTCCATATGAAGATAGCTTGGTGGTTATTTTGTCCCTGCACAGTCAAACCACTTAATAACATGTGTAAAGCTAGGCATACACAGCTAAAAAAAAATTATAGATTCAAGCACAGGCGCGTTTAGGGTGCTCAAGTGCTAAAATTTAGTAAAAAATTGAGCCGTCATTCTTTTCTTCGATTGATCCCTCTTTAAAAAGGTCGGTCGACCCGGGAACGGACAAGCCTGTAAATCCCGGTCTCATAGGAAGAGCAGAGAGTGGGATACTGATGGCTGCAAAGGAGGGGGTTCCAGCCTGTCAGCTGAGAGTCAGGACTAAGGAAAGGGGGTGGAACCAAGCACGGGCTGTATACATTACACAGACAGAGTGCTGGGGGGGCTTCTCTCCTTTGCATGTATTCTGTGTCCGGCTGTAGCAAAACTTGTGCACATCAGTTACCGTTCGATTGACTCGCGATCGAGTGCACCGTGGTGACGTCACCATGCGGGTCGATCGCACAGGAATCTATGTGCACCACGGATTCCCAGTTCGATGGGGACCCTGGTCCTGTGTACACCTGGTGTTGTGAAATATTTTCAGGCAGAGAGCTCAGATCAACCAGGATTTATGGACATGTTCATTCCCAATTCGAGTGATCTATCAATCCCGCTCAAAGAAAGGATGGATGACTTGATTTTTTTATAGATTTAAGCGCAATCTGTCATCATATATGCCTTTGCGTTTGTTTTTGCACATTGCTGACAGGCCTTAGGGCTTGTCCCAATTGGAGAAGTTGGCCGCGCAACGGTGCGTTTCTGAGCAGCTGCTTCTATTCATTTCAGTGGGCTTGTCCCCACTTGCGCGGGCGCCCGAGTCTTGGTCGCGGCTAGCCACTAGCGGCTACATTGACATGTACAGGGAGTGCAGAATTATTAGGCAAATGAGTATTTTGACCACATCATCCTC
>CM070037.1:56205967-56223919 GCA_036250615.1 Ptychadena robeensis | reverse complement strand
TAATAAAATTATTCCTCAAAAACACCACTTGCCTAATAATTCTGCACTCCCTGTAGTTAGCCACTAGGGCAGCCGCAACCAATTGTGATCTTTTTCAGCCGCTGGCGGCTTGCGGGACCAGCTTCGCCGGTGGGACAAGCCCTTAGGGATTAGATAGATAGAGGATGATAATGTGTAGCTAGGGAACAAAGAATTCAACACGCCGGTTGGTTTTTATGTAAGCTTTAGCATATTAATGCTGTTTTCATTGTTTTTAGATATTAAGCTTTCATTGAAAGACAGCAGAAAGATTCTCCTGGGAAGTTTCTTATTCAAACACTTTCAGAAACAGCATTGCCACCATGGGCATTACTAGCGTCGGGCACCTGGGGACTTTTGTTGAATGCTCAAGATCACAATTCTTTAACTTCACATATTATTTTCTATAATATATAACTCATACAGAGAGTGGGTGAAATTTTACATTGATGATAGAATTTAATCTTCTAACAATCTCTTGAAACATAGTAGAGGTCCCAAAGCTTGATCAAATTCTGTTTCCCACTGGACAAAAATCGTGGTTTAAAAAATAGCAACACAAACCCCATTGAAAGAGTTGTTAAGGCATTCTGTCTAGCCTAGCCTCTGAATATTGAATGATCATAATAAAAGTAATATTTCTTTATTTGTCTGGATTTCCCTTTGCTGATGTTTTGTGGTTCCATGTCCTTCCAGCTTGGGAATGTTCTTTAAAAAGCAAGTGGAATTCCAAACCTATCTATGTAGTTGGCAATGCTACAGCTGCTCTGGGTAAGTACCCAATACCACCTAGGTTGGATTTTAAATTTGCATTCTGAAATTTGCTGTGTTTTTCATAGAAGAGTTATTTTCTAGGTCCAGTAGAAAGTATATTATATAGAATGTATATTATTATATGGCTTTTTATTTCTGAAAATCTCTAGATCAAAGTCCCCTAGAGTTCAGCAGATAAAAGTGTCCTACTTTGATTTCCTGCCCTCACTCCCTCCCCCTTCATGTCACCAGCATCATGATGACACAGGGGATCTGAGGACCAAAAGCGACATTCCCTTCCTCTTTGGTGGCATTGTTAAAGCCGAATAGGTAGAATCCGGAACAATCAACTGGAACAATTAAGTGTAGCTCAAAGATATCCTGAACCTTCTGGGAGGTTAATATTCAATAGCAATCCAATATCCATCAATACTGCTACCACACTGTGTAATCCAGTGGTTCCCAAACTTACCTTCCAGGGTGCCCCTTTTCTATTTAGATTATCGAGCCCCCCCTCCTCTCCTTATTCAAACACAGGTTAAGAATGAGGGCCCGCGCCCCCCTGGAATACCCTAGGAACCTAGGAAACACTGGTGTAATCAATGCAAAACCCATACCTTAAAGTTGATTCTTCCAACTATAAAAAGAAAGGTCTGTGCACCTGCTCCAAAAACCATAAAAACCATAATCCAAATAAACATTTCATCTTAATGCTCGTTCAGAAAATCCAACTTTCTGCTATAAGTTGCACTATTGCCACCCTTTATTTAAGTGGACAAAGCATCAAACATTTTGCTTAGAAATGTGTGAGACAATTGCAGGTATTTTCTTTATTTTTTTTTGTCAAATATATAACACAGGCCAGCTCATTCACAGGGCAGGCAAGACTGAGGAGATAGCCTAAATCACTTACAGAGAAAGAACTATGTCACTGCACTGGAGCTCAACTATGGCATTAAAATAATAATAATAATGAATATCATAACAGGAAAATTTGAAACTCAAAATAAAATAGTAATAATTACAAGTTTTTGTAAGATGATAAAATTGCTGCTTTTTGTTACATGCCAGGAAGGTACAATACAAACACCCTTTGCTTCTTTGCTTACTTCTGGCATCTTTTGCATTGCTGTACCTTTCTGTTTAACTATTCTGCAGTTTCATAGAAGAATTGCAGCTCAGAGAACTCCACAGCCGCACATTTTAGCCTGACTTTCAGGCTTTTCAGGTGAACTGTTTGACAGGAGCACAGTTATATGCAAAAGGCCAATGAAAATGATGGCAAACTAATTATTTGTGTTTGGTCTGCCTTGACCCAAATGTTGCCGTATACAAACGTAAACACACACAGAATTATTTAAAAGCCAAGTATATCTTCCTAACTAAGCTGAAACGGAAAGATATGCCAGAAGAATTTATTTCCTTTTTTCTTTTAACTTGTAAATAAGGTTTGATTTTTTTTAGTTACTGAGAACTCCAAAAATGTAGGGATCATGTTGAAAGGCCAGCCCCTCAGTCTGTCCATGACTCCTGTGACAGCTATCGCCCATACCCACAAGGGAGGTTGTAGTATCTTTTGCTTGCATAGAGGGTGTAAGAACCTGTCAAATAAAACTAATATAATCTTATCCTAGTTCACTACTGTGTCTGGCAGTGATGCTTTTCTATTGAGTGCATAGGTCCTATGCCTATGCTACATTTCTACTTCCATGTACAATAAGGGCAAATGAATAGAATGACCTATTGTAATGTTAATGTAATTTGTTTTTCAGTTTTCCTCTGCAGTTTTTATTCCCAGCACACCTGTACATTCTACATACAACAATGCCAGAACCTTTTGTAATTTTATATTTAAATAATCTCAGCTAAATCCCACAATAATGTAATGTTGGTGTGAGGACTTGCTAGAAGTTTAGTAATTTTTTTATTGTGGTCTGACTTCCCTGTGCTTTCATGATACAGTAAACCTCATGTGTACCAAATCCACCATTGGCCCATAGGGTCTGCCAATGTAGCATTTAAAACATTCAATAGGTACTAGAGTAAATTTGGAAAAAAAGGTTTTTCCCTCATAATACGTGAATTCCTCAAAGGGTTAAAATGGGGGTGTTTATAATTGGCCCAAAGTGCATGCACGAAGTTTGACACCTGGTCCATTGGCAAATGACCAGAAAACAACCATGTAAATCTAACCTTAGTATTGTGAGCTGATTTGCTGTGGCATGCCATGAGACTTTTATGCCAGGCTGATTTAAATCGCATTCTTGTGTTTTTTTTTATATTTTATCAAAGATTTAAAAACTTAACCCCCCCTGCCGTTCCTGACGGTCCCAGCTCGTTCAGCTCTGGAGGGAGAGCAAACTAACTGCTCCATTTGTCTCCAATCTAATGAGGCAGCTGTAGGGGAACGGGTCACACCCCCCCCCCCCATGCTGTCCTATGTAACCTGGCACATCTGCAGCGCCATCTAGTGGTCGCAGTGCTAATTTACCTGATACAGTGAATTATTGAAATCTTCATTATCTGATATTGTGAGTAATTCACAAAGCATCTGAACATGTTATTATATTCTGGATATCTACCAGACTCCTGTATGGACATACTTTGGGAAATTACAGGCCTTCAATGTAAAAAAACTTTTTTTCCATTAAAGTCTATGGTGCACTTTTGGTACAGAAATCTGCACCTCAGCAGTGCGCTAGGGAGGTTAACAAAAATTAAACAACAGTAAGCAGCACAGTTATATGGATGGGATGAGCAAGACCAAGTAATCAAATAAGCAGGAGCACTGAATAAACATATTTATGTGCCTCTGCATACAAAACATTTCTATATGTATATATCCTCCACTAGAGCAGCTTCAAACATTCCTGAGACATTTTGCCTATGTGTGTTTCCTCTAAATATAAGCGTTTTTATCAGAGAGTTACTACATTATAGCAGTATGCTTATTTTTATATTTTTTTCTAATTTTATTTAATGCGTTTCTCCAGTCAAGTTCAGTACCAGCAAGGCTAAGGGTAAGGCTTTGTTTCCATGGTGTCTGTGAGTCCGCTAAGGTTCCTCCGTCTAACCTATATATGACATCCATGTACATCCTGTAAGGCATGCGTAAAGGTATGGGTAACAGACGGAGGGATCTTTCTGCCCATTCTTCTGCTCCTTCGATTTCCCAAAAGTTATGATTGCAAAGGACCCGGAAGTGATGTTGTGTAAGTTTTCGTTACCAGAAAGGTACAGCAATACAAAAGATGCCATCGGCTGGTAACCGATTCAATTCATTGTCTATAGGCATGTCACCTATACTTGCATAGGGCTCTGTTGAATTTACGTTGATTTTAGCACAGCGAAGCTCAACACATTACATCAATGCATTTGGAAACATGCTAATTGATTGTAATGTAATGCGTCAACATCCCTCCGTTTGATGTACGTCAAATGGAGGGGTTTTGACACCGTGGAAACATAGCCTAAAGGGGTTGTCCTCTGGTCATCCTCCTTGGTTTGAAACGCTGTGTGTTTATGTTTGGTCAAGCCTTTTAAAAAGAAATAAAATGCTTGAGCTGTTTTTTTTTTTAAATACTCAATTTTTATTAAGGTTTTCACAGAAAGAAGAACAAAAAAAAAAGAAAAAACCACAGTAAATAAAAACAGCAGTAAACAAGTCAGGAATACAACAGTACGTAGTACAAAAATACACTGCGAGCAAAACACTAAAGGACAGGCGCCATGCCACCAAAGAGCCACCGCTGGAGAAAGCGTCTGGCAGCAGTCCGGCATAGTCAGCACGCAAGCAGAGAAGCGCCAGTGTGGATGTAGGCGAGGATGGTGTCAAGCCCGCAAGGGCGGGCCAGGAAACAAGGCGAGATGCGAGTCGCATGCCTCCGTGCACAGCATATTGGCAGTACAGTGAAATAGCGGCCTCAGCGCTGCTTGAGCTGTTTTATTGCTAACACTTTATTTTTAGTGAGGCAGTAGCAATTCTTTTTTCCTACTTTGTAATGGGTCTGTTGCCTTTCTTCTTATCTCCTGTTGGTAAGTGCACCACATTTACCCTTTGATATTAAAGAGCTTGTTAATCATTGTAGCAGTATATTCTGATGTATGGCGTCATTACTCCCTCATCAAATGGATCTTTAATGTAGCCATGTCTCTATCTGGGTTCATTTCACTGAGTAGCATTTAAATTACCTACATCATCAAGTTATCTGAGATGTTTTTTCTCTTGAACAAGTTTTAATTGTTAGCTAATTACAATCTTCTAAATATTTAAACAGCAGCAGATGCCAATCTCCTCCTGTCTGATAAGCTGCAGCCTAATGTTTTATTTTCTTCCATCTTGTGTAAAGTGCGCTAGGCTGAAATGCCAACAATTAGCAATGATCGCAATCTTCTTGTTTAAGCTAATTGTCGCTAATCGTCATGTGACAGCTCAGGGGCCTTCAGGAACTTCAGTTATATGTGGACCACTTTCTAAAGCCATGTAAATAATTTGAATGCCACTAATGACTGATGGGCCACAGTATGAGGCTTGTATTGAAATCAGATTTAGACATTTGCAAAAAAAAATGAAAGAGGATTTAGAATATTGCTTTAACATTTGAAAATTTGTTTTAAGTATTTAGTTGTTGACCTTTTTTGTAAAACTCTCTGCAATATTTGAATTTTCTGCTGTCTCTGAACCATCACTAGAAGTCCATCTAAACCTAAAACAACTATCATTTATATTGCAGCTTGCCAGCATTATTTTCTATTTTAGCTTCTATTGGGGTTTTTTTCTCCCACGCTGATCCTGCTTGCCACTTACTATCGTATGGAAACCCCAATACATTTTAGGACTATTGATCACCTCCTGCTCTGTACATAGCCATAGGGTGTTCAAGTCTACATGGGTGAATACGATGAAGCTGATTGGGATTTTAGTGACTACCAGCAGTTATGAGCTCACTGCATTTCTAGAACAACAAAATATAGGCTTGTGTATTTAACTTTAATACATTCTTTGAATATGTTTTATGACTTTCTCTTTTTTCTCTCCTTTTACCCTGACATACATTTTAAATGTTTGTGAATTTTTAGTGGATGGTCTTGGCTTGACTTCAGAGGGACAGACATCCGGCAATGCAGAAAAGCTTGCGAACTTCATATGCTCAAGTAGGTTTTTGTCACCTCCTGTATGTTTATCATGAAACCAGTATTAAATGGTGGTAAATACCAGGAAAATATATGAAATCCCCTTAGAAAACTTTAAATATTTCTGTACTTTCTGCTTCTTTTATTCGGTACTGTTTTATAAACTCAAGTCTGGGTCAAGATGGCCATAGATAATTGGGAGCAGTTAACCACATACCGTAGGTACTTCAGAGATTGGGAATCATTTTCATAGCTGAGTTTTTCATCCTCCTTTTCCTTTTAAAAATATGTGGACAACATGCAAAGCCGTAAGACTTATCACATTGTATGTCTATAGCAGGGGTGGCAAACTTTTTGACTCGTGGGCCACATTGGATTTTTCAATTTGAACATATCTGTGCCACTTGCCTGTGCAACCTTCACACATAGGTGTCTGTATCAGGCTCAAGTAAAAAAAACTTGGGGTAAATGTTTACACCTTTGCAGGATAAATTATGCCTTTTCATGTGGTACACTTAAAGCGGGTTTAAACAAAAAAAAAACAAATAAACTTACTTATATACATGGAGTCTTGATCAAGGTTGACCAATCCTTGTAGAGAAAACAAATACCTTGTCCTCTTCCTCCCTCCAGCACAGACATGCCTGGGGTGTCCTGTCCTCCAGCATGTAAGATGGAGGATCAAGACTTATCCGCTCTCGCTTTCTCCACCAATCCAGATCTGAATCCGGTGATGCTCCACTACTCCATTGACCCCTGATTCAGATATGGCTGGTGGGCACAAGGAGATTAGTGGAGGCAGTTAGTGATGTGTGACAGGGACGTTGTTATCTTTTTGAAATTTCCTGCACTAACAAAGAAATCCTCATTCACTGCAATAAGCAGATTTAATTCCTAGAGACTGTTGTCGCCATGAGGATGTGCCCACGGTATTATCACATGATCACGTCACTGCATCGTCCCCAAGGCAATGTTTAGACACCTCTTGGCATCATGTGCACTCATTTCAGAGAACAAGCGGAGGGGAGCATCTTTTCAACAAGGTGACAAAAGGCCAGAAAAGAAAGCTAAACAGGCTGGATCCAGCCACCCTCAGAAGCCCACCTTGACTGTAGATTGACATTGATTAAAAAGGCATAGAGATAATTTTTTTTCTACGTTGTTAAATGCATCTAATAACTATGGCTCCAGGTTGAGACTACATGTCTGCACCCACCAGGCTTATCAAGCTCTTCAAAACTGATTTACTTTCTGGTCCAGACTCCTTGATTCATATTGCTGTCAATGTAGCAGATCTCTAAGTGTCTCTGCTTGTGTGCTGGAGCTCTCTCTTATACCTGCCAACTTCAAAGATGACTCTGAAGAGGGAAGAAAATGCTTTAATGTACTTTCCATGGAAAATCAGCATCTTGAGGATGCCGAATGATGAAATAGCCTTCTAGTTCTAGGTAAACATAAACTAATGTGCATTTCAAGTCTTCTGTTTCCTGTGGTATGGATTTATAAAAGGGTCACTGAAATGTTCATTGATGTCTTTTTTTCTATTTCAACTAAAGAATATAGTGCATTTTCTGTTCCTTCTAAAAGGTTTAAAGTAAAAAGTTAGTAAATAAAAAAAAAAGGAAGCAGGAAAATAATCATTAAGGGAAGGAAAGAGGTAATTAGGGCTAAATAATAAAGGTTGTTTTTTCCATGCCTGTTTTTATTAATTGGTGTGCAGGACAATAGTCACCCTGTGAGCTGCACATGTATGGCAAAAGTAAGATTCTGTGTAATATAAAGTGTTCCAGCTATGTGTGCAAAGTACAGGTTTGCTTCAGGTGAAGCCTGAGCTCTGTCAGCTTTGATTTGAAGGGGTTTTTCTTTAATCCATGAAGAGATAAATAGCTCTTTACTTCAACATCTCTGCATTTAGGAAGTGTCAAACAGTCTGCTGATGCACTCAATGAAATAAGCAATATCGTTTGTGACTAAATCTGGTTATTTTTAACTCTGCAAATAACGTTTCACTTCCAGCATTTCCATCTACCAACGTATCAATTTGCTTACCTCTCTTGAAAATGAAATGAAAGATTTTGGAGCCGTGCAGATCAAAGGATTCTTGGTTACACACTACGTTATGTCAAATGAGACAGATAAATTATGTCTTTAAAAAGATCAGTAATAATGTATATTTCCTCCACACTTTATTACAGCTCATGCAAGCATTGATTTTTCTAAAGATTTTTTCTTTCTCTGTGTCGCTCGTTGCCGATTCGGAATTGATCCTGTCAGCGCAGTCATGGCTGCCGCAAGCTGCCCGGGATGCGCAACTTGGATGGGAGTACTGCTGTGTGTGTGTTCTTATGAAACAAATATTTGAAGTTTCTGAATATTTTATTAGCAAGGAACTCTATTAAGCCATAACTGCATATCTCTACCATGGTGACATAACTATTACATCTGATATGATTCTATGTAAAAATAAACAAAACATATCTGTGCCACTTGCCTGTGCAACCTTCACACATAGGTGTCTGTATCAAACTCAAGTAAAAAAAAAAACTTGGGGTAAATGTTTACCCCTTCACAGGATAAATGATGCCTTTCCATTTGGTACACCCAAAGCGGGTTTAAACTAAAAAAAATAAAACACCAAAAAATAAAACAAATAAACTTACTTATCTACATGGAATCTTGATCAAGGCAGACCAATCCTTGTACAGAAAAATCAAATACCTTCCCCTTTTCCTCACTCCAGCGCAGACATGCCTGGGGTGTCCTGTCCTCCAGCATGTAAGATGGAGGAGCAAGACTTTTCCGCTCTCGCTTTCTCCAATAATCCAGATCTGAATCGGGTGATTCTCCACTCCTCCAGTGTCACCCGATTCAGATCTGGCTGGCTGCTGGGCACAAGGGGATTAGGGGAGGCAGACGTCAGAAGTGAGTGAGTTTCACCAGGTGAGTGTTATTATTTTTTTATGATCCTATTGGTACAGATAATAGGAAGCAGATACAGAGATGGTAGGTCCACTTTAAATAACCCACATTTGTTTCTATAATAACCCATGTTTGTTTCTATTGTAGGCTTACAATTTGTCAAAACATTAAAAATTTATTGTTGATTTTTTTTATTGTTTTTGACATGTTGAGAGAGGCCCAGTGTCTTCTTTATGTAAGAGATGTTTGTAAACAAACCTCTGGCCTATATGTGATTTGCATGATTAACATTGTGATCATGTGATCAGAAATTAAGCCCATTAGTTCCTTATCTTTATGCTGAGACCTTCATCTACCAGTGATGGGCCAGTACATGAACTAGCAGGTTTATTTTAAGTTCACTCAACATGGAGAATTGTGAAAACATAAAGAGGGATGTCAAGAATAAGAATTTATATTGGATTCCCCATTTCTTTTTCATTGAACCATATTGAAAAAAATACAAAACGTTGCCTTTAATTTCCACCTGCTAAATCTTACATACTTACTACTACTAGTACTAACATTACAGTAATACTCCCCTTCTGTGGTATGACAGCAGAAACAAGATAGCATAGTGACAGGGCTTAGTAGTGCTATTGTACAGAACATAGAGGAACATGGCTCTGTAGTAGTGCATTATAGGTAGAGAGCACATGATGTTTCCAGCTCAGAAGATTTCAGTCAAGATTAACTTGTATTTTTCTTTTCAGTAAGCGCTAACAAATTGACTATAAAATTGATTGCTATGAATTGTGAGCCATGTGTATCAGAAGGGAAACTATACTAAAATATACCTAAAATGTACATATCCTTCTTTTTTTTCAGAGAAGCTGTCCTATTCATCATCTCTTTTGTTTCCTTGTGGTGCTCTGAAAAGAGAAGTCCTTCCAAAGAGACTTAAGGAGATGGGTAAGTATTCTGATAAAAAAGATGTGTAGTGCATGCAGAATCAGAACTTTGTAGTTGTATGTTTTTGGGTTCTGGGAGGATTCTGGAAAATAAGATATATAAGTATACAATTATTAGTGAAGTCAATGGCACATAAATCAGCTTCTGATTCATAGCCCTGACCAAGCTTTCAGTTGAAGTTCACACTTGCATATTGGTTTACTGTTGATGCAAATAATAAAGAACACCAGAGAGGGGTCTAGCTGCCCCCTAAGGTCCACACCTCATCTAAGCCTGAAAATTGAAGGGAAACGCAAGCTTTGGGCTGCAGAAACAGCCTTATGTAAGTGCCGTGTCTTGTCTCTTTAATCAGCATTTTAAATGGCCCTAATCTGCGGAGGCTTCTCACTTTGTGATGAGGATTGTGAAGCGTGTCCTCCACACTGCAAATACTTTATTGTATTATCTGGATTTCCATAAGATGAGTCCGATGGTTTTAGTGCTTATTTTCTCCCCGAGAAATTGCAGGTGTAGGTCTTTGTAATGGGCCGATGTCACGAGCCTGTTTTATAGAAATACATTTTTATTTTCTAATTACAGATGTACCTCTGGAGACTATTACTGTTTATCAAACGACCCAGCATCCCGATATAAGACCATCGCTGGTGCATTATTTCACCCAGGTATATTAATATTAACTGCTCGCCGTTACACAATCTCATAAATGTTCCAGCTTTATTCCCTTCTCAAAGAAAATCCTCATACTTGTGTTTTTCATTCCTTCAGAACAGCTTAGCACTTTTGCCCCCATTCTTAGTCTCGTGGCACTTATTTTGTCTCTGGAAATGACTTCAGAAACCAAAGTAGAGCACCCACATTTTTACTACATAGAAAAAGGTTTGGTAGTCTAATTTATGCTCATTAACTTAGTTTACATTAGTATTTTTAAACATGGTTGCCAGTTTACTAAGTATAAAAGGTCACAACTGTGGCCCCTGACATCACCAAAAGGCCAAAGTGTGCAGGTGCTCAAGGAAGCATTCAGAACCATCTCCCCATGTTATCTCTATGAGGCGAACACCTAAAAAGTGACTGGGGGCGCCTACTATCACGTCTTCCTGGCAAAATTGTGACGTGTGCCTTATTTTGCTGTTTATAATTAGTTGTAGTAAAAGCACACATAGATGAAAATTTTCATTTTAAAAAACACTGTAATCTAGCCTTTTAGATAATCCTGACACTACAGAATAAAAGCAGAACACTAAAATTACGGGATACTGGCATCTCACTGGTACGCAGGCTAAAAAAGACCTATCACACAACAATAGATAAACCTGCACAACCATGATTCATCATTATTTCATTTTAGCTACAGACCAGTACTACATTTCCTTTTGTTAATTATGTAAAGAGGGACTTAAGCTGGGAACACACAGCTTTATATAGGAGCCGTTCGAAGTTCCCAGCAGCAGCGTAGGCACTGCTGTATCTCCAGTTCAGCCAATGCACCCTGCAGTCTGAATTCAAAGCAATGGACATTGACCGTGATTTACAGTAATGTCCGATATCCCTGTTTTCGAGCAGGATTGATTGGTTCCTCTCGAAAACAGGGACATCAATCTGGCCCATATCTACATGTGTGTTCCCTGCTGTACATGTTATATGTTGCCTTAAAATACTAAGTGCTCTTTCACACTGTGTGCATTGACTAACCATCTGGTATGATCGACCCAACAAAAAATCAATATCATAGAAGAGTCTGAACAGAAGGTGATCTGACATACCGGTTTGGTTGATAGTTCCGAAAATAGTGTATCATTAGTGGTGACCCTTGATCGATTCCTGTTCAATCAGACTAGTGAAGGGCACAGGCACTTATATACAGGCACTTCAGATACACCCACCTTGACATAATTTCTGATCGAATGAATGAATCAACCTTTTCTGGGAGTCTGCGATCATTTCTGGGTAGAGATCGACGAGAAATCTATTCACCAAGGTGGTGTGCAGTTTGATTACACGATCGAATTACATGATCGCATTTTCCAATCGAATGGGAAACCTATTGCAAAAGAATCAACACAACTATGGCTACCGTAAGAGATAGATACAAAATCTTGCAAACCTTTTATTTGTGTTACTCTTAAATATAATATAATAAAGAAATAACCCTCCCTTGGCAAATGTTTGTACTAAGTAAAACGAATGTTTCATCCATCTGTCATGTTCTTATCTAGGAATGCCTGCCAGCAAGTATTGTGTTTTTTAGCCCCTCTGGAGTGAAGTTTTGCCTTGATCTCATCCGGGAACTGTCTGCTGATAAGCTTCATCAAATAAAGGTAAAACCACCGCACTAGGAAGCATCTGTAAACTAAAGCCCCACAAACACGCTTTGATTTGCAGATGCAAATCAAATGCACAAACTTTAAATTCTGCAATAAATCAGCCCATGCCTGTAATGTTTAGATCAATCTGCTTAGTTTGGATGGGGAACAGCATCCCCATCCAAAGTAAATGCCAGCACACAAACGGCCGGCCCAATTCTAGGCCTGCCGTGCGTGATGGATCTGCTGCGAAATCAAAAGGGTGTATGGGGGTCTTTAGTAAAAAAGGGAGGATGAAATCTCTTCAACATGATTGAACATTGTGTGTTAGGCAGAACAACCTCTCCCTCTCTTGTACTCATGACAACAGTTATATGTTGGTTCCCTTTTACTTATTTTTCCATGACATTGTTCCTGAGGCAAAACTGGTAATTCCACTTTGCAGGGAGGATCTAGCTGATGTATGAATTGTGATTTCACTCTAACCATTTTTTGTGACCCTCTTTACTCTTCTATTCTAGTTTGCTGCAATTGGTCCTACCACCGCCGATGCTATGGTAGCAGAAGGCCTCCATGTCAGCTGTACAGCACAGAATCCCTCACCTCACTGCTTGGCAGAAGGTATAAAGGGGGTCCTGAAGCAATGACCCATGTTTTGATGTTACTGGGACGGTCCAACAATCAGTGCTTGTATAGATGTGGTGACTGCCTTGCACTAATTCCAACCAATGAAGCTGTGTGTGTTCATTCTTTTCTGGAACAATATTTAGCACGTACTGTGTTTTAAGACACGTACTGTAGTATATATACCTCAAACACCGGCATTCACTTTATAATATATGGAATGCTCATTTGTAAATTTTCCGTCCCAAAAATGTTTTGAATGCAACAACATTTGTTTTCAATATAGTGCATTACCTAATTTTCTTAGGTTTTTAATTTCCAGCTGTTACCCTATTTGTACATTGTCCAATCTCGTGAAGAATTAAGTGATTAAACTTATTTAAGATGATCTAGAGACATTTCTTTGTAAGCTATACAGTAAAAAGGTGCAAGCTTCAGCTGTTTAAACAAAAAGTATGGATATGCAATACGGGGATTTTGCACAAATAAAGATACCTTGCCACTAGCTCCATCATTATATTTATAATATAATAATATATATGTGTGTATATGGTAATGGTCACAAAAAAGTTGTTTCGTTAATATTTTTAGATGGTGTTACCCTATTCCTAATGTGCAACCTGGCACACCATATGGCTGCTCTCTATTTAGCTGGGCAATATAGGAATTGAACATGAAGCTAGATGAATATTTAACAGAATTAAAGGATGTTTTGTAAAAAGAAAAATACCAATAAACATAAAACTGTGAAATTGAATTGTTCACTATATGCTCTACTTTTTTCATAGAGGCATAAATACGACCGTGAATGTTTATGGAACAGTTATGTTTTATTCATAAACCAAAACACTTACACTTCACAGGTAACAGTAAGATTTTAGATACCAATTGTTATTGTTTGCACTTATTTTTTAATAGATGTGAAGATGTCCTTTGCTTGCCATCAATGTTATATGTCAGCGAAAGACGCAAATCTAATAATAAGCAACAGCTATACTTTTCTTCAAGTCAGTAGTTTTAAGTGTACAAACAGAAGGCAGTGTTGTATATATTTTCGTTTTTACTTGAAATGTCATTTAGCAGAATAATGTACCAGAAAAATGGACAACTAAGGCATGGAAAAAACAAGAGTCCTTTTCTTTATGGCAGCTCTAAATGTTTTATTTGTCCATCTGAGACACCATTAATGGCTGTCTAAGGTGGAGTATCCCCTAAATTTTCTCTCTGCTTGCTTGTTTCTATTGGACAGGAAGTTGAGGGTCATCTTTTAGGTGGGAAGCATAAAAAACCCAACAAGTTTAAATACAAAATGATCATGATTGAAGCAGTTTCCCACTGGTTTATGTTGTGTATAGTGTATTTCTAGTCTCACAGTGATAATATATATTTCCGTTTTGTAGCGGTGACTTTCATGTTTTCAATTGTTCTTAAAAGAAAGAAGAAAAAGTAATACAATTTAAAGTTCCTTTGTGAATTGTATGAAATGTTAGTCATGGTCACAAAATAACCTTCTATGCCTGTTCTGCTTTCTAGATAATAAATCATAAACCAGTTACTTGAAGATAATAATTGTTAATACCGTATAGGGTTGTTTCGAATGACAACAGAGATCTGGGCTTCTCTGTTTGAGCCAGGTGGCCAGTGTAGACTGCAGCTTTATTTGGGCTCATGGTAGAAACTCTGAGACACTGAAACTCTACTGCATGTAAACGGCACATACTGAGAGACAGGAATCAATATTGAATTTGTTTGCCCAGAGTTGTGTATGCCAAACTCATCACAGGAGGCCACTTTCATGTAAACATTTGCATTTCTTGTTCACTTATGCAGGATAGTGGTCAACTAAAGGTTTCTAAACAATTTAATAGGTCGCTTTTACCTGGGTCCAGCTTGTATCTCTTGTTATAAGTATAATGTGGCTATTATCGCAGAAGGGTAGGTTTTTGATGAAAAAAATAGTTTTTTTCCATTAGGGCATCTTTTTCTTTAGGGTATCTGTCACCAATAAGATGCTTATAGTGATCACCTGCCACTACTGAGAATGCAGGTACTGCAGCTTCCTATAAAGAGATCCTCATAGAGCCTCCACCTGGTGCCCCTAAGGCTAGGGGTTACACTTGGATGCGCAAATTATAGTGTATATGAAGATTTAGAACCAGTTGAGGAGCAGGATCTTTTAGTTAAAGACCAATTTTGAACAGTTTACTGGCTGCTCAGATCTGGACTCGATAATAAGAGTTCTGTCTCTGCCAGAAACCTGTTGTAGATACGTGTGGAGAATATAACTTGTGTGCTGTCTCCACGCAGTGCTTGTGAGTTTGGTCGCACTCAGTTGGCCTGTGGGTAACCGAAAATGCGGGTAACACCATCCTTTATTTTCACTAAGATACAGTTTGCTTTAGTGCTATGGCGGCCCACTGTAAAAATGGCTCATGGAGAGGCGCCCATATCAAACAAAAAAAGTCCTTTTTTGGTAGAATATTGTAAAAAAACATTGTCACACGCAAACTATGGGAACCAATGAGCGCAACCCCCCCCCCATGGCCATTTTAGGGTGACGTTATCAGCAGCGTCACATAGCTCAACCCGGACACATTTAATCAATGGACTGATGTATAACCAACAGCGTTAGTAATACGTCAGTCTGACACGACTATTGACTATCAATGGTCGCATCATAAATCAAGTCTCTGTCGCGATTATATAGGGCTATGACAGGGTGTGAAGACAGCCGTGTCATAGCCCACTTACTTCAGTGCCTGGCTTATGCACTGCTCCGATATCCCTGCGTTCAATGCAGTGTAGCCCTAGCTCACCTAACTCATTTGAAATCAGTAGAGTAGACAGGTAATGTTAGATTTGCGGCAGACACAGCACACAACTTACCAGAGCTCTGAGGATGAAACACTCTGGATTGGGAACAATTTAATGTGTAACGCTGGGCATGCCCAGTTTGATTTTTAATTCGATCAAATTAATTGTTAATTCTGTTAATTTTTTTTTATTCAAGTGTATTTCATAAATTGGATGGAAATTTAACATAAATTTGAATGAACAATGATCAGACATGTTGGTAAATTTCATTTGATTGTTCAAGTATCTGACAGGTTTTCTTGGTATTTTGATATATTTATATCTGTTGGTACTATGGAGCGTGTGCACAGGGCTTTGACCTGTTTTGGTGGTAAAAACAATCCTTGTAGAATACCACCGGCTTTAATACGATTGTATTTTAAGGTGATTTTAATGAAATCTTGAACCATGAATGCCCAGCAATATTCATCTTCTGGTACCCAACTCCTCATAATTTAGAGATTTCTTTTTTATATACTTTCCTCAGTTCTGTCAGTCAAAACATATGGGTTTCCTGTATGTTCTTACATTACTGTATGATAATTAAAGGCCTGGGGTCTATTATACCTTTTATAAATGTGGCAGTTCTTGGATGTGCAGTCCTTATTAGTTTTACTTTTTCAGCCATTGATCCCGCAAGTTATGGATAACAGTAGCATCCTCTCTGACCATGAGTCTATTTTGACCACTAGATTTGTCACAGGATCAATTGAACAGATATAGCAAAACCTGTTAAATGGTACATTAAAGAAGCTCAGAGGGAACAAATAAAATAAGTGAATTGTTATGCTCACAACTTATGTGAACTTTACAAGTCTGATTTTGGCAAATACCACACATACAGTAAAATGTGCAATGTTTGGCTAAGATGTGCAATCAAATGTAACTAACAGAACATTGACCTTTGCTGAGTTCCAGGTTGTGACCAATTTTGTAATTCGGAAGAAGGGTTTGTCTACTTGGGCAGTATAAAAGCAGGTTATTGGACAGTCTATATATAAAGTGTGCACACCCCTGATGAAATGGTAGAGCACAATAAATCATTTCAAAAACATTTCCCAAGCTGTTTGTATAAGTATGCACACCCTAAAGTAATATTTTATTGAAGCACCTTTTGCGCGTCTTTAGTTGTCATTATTTACCCACTCTTCCTTGCAAAAGCAAAACAGATATGCCAGATTATGAGTTCATGTCCTGTAAAAACCCTTTTTAAGTCACATATTTGACATATTTTCTATTAGAAAACTTAAATTATTAATCTAGTAAAGCTATTCTTTTGTTGCTTTGAAAATATGCTCAGGGTAATTATCATTGTAAAATGTGATATTCATCTTCATATTTAGCTTTCCAGCGGATGCCTGAAAACTTATTTTACAGAATCAAAAAAGCCATGGTCGGCCATGTTGGAAAGTTTTAGTCAATCATACAAGTATCTGACATTTTTTTTAGGTGTTTCAATCAAGTTGTGTCTGGTCATTATTTGGAAGGAATTGTATTAAAATCAGTTCTGCATGATTTATCTGTCAGATATCCTTTAGATCTTCCAACAACTATGTAGTATAGAGTCCTCTGCGATTGAACACAGGTAGACTTGATTGTTTAGAAAGTCCCTCATATTACATGGTTTTGGTAAAACAAAAGAAGATCTAAAGGAAATCTGACAGAGAAATCTAAAGGTGTATGGGGACCCTTAAGCCCCCCATACACCTTAAGATCGATCCATACAATTTCCATTAGATCTACCAACAACTGTGTAGTAAAGTGGCCTCCCAGATAGAAAACATAGTGATTGGAAGGATTAGAAAGTTCCTCACATTACATGGGTTTGGTAGAAGAAAAGTTGATTGTACAAAAATTGTATGGAAAGATTAGGTGTATGGGGGGGCTTTAGACAGATGATATTTAAATTGGACAAGCTAATCAAATTAAGTCTATCGAGCAAAAGTTGATGCATATATGGCTAGCGGTCCTACCACTATTAAATCATCACTACATGATGGCACTTAAAGTGCAAATAATAGGCCACTCTTAATATTGCACCCTGAATTAACCCCCAGAAGCCTGGCAAATAAAGATGGAATCTCTCATGATTCCTGGGAACAGCAGGTAAGCATATGTCTCCACAGCATTTTGTGATCCGTCGGGACCCCCTACGTTAAGCGCAGTGCTTGGTGGTCACATACACTGTACCTGCTCGGCGGATGCTCTGTTCAGACATTCGCTAATGCAGGGGTTAATGTACTGAACTACGTTAACCCCTGCATCGGCGGATCAGCTCAGCACCATGAGAACAGAGCATCAGCGGGCAGGTAATGTGTATGTAATTCGCCAAGCACTGCTCTTAACCTTCTGGGTGTTTAGCCCGAGTTAACTCGGGCTGAAGAAAGTTGCTTAAAAG
>CM070037.1:56180315-56205867 GCA_036250615.1 Ptychadena robeensis | reverse complement strand
AGCGTAACGCTTTTGGTACAGAAATCTGGACCTCGGTGAAACGCTCAGGAGGTTAACAAAGGGGTCCCAACGGATCACACAACACTATGGAGCTCTGCTGTTTTGTTAATAACCTGATGTTGATACCAAGTCAAATTTGTGTACTTACATTGCTTGAATAAAAAACTGATATTTACTGTTATTAATGTGGAGCAGATTTTAATTGTGTATTTTACCAGCCTGGAATGCTTGTTTATTCTGACAAATAAACAGAAATAATACCAACGTATGTATCATACAGATGCACAGCCTGCCTGAGGCATAAATAAATGTATGGACCTTGCTGAGGAGATGTAAGCATCATGTGATCAGAGATCCTTGTCAGCAGTATATGGGGCCAGATGAGATATGATGGGATGGTGACAGTCACAATGATATACTAACAAAGGTCTGTTTGATCACCTAAGAAGAGGTATGACACGCAGTAAGAGAATAGAACTTGTCCTGGTCAAGAAGAAGGTTTATGCTGCAGCTGAAATGTCACCACAATGACAATATATGAAAAGAGCAGCAGAACACGAAGACTTCCTTCATGATGTTCAGATGTGATGTCTGGTAGATGTACAGCAGTCTGGTGTAAGGAAACCTGGGGAGCCGTGCTGTGTTTTAAAGAGCTTTGTATTGTATTTTTTGTATTTTTAAAGATTGGGTATAGAAAGGGTAAGTATAGATGTAGGATTCCCAATGATGTGTACTACTCAAAAATCTCACATCTACTTTTCCCATTGTATTAATAAAAATATTTGTGAGAAGATGGTTGAATTTTTTTTTAATTTGTCATTTTGATGATTTCTAGTTAATTGCTAAGCCCCTGAACATGGTATCATCACTAAACTTGAAGTATACTACAAAAAAAAGGTATTGTTTTAACACAAATAGTTTTTGCATAAATTAAGTTCAAAGTCAAGTGAACTTTGTGTTAGGGCAATACTTTTTTTTGTGCAATGCTCCCACAATCCTTCTCTACATCTCCAGCCATTTTAGTGATGGTACCATTTTCAAAGGCTTTGCAATCAGCTCACAAAGTCAGCTAGTCAAAAAATGTAACCATCTCTAGTGAGAAGTAATGCGGCTTTTGTATGCATCCCTATTATATCAAAAACAACCTAGATCACTGCATATAGGATGTTGGATCTCTTGTGAGTGACAATATGATAATGGAGGAGATGACAATGCAATAGCACTCGCTGCTGAATCATCATTCCCTATCATCTAGTCATATACAAATCAACTCCTGCTCCATCAATCTTTAATTCAATTTAAATATCATCTGTCATTGGAATATCGGTCAACTCTAGTACTGCTACACATTGTTAGTAATGCAAGAGGACTGCAGAGTGATAGAGAGTTGACTTTGGTACATCATGTGCTTCTTTCACTGTCCAGTCACAGGCCAGTATATATATATATAAAAATTCACTGAACAGTCTCACAGTTTGAATTAACAGATTCAATAAAGCGAACCATACATGGTTAGATTTTTTGTTCGATTCCGGAGTGATTGTTGGTATTTTCTATTCGATTGATGTTTCTTTGGATGGGGACCCTTGATCCCCATCCACAGTGTGGAGCAGAAATTGGTTGGTGGTTCACAATCATATTGCATAACCACAATATTCTCCATTAAAGGTGGCCCTACATGGGTTGATTTTTTTGCAAATCAATTATTTCTTATTGAATTTAATTGATTGAGCATTAAGCCATAATCTTCTATTTGAATATAACTCATTATTAGGGATGTCTGATCTCAAGATATGTGCGGGCTCCAGGAAATAACACATGTAGAGGTAGAGAAGGATCCTGAAATGTGTGTGTACAAACTGAGCATTGTTTTCATGGTTACTAAGAAAATAAATGTTGCTCCTGTACAGTTTTTGGAACTCATAACTGGCTCCCTGTTTTCCTATAAATGAAAAGGTGATTTTAATTCTATCACAGAAGGATCTAGTGATAAACTGTCAGGTGATATTGTGAAAATGTCTGTTCAATTCTTTTGAATGATTGAAGAAAAAAGGAGGCAATGCAAATCTTAAGGCTGAACTTAAACCCGTGCTACACTAGCGGCTAGGCGCTCCTATGTGCGAGCATCTGTACAAGTGTTTAGCAATCTGCCCTCCAGTAAATCTCTATCCCGCAAACCCCAAAATGGCCTGGAGAACTCCTCGGGACTTTCAGGCGTGCTTATCAACATCAACATTTTTCGGCCTTTACCCAGTATACCTGTCACAGGGTCGAGCACCAGGTCATTTCCTGGGTAGAAGCCCAGGAAACGACCATGCAAATGTAGCGTAAGTAAGCCATAATTGACTTGGTGGATTAAAGCCACTGAATTAGCTTGACAATCAGGTGACAAGTGTTTGTAGATTGAGAAGTCATCAGGTACAACCCTTACATGCCTCACATAACATGTTTATGGTTATAAAATTACTTGCAGAGACTGTGCTGCACAGACCAACAATGGTGCAGATTTCTATGTTGAAAACACAAAACTGTAAAGGGAACCAAGCCACAGCTGCTCCTTAATCTGTCTCAGTGGGTGGGGGAGTAGTGGTCTATAGTGACTGGGACCATAGCTACTGCCAGTGTTAATAATATAGATATATATATACTGTATATGTAATAAAAAAATAAACAAATAATATGTTGAGACAAGCATCTTTCAAATTGCACTTATTAGAACCATGTATCTGTTCAGACTTACATACACTTATACAGGGAGTGCAGAATTATTAGGCAAATGAGTATTTTGACCACATCATCCTAATGCAGTTGTCTTACTCCAATCTGTATGGCTCGAAAGCCTAACTACAATTAGCATATTAGTGTGTGCATCCTGTAAATGAGAAGGGGTGTGGTCTAATGACAATCAACACCCCCTATATTGGGTGTCATATTTTAGGCAACGTCCTTCTCCTTTGGCAATTGGGTCAAAGAAGACTTGACAGCTTAGCAAAGGTCAAAAATAGGTGAGATATCTTGCAGAGGGATGCAGCACTCTTAAAATTGCAAAGCTTCTAAGCGTGATCCTCGCACAATCACAAGCGTTTCTTCAAAATAGTCAACAGGGTCGCCAAGAGGCTGTTGGAACAACAAAGGCGCGGCAAATAACTAGCCCCTGAAAACTGAGAAAAGTCAGCGTGTCGTTGCGTGCCAAAATGCCACTTGCCACCAGTTTTGGGCGGGCCATATTTTCAGGCTGGCCACATCACTGGAGGTGCCCAACAAGCACAAGGGTGGTGCCAATACTCTGAGTACCCGACAGGCTGGAAAGACTGCCACCACCACTGAACCATGACCACACAAGCTGAAACGTCATGACTGGGCCAAGAAATATCTCTAAGGACTGGTTTTTTCTAAGTGTTTTAATGGACTGATTGAACTGAGGATTGAGGTCTTGTAATGGGCCAGATGGTGATGGGCACGTGGGCTGGATTGGTAAGGGCATAGAGGCGCTCAGTCCGCATTCAGACGCCCCGCAGGTGGAGGTGGAGTTGTTCCTGGGCTGTGCTGCGTAATCATCAAAGATGAGGCTGTGGGGCCTTTTCGGGTTTTGAGGATGGAGTCAAGCTCACTCCCAGTCCTACTGCC
Source organism: Ptychadena robeensis (assembly GCA_036250615.1). Classification (NCBI taxonomy): domain Eukaryota; kingdom Metazoa; phylum Chordata; class Amphibia; order Anura; family Ptychadenidae; genus Ptychadena; species Ptychadena robeensis. The sequence continues at coordinate 56,202,240 of CM070037.1, read as the reverse complement.
AGTTTCTGGACAGAACACCTTCTTCAAGCAGTGGTACAGGAAGAGAATCTGCATCCTTCAGAAAAACATGATTTTCATGCAGGACAATGCTCCATCACATGCGTCCAAGTACTCCACAGCGTGGTGGCAAAAAGGGTATAAAAGAAGAAAAACTATACATGGCATGCGTTGTTCACCTGATCCGAACCCCATTGAGAACCTGTGGTCCATCATCAAATGTGTGATTTACAAGGAGGGAAAACAGTACACCTCTCTGAACAGTGTCGGGAGTGTGTGGTTGCTGCTGCACGCAATGTTGATGGTGAACAGATCAAAAACACTGACAGAATCCATGGAGTGCAGGCTTTTGAGGTCCTTGCAAAGAAAGTTGGCTATATTGGTCACTGATTTGTTTCTCGTTTTGTTTTTGAAGTCAGAAAGTATATTTGTGACTGTTGAGATGTTATATTGGTTTTCACTGGTACACAATCATAATGAAATGGGTTATAAATTCGTTTTTTGTTAAGTTGCCTAATAATTATGCACAGTAATAGTCACCTGCACACACAGATATCCCCCTAAAATGGCTTAACTAAAAACTAAAACACTTCCAAAAATATTCAGCTTTGATATTAATGAGTTTTTTTGGGTTCATTGAAACATGGTTGTTGTTTCATAATAAAATTATTCCTCAAAAATACCACTTGCCTAATAATTCTGCACTCCCTGTATTTATAACAAACTTACACTCGTCATCTCTTACTTCACCCAGGGACTGCTTGACTGCGAAATGCAATGTATAACCTTTAAATGTTATGTCTCTACCTGTGTGTAGTTTTGTTTCCTTTTTTTTAATGATTATTAGGAAAGTTTAAAACTGGTTTTTATGAGTCCATGACCCCTTGTACTTTAGCTTCCTTTTTATTCTCTTAAGGTCAACTCCCTAGCTAAACTCGTGATGCCAAATCAGCATTCTTCAACATGAATTTCTAGTGTGAATTAAGAATATCCCACTTTTTTGGTGATTGAAATACACAACCATAACCATATCTGTCTATAACCTGATAATATGAAATTTGGGTTGTGCGTTACACACAGCATTTTGAAAAGAAAACAATATATTGTTCAACAAAACGTTGGATTACCTGCCACCTCCTGTGTTTTCATTTATGTCTCAAGTCAAACACCCTGTCTAGATTCTAATCTTATTTTGCTCCTTCCAGTATAATATCAGATATTTTATATTCTGTCAGCTTGTATGAAGTTGTCATCCTCTTTGGTTTTAAGCAATGCTTGCTATTATTCATATGTCTCTGAAGATGATGAATGCGGAGTAAAGTGTTTGTGTGACACTAAAGTAATTATCACCTATCACATAGCTCGCTGTACTTCCCTGGTTTATCTTCAGAAAGATGGTCATTTGAATCAAGCTTTGTCCAGAATCCCCATCTACTTTCTGCATGGTGGTGCTTGCTGGAGATGATGCCAATGCTGTAAATTCTGCTGCTAAGGCACTTTTTGCCAAAGAATCTCCAAAATGCCAGATAGTTATGCTGCTATCCAATGATTAGTCCCTACTATAAGTCTAACAGACAATTGATGATATTTTTGCTGAAAAGTGATGCTGACCCCTGACCAGCAACTTAAGTATTTACAGGTGAAGCAAGGTAGTCTGGTGAATCAAGTTTTATTTGAGGGTGTGTATGGCTGCCCATGAGTTTGTGTCTTTTACGGAGAATATGTTGGTAAAAAAAAGTGATTTGTGAAGACCATAGCTTTTAACAAGTCTTGGTTCCAGATAAAATAAAACATCTTCAGAGATTGTGTAGCCCATACACAGATAGATGGGCGCTAGATCAAGGGCCGCTTCGAGTGCTGACATCGAGCCGTGCATGTTCTACCACCCATCTTATGCAGCCACCCCTGTTTTTGAATGGGATCATCCGATACCAATTGAAGACGTCATTGATCCCGACACTCGGTCCCCATCTAAAGTGATGGAAACCAAACAGGGTTTGCCAACATGTTGGTTCCCTGTTCGGCTGAGCTTTCATCGAGTGGGATCAATGACAGGCGGAACGGCTCTATTTTTAATAGATTCAAGCACAATCGAGCACTGTGATTGACTTAAAACTATTAAAGAATCAAGCCATGTACGCCTAGCTTTACTAATATGGCTGACCAGATTAAGTATCATGCCAGCAGAACCCTAAAGTAAGAAGGGACAGGGTTCACCTCCATCTGTGACGTCTACCAGACATTATATTGTATAAAGTCTTGTAAATCCAATGTCTAGCAGAGGAAAGCCTTCCACTGACTTTTTTGTAAATAGGCTGGGAACACATGGCCAAGGTTCCCGGCAGCAGTGTGGTGACGATTCTTTGCATGGAGACCCGCCTTTCCTATGCAAAGTAATGGACATCAACCGTGGTTTACAGTCATGTACGATATCCCTGTTTTTGAGCAGGATTCATTGGTCCCGCTCGAAAACAGGGATGGCTGCATTAGATATGGGCCAGATAGATGGCCGTGAGCGCGCATGGTGCTTGAAGCGGCCATATCTATACGTGTGTTCCCTGCTTAAGTCACTATGAGACCAAATGTTAAGAAAAAAAGAAAGATATGGATTATTGGTGATGGTCATCCAGTTTATATTTGTTTTAACTTTATTTATATTTTATGTGAAAATGTGCAGTACAGTAAACCCATATTTCCCCATGACTAGGACTACCTTGCATACTATGTGGAGTTTACTTTCTTTAGCCCACAGAAAAATGTCTCTATCTGGACTTTTACTTATTAATTGGATGTGATTAGGTCTTTTCTTAGGGCCTCACAGTTACTATGCACATTGTAAAGGTTATTTTGAACACCCTTTTTTAATCTTCTGTTGTTGATCCTTCAACTAATTTAAGGTCATAGCAACTTCAGTTAATTCAGGGTATAAATAATGTCCTGTGGTCTCTTAATATATGAAACAACGCCTCTAATTTTACACTCCTGTATCTTCTCTTAATTTGTTGAGTAAATAACATCCTGTGTCCCCATAAAATGCTCTATGGCTCATTTATCTTTCAAACATTTACTTTGAAATATGGTAGGAAAGTTAATTTAGAGTATGCAAGATGTTATATAGTACAGATTACATCTGCCTCTGCTTGTGTCGGTCTTGTAGGGATGCGCTTAACATGAGAAATGACTCTCTCGGACATTTTGAAGCCTCTCATCTTTCTCTATTTATATTTTCATTTTCTAGTTGTGTTAATGGCAAACAAGACGCCAAGCCTACAGGATGCTGAGCAGATACAAGTATGAGAGTAGGAGCAACCAATACAACAATGATTGTGGGGTCTAATAATGGATAGGTTTTATTTACACTGAGGGTCACCTATGGAGGGGTGCTTGTACACTTTTGTTCAGGGGTGTGTAGCAACGTTTTCATGCATTCTTTGGCTAACCCTGGCTGGCAACTTCAGAATACAGAGTGTAGGACCTAAACATAAAGTGTACCTGAATTAAAGGAAATAACCCAATAAGCTATGTACACGGGGCCTTTGGATACAAGATATAGCTGCAGACATAACAATATTAGAGGCGATCTGTAACATGCAGTCATGGGCTTTTATTTCAAAACTACTAAAAATATTCACAATTTAGCAAAAGCTTCTCTAATGGGATTTTCCTTTTTAAAGCCCCATAGCAATCATACAGGCTGCTCAATTGCTTTACCTACAGGCCAATAGATACAGTACATTCAGCTAGGTTCCCTAAATGTACTTTATATAGACACCTGAGTTTAAAAAAAACTGTCTGAGCCTGTTGGATAACTCATTCAATAACACAATATCCAATAAAAACTGTACATTTGCACCAAGTTGACTTTGGAGCTGTCCCACCGTCATGGGGCCGAAGGCAAAAAGGATTTTCAGGCGGACATTTTTGTAAATATCATGAAATAATAATAAAGGGTGAGTCCAAAGTCAAGGTTTTAAAGTCCAAGTGCAATTAATAGAACATAACAAGTCCAACGAAGTATTCATGCACAGGATTGTCTAGGCATTTCCCAACACCACTGTTGCTTCATCAGGACACAAATGCATGACGAATAGCTGCCGTTGACACTGCAAGGGAACATAGTACTATTGTCAATGTGGGGAGAAAAGAGGGGGAGAAAAATCCCCCTAAGGGTATATATAATGCTAGTAATAATCCATACTAAAGTATGAAGGGGTTCTTACCTGGATACAGGCGGGCCAAAATAGCCCAACAGAAACCCCAGGTGGGGAGAATTACCAGACGGCGCAGGAGCGTGGATCCCCAATTGGGCGGAAACGTCCGGAGCAACAAGGAAGGGCCCAAACCCCCACTAACGTGGGGTCTTGATCTCAGGTAAGTAGGTAGACCAAGGTCACCAGGGTAGGAATGGGTTTAAAAGAAGGGGTAGTTAGGTAAAGGATCGTAACAGTGGTGTTGGGAAACGATCCTGTGTATGAATACTTAGTTGGACTTGTTATGTTCTATTAATTTCACTTGGACTTTAAAACCTTGACTTTGGACTCACCCTTTATTATTATTTCTTCATTTGACATGATATTTACAGAAATGTCCACCTGAAAGTCCTTTTTGCCTTCAGCCCCATCACGGTGGGACAACTCCAAAGGCAACCTGGTGCAAATGTACAGTTTTCCTTGGATATTGTGATATATATTTTGGATGTTGGTGGATAACTATTATAACGTTTATCTTGTATATAGGGGGGAACTCCTTTTTGTTCTTACCTCATTCAATAACAATGGGGATTAATATCGAGTTAACACCAAACTTGGAGGCCATAAAAGCCAAAGCTACGTACATTCACTTAAAAGATGATTTATGGGGGTAGCCTTTGGGTATAATATTTTTAGTGTGATAATCAATTTCTTTTCAGCCTTATACTCTAACTTGTCAAATGCCCCCAAAATATATCCAAATGGGCATTGGAGTCTTGTCCCATTTTGAAGATGTGGGAGAAGGAAGAACTATAGCGAATCCCAGTTTACATGTAGATTTAGATTTCTTTGTCTCTTCATAAGCTAAGTTTGTCTCTCCTAAAAGAAAGGTGGTCAGCGCAGCAACTCTGAAAGAAAACAGTGTCACCCATGGAGACATAACATTTGGGGACATCATGCAGAGAAGTTCACAAACCACCCTCTATAAAAACTACATGACAAATAATTCCCTAGAAGCACATATCAGCACAGTGGGAGTTGTGTTTGTTTGTGATGACCCAACACATCTTAGACACACTTTGTCTGTTTAGCAAACAGTGGTGAAAGAGTTTGGCAGTTGGGTGAGAAGAGCACAACACATTAGTCACAATTCAGCAGTCTATAAAAAGAACAAGGCAGGAGACAATCATGAGTCTTGTCTCTGCAGCACAATATTGTAGTAGCTGGGTCACTCATAGTAGCAGGGTCACTCCATAATACAGATATGCAGGGTGCCTGTCTCTTGACTGTGTGTTGCCTTATGGTCAGTAAGTTGACCTTGTCTGAGAAGCTCTTCTATCGCAGGGACCATTCAGATTTAGAACCATCCAATGTCCAGCAGGCAGAGCTTATAACGGATGTCATTTCTGCACAGGTAAGTCACCTTTACAGTATGCTTTGTTCTTATTGTTTGCAACGTTGACTTCTTTCAACTATAATGTATAACATGCATTGCAGATAGTGTTGGATAATTTACAGAGTACATAGCGTCTAGAGATGGTCAATCAATTTCAACTAGTTAACGTGAATTAATTGCAAAGCTCCTGTACAAGGTATCAAACCAAAATTACGGATGATGTAGCAAAGGGTTGTCGCAGCATTCAAGTCAAGTTCAAATTTCGACTTGACTTTGAACTCAATTTATGCTAAAACTAGATTTGTTAGTGCTATACATATTATTTTAATGCACTATACATTTTTGCAATGTTCCCATAACCCTTCTCTATATCTCCAGCAATATTGGTGATGATACCATGTTCAGGGACTTTGTCATTACCTACAAAATCAAATAGTCAAATACTATACTGTGGTCGAATGGCCCTACCACAGTCATATGTGACTTAACCTCCCTAGCACACAATGCCTGTACCGCACCGTTGTACGGGCAATCAAGGCAGTGTACAAAGTACACTGCCTCTCACTTGCTCCCTCCTGCCGCTGCTCTTCACACAGCCAGTGTCATTATTGACTCCAGCTGCGTGAGCGGGAAAGCCAGCGCTCCTCCATTAACATGGAGGTCTATGGCGCCAGCCCCCCCCGCCCCCTTCCACGTCACCGTGAAGACAATCGCTGCAGCTTTCCAGGGAGGCATCGGGTCTACTCGATGCCGGCTTCCCCTGCGGTTGAGGGGAGCCTAAACAGCGGACAAGCTGGGCTCATCTCAACCGCTAGGGAGGTTAAGGTAGCACTTCACGGGTCTGTTATCTTGCGATTCGATCATCTTGCAAATCGATCATAGAATTAATCATCAGTTAAACATTGATTGATTAAACCTTCACACAATGTGATCTATTCAGTTCCCATCAATTCCTTCATAGGAATTAATTCCTTCTGTACATACCTGATCAAAATTAACCAACATATCTGAACACTTTTTGATCGATTTTCTGTTCAATATCAATCAACTTTGGTCGATCGAGCATAAACAGATATATTAAAATGGAAATATTGAACTGTATATGGCTACTTTAACACAGTCATTAAAGGCCCCCATACACCTTACAATCTTACCATACAATTTCTGTACAATCCACTTTTCTTCTACCAAAACCATGTAATATGAGGACCTTTCTAATCCTTCCAATCACTATGTATTATATCAGGGAGGACCCGGCACTACATAGTTGTTGGTAGATCTAATGAAAATTGTATGGAGTGATATAAAGGTGTATGAGGAGCTTAAGTCATTTGTCACAATCTAAAGGTAGCCATACACGCATTAACTTTTGCACAATCGGTTGACAATTTAAATATTGACTGTCAGTTAAAAATCAATTGATGATACTACCACAGAGTGTAATCAATACAAAAATATTTTTTCTATATAATTGTAAACCTTTTGGTTTATGAAGACAATGGTGTGCATGCATGCTTTTATGATAGGATACAAATCTGGAAAAAAATACCAAAATACCCCATCAGATACTGATGCATTCCACTGCAATTTTCCATTATAACTGACCCTGGCTCTTTCCATTTTATGCAGTTATGATGATAAAGGAGTGTGTACATGTTCTAAAATTTTCCACAACAAGACTGATCACTGCTGTTTTGATCTTATGCTCCATTTTTATCACTTTTGTTTTTTTTTTAATTAATTTAAATTTTTTTAATGTAATTTTTTTTTTACATAATTGAGTGTTTCAAACATTATTATATTCAGGATGTCTATTAGACCCTTGTACGGACATATTTTGGGAAGTTACAGGCCTACAACATTAAGAAAAATTTACCATTGAAGTCTATGGTGCGCTTTTGGTACAGATATTTGGACCTCAGCGGTGCGCTAGGGAGGTTAAACAATGAATTTCCTCTCAGTGGTATTTTTTGTTTCACATTTCAATGAAACTTTGTATTGTATGATTGATTACAAGTATTTGATGCACCGTTCACTTGCTTGCTTAATAATCTTTTATCAATAAATGTATTTATTTATTTATACAGAGAACCATTTTGAAAGATAAAACTACGTAGTAAAGATTAATATGAAATATAGTAAATAGTAAATACAGTATAGAGGACAGTAATGTTTTTATGCAATTATGGCCTTCCAGTCTCTGCTGTTATCCACCTGAAACAGAAGATATTTCAGAGGAAAATCCTACATACCAACTCACTACATGTAGCATGGTTGGTGGGAAATAACCCCAATGGGGTAAGCTTAGAGATCGACTTTGTGAGTGAATTGCAAACCCCCTGAGCAGGGTATCATCACCAAACGTGTTGGAGATGTACAGAAGGGTTGGGGGTATGCTACAAAAAGCAGAAATTAATTAACTTTGTACTTAATTTGTTCAATAACTACATGAACTAGAGCAAAAAAATTTTTTTTTAATTTTCCCACAACCCTTTTCTGCATCTCTAGCAATTTTGGTGATGATACCATGTTCAGGGGCTCTGCAAAGTCAGCTAGTTGAACAACTCAACCATTTCTAATTAAGACCAAAAACACAATAAACTCATGCTTATATTGTATCAATTTCCCTGCCTAATAATTGTTATACTTTTTTTTTACAATTTTATAGTTTGAAAATTACTTACATGTAATCAGTAATAAGCTAAGTAATTTTAGCTAATAAAATAGACTTCTAATAATGCCAGTAGGCCCTTTATTTCCCCTTTCTGTAACAGTGCATAGTTTGTTGCAAAACTTTGTCACTTCATTGACAGTGTTGTCTTATATGACATGTAGTTTGAGAGTTAGTTAAATGACAAACAGATAAAAGGCCAGCTCTAGCTAACACTTTTAAAGTTTTTTTTAGAATAAAGTTTTCAACCATACAGACAAAAACTGACTGCTGTAAGCATCTCCAACAGCGTTGTGTGTTTTTCCCCATCTCTGTAACTGCCACATTTGTTTGACAGTTTAGCCTTTCACAGAAAGATAATAATCTGCTGGTAATAATCTACTGGTAAGATAAATTAAAGTGTTACATGGAGTAATCAGAAAACTTTAACAAATATGTTTCTAGTAATGTATTATATTTGTTTGATTTTTACATCTTATTGCTGAAAAGAAGAGTTGCTATTACAAATAATGAGAATTATCATGTGTATATACTTACCTTAGAATAGGCAACAATAGTCATTGTAATGGTATTTGTTTATTTCCCATTTAGCAATATCTAGCAAAGTATGGCTGGACTGAGCCAGTAATTTGGGATGAAAAACAAATCATTGGTAGAGGACTACTAAGAGACAGTAGCCTTTTGGAGGAGGGATTAGCAAATACAGACCACCTTTCTGCTGAACCGACAAAAAGCCCCCAGTTTATTGAGGCACTTAAAAAATTTCAGAAGCTTAATAACTTGCCTACCACTGGAAGGCTTGATGATGCCACCATCAATGCAATGAATAAGCCAAGGTGTGGAGTACCTGACAACCAGATCTCAAAGGTGAGCCAGGAAAAGCCACATTTGTCAGCAGATAAATCCAGGGCAGAAAACCAAGGCGCAGATGCTCCAAAAACTCGCCGGAAAAGGTTCTTGGATTTACTAATGAATTCAGAGAAGAACAAAAAAGAACAGGAGGAATTCAGAAATTCTGGTGGAAAAGTATTCAACAAAAAGCTGTTGAAGTGGCGGATGATTGGAGAAGGGTACAGCAGTCAGCTGTCCATCAATGAGCAGAGATACGTCTTCAGGCTAGCCTTCCGTATGTGGAGTGAGGTCATGCCTCTGGATTTTGAAGAAGACAACACATCACCTTTATCACAAATAGACATCAAGCTTGGGTTTGGAAAAGGTAAGTGCAATTTTCAATTTTTTGCAAAGAACAACATAACAATTAGTCAGTGATCTTCTTTTGTAGTACTTAGTGTTCTAAATTTATGAATAAAAGTGAAATCTCACCAGCACTTACTCGTCATATTACTTTGTAATGTTTTCCATTAAATATTAGTCAGTGACCATTCAATACCAACCATGAAATGTTTTAATTTCCCCACAATCCACACAGCTATTCTTTTATCCAAGTATTAGGCCATCCATGGGCAAACTAAGGCCCGGGGGCCAAAACCGGCCCTTAAGTCTTTTAAAGCGGCCCTTTGTCATCTTGGTGTACAGATGCTCTAGCTCCCCTCCACTCATTCCCTAAAGGAATAAGTGGAGATAATACCTAGAGGATGATTGTTTGGGTCTCCTAATGGCCGTAGTTGACCTGCAATAGAATGTTTAGGTTTACTATCAAAAGACTATTTATTAATATTGCTTTATATATTCTTTTTTAAATTTCCTGTCTGGGCTACAGGGACTTAGGACACATATGGTTGGCGGCCACTACAGGCTCTTGCTCCGGCTCTTCTGTCAAATTTAAAAAAACATTATGGCCCTTGAGTCAAAAAGTTTGCCCACCCCTGTATTAGGGTAACCACAGAAAGTTAGATCATAAAAGTGTTGATACATCCTCATGACGGATTTCCATGCTTTATGATAATGTGTGATAAAACAATTTTATCGTTTTTTCTGCCCTTACGAAAATTACGTTGACACATTCAAGGTAAACAAGCTAAATGTTACATGGGAGATTTCAGTCAAAATTGTTAACCAGGTTACTGAAAAAGTATCTACTATGGAAGACGATTTCCAAGAGTTCCTAACAGTTGTTCAGCACACAGGACATTTCAAGTCTACAAGACACTGTCCATGTTGTCCTTGAGTTTTGTGAGATGATCAAAATGTGTGCTTGTATTATTGGCTCATAGTAATTTTTGGCAAATATTTTAGTAAATGTTTGTCAAAACTACTTTAATGACATCATACAATGACAATTAGCTTCAAGGCAAGATTACACTGAGTAGGCAAGGGGTGTCAACCTCCAATATACATCGGGCCAAATTTAAAACCTTGGATGAAGTCGCAGACCAACCTTGATAAGTACTTAAAAATATTATGACACTGCAGGGTCAGAGTTCAACACCCCTGGACTACTCATACACTGTACACACAGGAATGGGGGCAGTTTACTGTACAGTGAGTCGAGTCTATGTGTGCTTCCATCCCTGTGTGCACAGTTTTTGTGCTTTGTCTTCCCCACACCAAACCTAGTACCCATCTCCCCACCTCGTGCCTTTGTCCGTTAACTCTGGGAGTAGAGAACAACAGATTCCAGAATGCTCCAAGCAGTGGTTGCTCACTGTGACATTACTGGAATGCGCAGCAAGGACTCTACTCCTAGACTGGAAGAATGTAGGGGCAGTAAGTGCAGCTGGTAGGGGGGCTGCTGAGAAGGTAGATCTGGCAGATCCCCTGCCAAAAATATTTCCTTTTCAATTTGGCCCCCAGTCCAGAGTTTGACATCTATGGAAGAGACACAAAAGCATTTGCTGTACCACATCTCTCTAGTCTGTTAAAGTGGAATAAGTAGGAGATTGCAGGTAGTTCTTAGAACCGCAGAACACCATGCACTGCTACATGTTGGCATTCTGTATTCTGTGTAGATAAGCCAGGTAAGGACTCCCTTAGGAAATACCCCAATCTGTGATGCAGTGCCTCAAGTTCACATTTCTGTGTGTAGATGAGACAGCAGGGGGCTCATAGAAAGTGGGTGGATCTAAGAAAAAAAAAACACATTGTCATGCGTTTCCATATGCTTATATTTGTAGCCACTTGGAAAAATAACATATTAGCTGTAATGGGGCTCGCAGGTGTAGAAAATAATTTCAAGGATGAAAATTAGATCCATTAAGTTGCATTTTAATAAAAGGTAAAAAAAATGTGATTTTGCTTTAGATATACACTTGTAAATGCCGTCAGCAAATTTTAATCACTTAGAGGAAAACAGGTACAGCGTGCCAATAAAATAAAATGGCTAAACAGAATGCGCTTAATTGGTTTTTAACTCTCAGGAAACCCTTTGTTTGTTGTAAGACGGCTGAGGATTGATACCCCATGCTATAATATACGCTGATACAGCATGTAATTATATAATTCTCTTTAGTATGCAAATTTTTCACATTTATATTTCCTTGTGATTTATTTTGTTCATATCTATGGATGGAAAGACAAGATACAAATAGTGGTCTGAAAATGCACAGAAAAAACATAGAGGGTGCAATGCTCAGCTGGATGGAAAAGAATGTACTTATTTATTGTACCTGTATGTTCTACTTCAGGTCGCCACCTAGGCTGTTCCAGAGCTTTTGATGGATCAGGGCAAGAGTTTGCTCACGCCTGGTTCCTGGGGGACATCCACTTTGATGATGATGAGCACTTCACAGCTCCAAGCAGTGACAATGGCATAAGTCTTTTGAAGGTAGGCAAGTACTTTGGTTTCCAGCAGTTCTTGAATTCCATATGCTCTCCTAGATTTTATATTCTATTTTTCTAGTGACCTAGTCTGACAATGCTGACTTGTTTTACTGAGGACACAACATTGTAGATTTCTAGCTCCTGATTTGGTCTACAATAATCCTTCCCATCTATTAATCTTCATAAAATGTCACCACAGAGGAATCTTTCTCATCCCACATCAAATGCACCTCTGGAGGAATGGTTAAAAATTCCCATCAACACTTCCCAAATGTGTTAAAGCTGCAAAGTTTTGGCCAACACGATATTAAAGCCCATTTATTAAGACTAGACATGGTCGAAATTAAGAAAATTCGAAATTTTCCCAATCTAATTTTCATGTGAATTTTCAACATAATTTTCTACATAAACCCTGAGCTTTCATGTGATAGTGTTAATCTCAATTTGTTGCGACTATTGTTGTAAATTATTGTGAATATTGGCGCTTAAAATTTGAGATGACGATATTTGCAAATAACATTATAACATATTTTTAAGTTGGAAATTAAATTTTAGTGAAAATACGAATTTTCAGCAAAATACGTTAAAATTCCTACCTAAAATTTCACATTGTGCATTTTTCGACCATCATAACAAGAAGTGATTAATGTTGCTGGGTGCAGAAAGGCAACTCTTTGTAACCCAGATTGTAATAAGCCAAAACCCTATGACAATGCAGGACGCGGCCCGTCGTATGCAGGTCCCTCTGTGTGTCCTATCGATTGACGCAGAGAAGGCCTTCGACAGGGTTAATTGGCCCTTTCTGGAGGCCTCTCTGCGGCAGATTGGTTTGGGACCGGTGGCACTCCAACGCATTATGGCTCTGTATGAGGGCCCAACTGCTCGAGTGAGGGTTAATGGACGGCTCACCGAAAGGTTTCCTATTCGCAATGGCACACGGCAGGGATGCCCGCTGTCGCCCTTGCTCTTCGCTATTGTGGTGGAGCATTTGGCGGTGGTGGTCAGAGCTAACCCGGATATTCGAGGTATGCGGGTGGGGGATCAGGACTACAAGGTGTCGCTTTTCGCAGATGACCTTCTTTTCCATATTTCCCAGCCACATCTGTCCCTCCCTTCCATTATGCAAGAGCTAGCCCGTTTCGGGTCTTTTAGTAATTTTCGGGTCAATAATTCAAAGTCGGAACTCCTAAACGTCTCTCTTCCCCCGGCTGCACTGCAGCAGATAGCTGGTAATTTTTCGTTCCGTCTCTGCCCCCGAACCCTGCGTTACTTGGGGATTGATCTTACGCCCTACAGCCAGGAGCTCTATGCGACAAACTATTTACCTATGCTGCAGAAAGTTAAGGTTATGCTCCAAGCCTATGACTCTAAGTGGTTCTCCTGGTTCGCCCACATGAACGTTCTAAAGATGGATGTGCTGCCCAAGCTATTGTATGTGTTTCAGGCGGTCCCCATTACGCCCCCAGCTCCCTTCCTTCGTACTCTTAACAGCTTGTTTGGCCGGTTTGTGTGGCAGGTGAAGCCGGGTCGGGTGGCAGCTCGCACCTTGTACCTCCCTAAGGTCAGGGGTGAGGCGGGACTCCTGGACGTGAGCTCTTACCACTCAGCGGCGGTCCTCATGCGCTTGGTGGACTGGTTCCATAACCGGGACGTTAAGAGATGGGTCGGCCTGGAGCACGACCTGTGTGACCTTGAGCTCTGTGCCCTCCCATGGTTAGACAGGACCCATCGCCCACCAGACTCGACCCCCTCCTTGACCTCTGACCTGTTGCGCAAGTGGGACGCGCTCCTACGGTCCTCACCTGGCCTTTCCAGTCGCCCGGAACCCATGACGCCGGTCTTCTCCAACCCGCTGTTCCCATCGACCTTACATCGACGCTCCTTCATGGGGTGGTCACGAGAGAGCGACCTGCATGTTCACCGGATCCTCACGCAGGGGGATGTACCCTCCCGGGCCTCGTTTGCGCCAGAGGTGGCTTCCACCCCAGGCTTCTGGTTCAGTCACTCTCAACTTACCTCTTTTATTCGCTCTTTCCCTGACCTTTCTGTGCTGACTAGGGATTTTACACCCTTTGAGTATGTCCTGACGGGGGCTGATCGGCCTGTGCATAATGTGTCTGCCATCTATGCGCTGCTCATTGGGGACACCCCGAGGGGGGGCCGCCCTGGTTATGTGACAAGATGGGAATCGGAGCTCTCAGAGTCCTTCTTCCAGGTTGACTGGGTTAAATCATTTGCGTTCACCCATAAGTCCTCCTCCACTAGTAGGGCGCAAGAAACTAGTTTCAAAATATTGACACGCTGGTACAGATGCCCGGCCACCCTGGCCATATTTGGGCCTTTGGCCTCAGCCAACTGCTGAAGGTGTGGTCAGCCGGGGGGGGATATGACCCACATATGGTGGGGGTGCCCTGCCATTCAGGGCTTCTGGGATACTATCTTCAAGGTGTATAACACTATGCATTCCCTTTCGGTGGAGGGATCCCCTGCCATTGCACTACTTTCGATGCTGCCAGGCTCCTACAAGTCTATTTAGAAAGACACTCTGCGCTTCTTCCTGCTGGCAGCGCGCACAGTCATTCCGCGGCACTGGTTGACTGCCTCCCCCCCAACGATTCAGGAATGGCTCTCGGAGCTAGACACGATTGAGCGCATGGAGCGCCTGGTGGCGGAGGATGGAGACCGTATGGAGGCGTTTAAGAAAACATGGGGCCCCTGGCAATATTTTAGGACGACCGACCGTTTTCTGGCTCTTTTATGAGGACTGTATGGTTCGATATAGGATGGCTGTTTTCCCCTGGTTCTTCCCCTTCCCTCCTTTCCCTTGTGTTCTGTGTGTGTTTTGTCTGTTTACCCCTTTCTGGGGGAATAGTTGGTTGTGTGAATGGGTGTTTTTCTGTGGTGTGTTGATCCCCTGTGGTGGGGTCGGTTTTGTTTGACTAGTTGATTCTGTTTTACTGAGTTGGTTGGCCTTTCCCTTTATTTAGGAATGTCTCTACGGCATCGTTTTTTGGCAGGTGCTATGTGGGAGGTTGCACTCTGCGCTCCGCTACTACTGCACTCTAGTGGCTACCCTGGTGACGCGCCCAGAGTGGGTGTTGCCGGGTGTGGCTCTTATGGTATATTTGTGGGGGCGTGGGGATATCTGCTGTAGACCAAGTGCCTGTGTGCCGATCACTCGCCTGTATTGTAGGCCTGTTTATTTTCTTTCTGCTTGTTGTTATGGCTTATGTTTTCAATAAAACCTCAATTTACAAAAAAAAAACCCTATGACAATGATTGTTACCATTCCTTATGCTGTCCAATGCGATAACCAGTTTTGGCTTTATCTAAAATTTGATTTTAATGATGTCTCTTTTGCTAAGCTAAGGGTTTCCATAAATGTGACACTTACCCTGGCTCCTAACCCCAAAGTGCATCCTTCAAGAAACACTGTTAATTGTCTGATGAACAGAAAGCAATTGTGATGCTTCTGTTACACAGTTGCTTCTTTGGACTGCTAAAAGCATATGCTTGGATATAAACCCTTTAATCATTTTATGATTACTGTTTTCTCTAATGAGCATTTTATTGAGGCTGAACAAACAACCTGGACAAAATGTTCTGTGATTTGTCTAACGAGCCAATAGCTAATACCGTCTGTGCTTTACAACTTGTAGGATGTTTATTTAAAAGAATGGAAATAACACTTAAAGGACTAATATTTCTATACAATGGAATTTGCATTTGATAGGTTCATGTGGGTGTGCAGCCCCTTAGTTCCTGGGCATGTAAAATGGCCCAACATGATATCACCTGATGCAGAACATCATTTGCAATGTTTCGCCTGTCCTACCAATGAATTTGTTTAATTAAGGCATGCCTCCCTTTATTTTCATCATATAATTCTGTAAATATAGCCTACCAACCCTGTGCAGCTACATTACTCAACTGTATCTCTGGAATAGCCAAGGATGTTGCTAGGCTGATTCCTGAATTGGACTATATCTTCCCCTCTTCAGCTGTTTGTAAATTTCAGAGATCAAGAGCTATTTTCTGTAGTTTCTGAAAGGGTTGTTATTCTACCAAATCAAAAAGCTAACACAATTGCTATATTTTACATTTTGTTTGCTTTGGATTTATATATCATATATCTTTTTTAAAAACTAAAAAGCTAATGACCAAATTATTTTCTATTCCTACAGCCAAACACGATTAAGTAAAAGATGGCACAACTCATTTATATGCAATATACTGTAGATTAAACCCCTACCTTCAGTTTAATTATTTGTATATATAGAACCTTCTGTTCCGGCTTAATTAACTGTATAAATGTGTTTGGTTGTCTCTTCCCAACACACAGGTGGCAGTTCATGAAATTGGCCATGTCCTTGGACTATCTCACATTCACAGGACTGGATCGATAATGCAGCCCAATTACATCCCACAGGAATCAGGCATTGAACTTGACTGGTCTGACAGGAGGGCAGTACAGAGTCTGTACGGTAAGTACCAGTGAGATCCTCTCATGCGCTATATGTAGGTTGTACGAGTAGACAGGAAATCCTAGTACTTTCCAGTACGGAGGATCATGTGACAGATTTGCCAAGCTCCGTCACTCTGAGTATACACAGCTTCTTTTTCTCACTTCTGGCCTGTAGTAATTTTGGGATTGTGTGTGAGTAGGACACAGATATCGACACACTTCAAAATGTTCAATGGTGAAAAGGCTGCAGTGCTGGAACTGAAAAACTATAGGAAAATCAGTCTGGGGAATGACTATTAGGCCATTAGGCAATTCTTTAAAGTAGTCTGACGGCATACTGTACCTTTAAAAATTCTTAATTGATTTGTGGTGGCTTGGTCACGACAGTTTTGCTCTCCCATCCCAGTCCACATTAGCAGAACAGCAGTGTCATATGCCTTGCTTAGCGCTGAATTGGACCCTGACAACCTCATACGCCTGTAATTTTTCACAGGTGCCCAAACCGATTAACATAGCAGACAGAGTGTAAGGGAAGGACACAACTTTCCCGACTCTGACAAATTCCAGAGCCAAAAAGTCACCTTATACACAATAAATTGCATCTCCCCTAATGTGCTGTAAACATACAGCAGAGCATCTCTGTTCTGGAATAGAAATTAGGTAGCGATTTCAGATGATTTGTGATGCATGTCAGGATTCATTTTATATCAACAACCGGTCGTAATTATTCTGCAATCTCTGCTCTTGTAAGATTGCCTTGCTGTGTATGAAGAATAGAGGTAACAATACTAGCCACTATTTTCTGTCCTGTACAGAGTGTCAAAGCCGTCCCATAGGTTAACAGTCTTCTTGGGCAACTCATTCTTAAATTGTTTACTTTAGATGTAGTTGGTGTCTCACCATTCAGTATTTCTGTAAATCGGGCCATTCATTTTACAACTGATATCTCACACGACTATGGGGTGCATTATAAATATCAGATTATAAATCTCAGACAATTTCCAGACTTTCCAGTACAATTGGGACACCCACATGCCTGCACCATTGGCAAGCAAACTGATGGACAGATAGAAGCTTTTACTATACATCACTTGTAAAGGGGCCCATATCTTAACATAAACCAAAAAAAAATCGCACACAATGCAGTTTACTAGACCTTATATGGTTTTTCTGCCAATAACACACTTCATGTCCTAGGGCAGACATGGGCAAACTTAGCCCCGGGGGCCAAAACAGGCCCTTTAGTCTTTTAATTTAAATGGCCCTTTGTCACCTTGGTGGCTACCCTCAAGCCCTACAATAAGTTAAGATAACACCTAGAGCATAATTGTTTGGATTGATTCTTAAGCTAGGCACACATGGTTCGATTTTAGTACGATCTTATTTCTGATCCGATTTTTGATCTTGATATTTTCATCGTAAACCGGTTGTAAGCGAATCCAAAGTAGATCCACATGAAAAGTCCGATCGTAATACCATCGTAATACGCCCAAAATTGCTGATTTTAGTTTCGATCACAAAATACAGGAAAGAGTCATATATAAATGTGTTTATTGAATACAATCGCCCCGACCAACAAACACAATGCTACGATTTTAGTTTGATTGTTGTACAATAGATGAAAATTTTCCAAAATGTCCGATCATTTTCCGTTCGATGTTTTGATCGGTATTGAACTATTTTTGCCCATTGAACCATGTGTGCAGTATACGATTTAAATCTGATCGATCTAAACTTTAATCGTTTTAGGTAGATCGAATGCTAAAATTGAACCGTGTATGCCGTGCTTTAGAGGGCAAAATTTGCCTGCAATAGAATATTTAACTTCTCTATCAAAAGCTTCTGTTTTTTTTAACTATTTGATTTTTTTAAATATCGTGTCCTAGCTACGAGGGCTTAGGACCCCTATGCCAGGTGTCCCTTGCAGGCTCTTGGTCTGACCCCTATGTCCCAACAAATGGAGCACTGGAAGGGTTGATAAAATAAAAGGATATTTCAGTTTAGTAAACACAATGTTACATATGGTGGACTTCTGCCAAGATCAAGAGATGTTTTCTGTACTTGCTGAAAATGTACTAGAAGAGGAAAATGAATGCATCCACCACAGCTAGAGATTATTCAACTGTAATTTATACCACGTTAAAGCTGATTGTTCTGATTTACTACACTGATAATGGTTCACTTTCTTTCATACTTTGTTTAATTTATTTGTACAAAATTGCTGATGATGGAGTTAAAGAATACAAAAAAAAAAATTTTAAAATGTCCCTGACAAAGAAAAAAAAAATCTGTGCGGTTCTTTGTGTCTGCAGGAGGCTCAATACTCTTCTGAAGCAGTTCAGAGTTGGCACAGTGTCTGCCATCCACCAATTTCCCGTATATTGCTGGCACAGTTCTGAACTTTACTCCAGTAAATTAGGACACTATTGTATCTGGATGTTCTCACATCGAGGTGTGACATTTTCATTCCTAGCCTCCGGGAATCAAATCTTTCTTGAATATCACTTGACACAAAGCAAGATGTGAGCCGTGCTGACTTTCTGTGCCAGTTTAGCCTGTGGGCAGCATGCTGGCCCAGCCTCTGAGCAGGATCTGTGTCATGTAGAAACCTCTGTTCCTCCTAAGTCAGTGGGTGATGTCTCTGTCATGCAGTCATGGCTGTACATGGCCAAGTCATTTCACCAGTGCTCTTATATCTCATCATGTCTTCCAATATTCTCCTTTTCCCATATACAAAGTCTTCTGTATTTTATCTGCATTCTGTGGTTATCTACAGCACTCATACACATACAAGTCAGTGTCTGATAAAATAGCATAGACATAAATACATATATATACTGTATATATATATTAGGCTGCCTATACAGAGGCAGGAATGCATGAAAGACACAACCATATCAAGCTGTAGGGGCTATCATTGCCCCAAGTACAAAAAGCAATATCATTTTCTCCACTAAAATAAACAAGGCAGCCCATAGAGTTGTGGCAAGCATTGTGTACAAAGAAGCCAGGAGGCATATATCTCCAATGTTAATGTACATCCAAGCATGCTGATGTGTAGGTAGCGGTTATTGAAGATGAAATCCAGGGTTGCAGCTACATACACAGTTAAAATACACATATAGACCACGGTATTTATGATTTTGGAATTCTGCTCAGGTAGCCTTGTGAACCAGCCAGGTCATTAGCATAATTTTCTCATTAGGTAGAGCGCTTGGACAAGAATATACCCCAAGGCTGCAATGGATATCGATGCAGCCAGAACTACAATTCTCCCCACTTTGCTGTCTCCTTCAGTATGTTCCATGTAAGAAGATGTGCATTGCAGCTTTTGTATTGGGAGACATCAAGGCAAAGTCAGGTTCTCAACAGCTACATTTACGAATACATTTAGTCCATGAATGATACATGCCTGTATTTATATTCAGCTATCTGACAGTAGATCACCTTTAATCATTCAAAAGCGCTTAAAAGCTTACTCTAGTTTTGTTATTTACACTGCTCAACTTCTCTGAGTGTGCAATAAAAGCTGCAGTAAGTCAAATAGAACCTGTTTCTGTCTGGAGAGCCTTCAGTATTATCTTGGCCTTTCTTCTACAGAATGGTAGTCCACAGGGGGAGTGAAGGGGGCAATGCCATTGCAATGAGCATGGAATTCATGTTGCCGCCAGCAAGCCATGCAGCCAGTCTATGAGCCTCCATTAGTGTTTGTTATGGTATGTTGCTTCACTTGGCAGACACAGCTGGTAGATTATAACTGAGTATTCATGCTTCTCAGGCACACTATGCTTCTACACACATTCGGCAAGGAACCAACGAGTTGTACAACAAACTGAAACTTAATAATAGTCATTAAGACACCCTAGGGCTAAACTGTAATACTACATATTGCTACAGAAAACAATCCTTTTCTCTTTGAACTGAAAAAGTTTTTACAAAAAAAAACATTAAACCCACCGTATATGAAACATTTTAAAACCAAACTAATAACTAATACGATCGTCTAGAAAGTTTGTACTTACATAATCGTTCATTAAATATGAGCTGGTTTTCTAGTTGTTCTGCCTGCGCGTGTTACATATGGTGCCTGTTCCCATTTTCTTGTGTGGTACTTGTGCATACAGGCAAACCAATCTCTCCTCTCCTGCATTGCTCTCTCTGCTCTCTTCTGGTCTTCTCTTGTTGCCTTCTGTTCCTGCAGATGTCCGATGGATTAAGTGTAACTGGTTCCCAGTCTGGCTCCCTTGGCCTCGTCCGGAATCTTTCCTCAGTCCTTCTTAAATGTCCCACTCCGATTTCCTTCTGAGTTTTCTCTTCCTCTGTGATCACTTTCATAGAACGAATCCTAATTTCTGCACACCACTTTCGCCCTTTTGCCACTGTTTTTGATACTGTTCTATGGTCTGAACTCTTCCAATATCATTTCTCTGGACTCAGGTAGATCCTTGGCTGCTTATTATAGTACATGCCTGTCGACTTTGATTTGTCTGCAGCTTTTCTGTGCAGTTCTCCACCAGTTTGTTGGTTTCAAGAGTCGGCTCATAGTCCGGTATAGAGTCCAGTACGCTGCTCATAAGCCTCTGTGTTGGACTATTCCTCCAGCTTGACTGGGTGTATTTCATAATCCAACAAACCCAAGTACACATCTGTGCCAGCCTGTTCTGCTTTCTGCATCAGTCGTTTGGCTGTCTGATCCTTGCAGGCTTGCTGACTCTTCTTGTGAGTTCAGTTTGTTGCTCAGTCATACTGAAATCCTGTACACCGCTGCCACCATGTTTGTTATGGTATGTTGCTTCACTTGGCAGACACAGCTGGTAGATTATAACTGAGAGGATTTATTCATGCTTCTCATCACAACTATGGCTTCTCCACACATGCGGCAGGAACCAACGAGTTGTACAACAAAACTGAAACATTAATAATAGTAGTGAGACACCTAGTGGCTAAACTGTAATACTACATATTACTACAATTAGTATGAATCTAAAGCCCCCCATACACATTTAGATCACTCCATACAATATACTTTAAATCTACTATGTAGTATAGTGTCCTCCCTGATAGAATACATAGTGATTGGAAGGATTAGAAAGATCCTCATATTACATGGTTTTGGTAGAACCAATGTTGATTGTACAGAAATTGTATGGTAAGATTGATAGCAATATTGATGCAGCGGTATAGGGGCCGTAACATGGCTGCCCCCTAAAAATGCCAATATGAGCCACCCAATAAGTTATGGCATTGCGGCACACAAGCCTGATGCCAATTCTGGCCTCACAGCACTCCAATCTGTCTCTGGTCACTTGCATATTAAACAAAATAACAATACTTTTAACGTATTAATGATGCTTATAACAAGTACCAGAAGTAGACCTGGACCAGTTGTTTGCAGTTCAAACTGGAAGAGGGGAAACCATAAGCTCCGTTCAATTTCACCCGTTTATCTGCAGTTTTGATTTTTTTGGGGGGGGGGGGGGGGGGGG
>CM070037.1:56167539-56180218 GCA_036250615.1 Ptychadena robeensis | reverse complement strand
CTACAGTGATATCAGTGGCCAGAAGGGCCCTCAGTGGGTGTATGGGGCCTGAGCAGAGATAGCAGAGTAAAATAGAGTCAGTATGAGGGATGGGTGTATAAGTTGTGTGTAGGTGTGCAGCTCTCAAAATGGAGAAGTGTGGCCCCCTGTAACAGACAAATAAGAACAAGGACAGAGGCGCACAACCTCTGTACTTGTTGCAGTGCTGTGTCTCCTGCAGTGCTGTGTCTCCAGCACCTCCGATATCGGGCAGCAGCGTGATGATGTCACGCTGCTGCAGGGAACCTCAAATCGAGCCGTGTGTACCCCGCTATAGGCTCCAGAGTGCACAAACCGCCCATTGTCGGCAATGGGTCATTGATATGGCTGTTTTCACAGCCTGTAAGAGCTGTGGATCCACTGGTCCGAGCCTCCGTTGCCTTCAAATCGATTTAGCAAGCTACGCCTATGGTAACGTAACGGAGGCTTCAGCAGACACCAGCGCATACACAGTAGGTAGCAAATCTTTAAGTTTTCCTTATCCCCAGTCAGTCCACCTAAAGATTCATCTTACCAGAAACTACAGTAATTCACAATGATTGTAAAGTCATTCAAATAAGAAAGGAAATTGTTACCCGGCAAATATGGCTGCCACAATGTGCAGTAAATATTACATAACACGCTATGCAAAAAAGCATATTTTAAACACAGAAGAGCGTATTTATATTGGATTGTCCTGTATATTAAATGACATATAAATATAGAAAGACTCTAGATTCTATATATGGAATAATAACACCCATAGCCTTTGCTAAATGCCAAGGCCAGTACATCCAACTTTATATTCAGGATGATAAATTTCACTTCACTCGCTGTAACCACAATCTGATCTGCAGTAGTAGGTGCAAAATTAAAAGCAACAAAAGACAAAACACACAATTTTACAAGGCAATAGTGCAGGAATAATGCAGTCCATCTATCTGTGAAGGCACATAAATAGATGTGGGAATGAATATAAATAAGCCTGGCTGGAAAGTGGTTATAAACTATACAGCCATAGAACACCGAGGTAATGTCTCTCCACGTAGAATGTCTTCCTGTAATAAGGAAGAAAAATAATCCCTGCAAGAGTAACCTTAATCAAAATATCATGCATGCAAATAAAAATCAAAAAAAGCTCATAAAAACAGCATATGACTGGCGGGAAAGGCGGCGAGGTAATATTCCTGACTGCAGGTAACTAATAATAATGATGTAAATGTAGAAATATTAAAGCTGCTGGAGGGGTCCAATTCAGTGAAGATTCACAAGCTACATGGGGTATCGCTGCCGCTACGTGACTGCAATTTAATGTGACAGTGCAAGCAATGTTTAACGGGAGATGGGCACAGCTTTTCTTCTATCAAGCAATACATCTTGTAAAAGTGTTATCTAGGCCTATAGTGATTTCACTTGTATTCATAGGCAGGCGCTATAAATACTTATATATTTTTATATTGGTTAAGGTGTTTTAAATGCAGCTGGTATATATACATAAACTGCCAATTTTAATGCCAGACCCCAGTATCCTAGTTAGGAGAGGGAGCGATAACATCAGCCAATGTAAGTGCACCAAAAATATTTAAAGCCCAATGCAGCACCTACGGTATATTTTTGTCAGCAACAGGTCAACAATGGCACCCCCATATTTCTCTTACACACTAGGAGGGTGTATACTGAGTAAGGGTATGCTGGTGATTACCCTATGTTTGTGTTGAGGTGGTACGGTTAATGCTTTACCATACAAAAGCTATAGACATTTGTGTGCCTTTAACTTTCTACCCAAGTCCTCCTTTGTTCTATGATGATTGTGCTTCTATTGTATACAAAAAAGTTATGTGCTCCAAGTTTGACGTCAGCTGACTACCTTAATATACTGAATGACAAGGTTATTCCATCAATGGATTTTTTGGTTCTGGAAGCACGGGACATCATTTTCACACATGGATTGCCCACCACAAAGTCCAGACCTTAACCCCAATGAGAATCTGTTTGATGTGCTGGAGAAGGCTATGCTCAGAGGTCAGACTATTCCATCATCAATGCAAGATCTTGGTGAAAATTGAATACACTGCATGGAAATAACTCTTGAGACATTGCAGAAGCTTATCGAAACAATGCCACAGCGAATGCATGCCGTAATCAAAGCTAAAAGCGGTCCAATGAAATATTAGAGTGTGTGACTTTTGTTTTGGCCAGGCAGTAAATATCTTGTACGCATGTATCCTGCATGTGTTTTTGGGTCGGCCTATATCAAAATTGTGCTGTTATTTTCTGTTCTGATGAATTTCTCTATATCCACTTCCAGGAACATGTGAAGGACCCTTTGACACAGTGTTTGATTGGGTGAGAAAGGAGAGGAACCAGTTTGGGGAGTTGGTTGTTCGATTCAACACGTACTTCTTTCGGAATAGCTGGTACTGGATGTATGAGAACAGAAATAACAGAACGCGGTATGGAGACCCCCTGGCAGTTTCCACTGGTTGGCAAGGAATACCAACACAGAATATTGATGCCTTTGTACACGTCTGGACCTGGACTAGGGATGACTCTTACTTCTTTAAAGGTTTGTGAGATGTCTTGTTATGAGGGGACACAACATGGGAACAGCTCCAATTTCAAGACATGTCATCCATTAGTAAGAGATGAATTTAGAAATAATTCTCAGCTAAAGTTACAGCTATAGCAGATGGCAGTTTCTATTGGCTGGAAGTGAAAACCGCTATTCAGGCAGTAAACAAGCAGGTAACTAGCATTTAAGAAGACAGACTAGTAATGGCAGCCTTCATATTTTTCTTTCTACTTTAAGGAGCTGAACCATGTTTTTGTTCAGTATTAGAAGTCTGATCTATTTGTGAATTGTTGAAAGCAAACCATAGGTCCATGTTACGTAACTCAGTGTAATAATGTGAATGTAAAAAGCAATATTGTATGGGTATTCAGAGTGGCGGCTGATGGCTCCTGTGCAGTACACTATTCAATTTCTACTTTAATTTTAATAGGAACACAGTACTGGCGATACGATGGTGAAAACGATAAGGCATATGCCGTGGATGCCCAAGGTACGACATACCCCAGACTTATCTCTGAGGGCTTTCCTGGAATTCCCAGCCCCGTCAATTCTGCATATTTTGATAGAAGAACTCAGCATATAATGTTCTTTAAAGACTACCAGGTGAGAGACAAATATTCATTATTTCCCTATACTTCTGGCTGTTTATTTTTGTCACTGTCCTTACTCTTGTTGGCCAACATAATGTACCGGTACTTTTTGCCATGTGTTTATTCATAAAAGTTGGTACAAAGAGCACATCAAATGCTTGAGGTACATAATCCTCTATGCCTGCCTAGTGTCTGATATCAGAATGAAATACATACATGTCCTAAACCCCCTTCCCATCAGTCTCCCTACCCAAGGAAGGTTCATAAAAATGTTCCTTCAAACCACACCTCAGAGCCAAAATGGATGATTGGCCAGTGTCCCATAATAGAAAAGCACAACTATTAAACGTGTAAACATAAGTTCATTATTTGAAAATGTAATATAAAATACAAATAAAAATGATTATGAGTATATAACACACAGAACAGGGTACAGAATTTGGCACTCCTAGTAGAATGTAACATAAAGCACAGTAGATAGAACAGTGGTTGTCAAACTTTCATTATCGAGCCCTCCTTCCCTATGCAAACACAGGTTAAGAATGAGGGCCTGCACCCCCCTGAAACACCTTCACGCCCCCCCAGGGGGGTCCGCCCCCCAGTTTGGGAACCACTGAGATAGAAAAAAACAACCCACTAATACACTGAAAAAATTACAATCTATTTATGCTGAATTATGTCCACCGTAGGGCTCAGGGGGGTTAGCAGGGGGGGGGTTAGTGTCCTAGGTTCGAATCCTGGCCTGGACACTATATGCAAGGAGTTTGAATGTTCTCCCTGTGTCTGCGTGGGTTTCCTCCCACACTCCAAAGACTTGCTGATAGGTTAATTTGCTTCCCCCAAAAAATATGTTAGTAACACATGACTTAAGCCTGCCATACACCCACCAAGCAGCGGCCAATTTTGGGCGTGCGCACTCACGGCCATCGGTCGGCAGCAAAATCGGCCGCCGATCGGCGGTGCGCACATGGGGCGACAGATCCCTGTCGCCCCACAGCTCGGCCGGCCAGAGAACAGACATGTCCGATATTCTCTGCCCGATGCCAGTCGATGCCGTTACTTTCAATGAAAACCAGCATCTTAATTGAAAGAAACGGCCAGCACACAAAGGGTGCCCGCCGATTCTGTCATCTCTGGAGAGCAGCGTGATGATGTCATCACGCTGCTTTCCAGAGCTGATCGTAGCAGCTCTGTCGGCCCCCACTTGGTGTGTGGGGTGGGGGCCTTTAGACTGTGACATATGTTAGTTACATAAACCTGACTACGGTAGGGACATTAGATTGTGAGCTCCTCTGAAAGACATATAGTCATAGGACTATATATACTCGATACTTTGTAAAGCGCTGTGTAATATGTTAGCTCTATATCAATACAAGATCATAGTAATAAAAAGCCCCCACGTGCATATGTCCCTGCCTCCTACAAAACATCCAGTATGCTTTACATACAGATCATTTAGTGCTGTGATTATCCAAGGAACTGACTTTCCATAGAGCAAGTAGGTACACACAGACCTTGATTGGTTTTTGTGTTCATGTGTAAGGGCTTGTTTCCATTATACGTCGGGACCCCTACGCTAAGCTTATACGCTTAGCAGGGGTCCCGACGTATCCCATAGACTCAGCCTGCCGGAGGATGGTCTGTTTACACATCCGCTGGTGTAAAGGCTGAACGTACTCGACTACGTTCAGCCTTACACCGGCGGATCGGCTCAGCGCAATGAAGACAGACCCTCCGCCGAGTCCCAACAGGTCCGCCGGGTCCCAACGCAATGGAAACAAAGCCTTAGAGGCACAAGAGTGATGCCCTAAAATGAAAGTGTATTTAAAGAAATAAATGTTGCTGTAACTTACTTAATATGTATTTTAATATTTAAAGAACATAAAGTATAACAGATAAAATCTTTAACAGTGATGCTCCATAAATCCAAGGATGTTTGGGCTATGGGGTCGCCATCTATTTGCTGATATTTATATAGCTGGATCCTTGTTACCCACCTCACATTCATCTCATTCTACATTGAGTGAGAATCTTTCATACTTACTTATATCATTCTTTACCAGGTTTACGCCTTTGACATCAACAGAAACCACATTGTTCCAAACTTCCCTAAGAGGATTGTCGACCTGTTCCCTGCAGTTGTACGAAACAACCACCCATTGGGTCACCTGGATGCTGCATATTATTCATACACCCACAACTCTCTCTTCCTAATCAAAGGAAAGAACTTCTGGAGAGTGCTGAATGATAAAGACAGGCGATCCAAGCCCTCGCTGCCACAGAATGGAGTGCTGCCCCGCCGAGCCATCTCTGAACAATGGTTTGATGTATGTAATGTGCACACGTCACTGCTGAGATTGTAGCCATGGACTATGGTACAATAACCTTCTATACAGAATATGAATTGGTTGTGTACACGCTACATATTCTACTACAGACATTGAGAATAATTTGTAGTGTTGACTTCCTGTAACATGAACTGGTGGAAGCAAACACTTACCCAGCAGCTATAGGGTTTCGGAGTACTTAAGGAGGAACTGTGCCGGAATTTGTGACCTCTCTGCTGGAGTTGGCAGTTTGTTCCAGTGTTGGGTCTTTATCACTGATAGACCTTCCTCCCATCCCCAACACTTAGCTGAGGTCTTCAAGGTCCATTAATTACTAAACTATGCAGATGATATTTATGTTCTTACTATACTACTGAATGATTTAACTACTTATTGGCTATTGCCTCATTAGCTGCACAATGACTAGATACAGGCAGAGCTGAATTGCTTAGTAGTTGGTTTGGGAGAACAGCTGTAATTATTACATTTGGAGGTTTTTAAGGCTAAAACTCCTCTTCATTTTGCCAAAACACAGTGTGTTTGGCACGTGCCCCTTTTCTTTGCAATGGGCGCGTAACCACATAGTAAGGTTGGTTTTCAGAACACTGTGCTACATACCCATTGAAAATGAATGGGACACATGCTAAAGAGGTGATCCATATGCAAAATGTAGTGGAGTTTTAGCCTTAAAGTAGATATGCACGCTACAATTCTCCCTCGATAGATGAGGGACCTGCGGGTGTCCTTTGTGTGCCAGACATTACTGGTGTGCCCTTTCAAAGAATTTTATTTAAATGGGAATTTTCCTGACATTTCGGCATGCAGGAGGATCCTGGTCGATCTAAACAGGTGGGCGCACCCAAATTGTGGCCAAGCGACCACCGGGAATGTGCACAGTGGTGGATCGGGTGCACATCGATCAGCCGCAGATAGGCCAACGTTCCCATTTCCTAGCATTTACTAGCTCATCCTTCCCTCATATTCTGTGTCTGGCCTCGTCTTATAGCCACATCCACATATATGCAATATGCATATGCAATGCCAATCATTCTATGTCAACTGTAACAACCACTGGCTATATAGAATTTAAACTCTCAGTCTCATCAGTGAATTCATTTTATGTGGATTGCTCACCAAGTTATTTTGTATTGAGGTGGAAAGGTTTAGAACCTTGCAAACTGCACGTGACAGCACAGGATGGGCACATTAGTACCTACTGTGTTGGTAACTTCGGAAAACCTTCTTTGATTATGGTGTTGCTGGATTTCAGCTCATGCACATTCACTTGCCTCACAAATCGTTATAAAAACTGTTTTCTACTTCCCCAGAACTGAAGTAAGCCATACACAGGTCGAGTTTTGCACAAATGATCGTCTTGTGCAATTTAAATATTGATCGTCAGTCTATCATCAATCGATTGTAACAACACAGTGTGATCAGTTTAAACACGATTGATTATGTCTATTTAGCAAAATAAATGGCGGCGCTGTAAACGGCACTATACTGCCGTGATTCCCTGCCCTCCCCTCTATAAATTTCCAGCGTCATCGTTGACAGCTGGGAAAACGACAACCCTCCATTAACATGAAGGTCCATTGTGCCCCCCACCTCTATGGTGTCACCGATGAAGCAATCGGCAGGCCCACAGCGATGCAGAAGTTCAGGCATACCGCCAAGAAGAATATTGCTCTCCAGGTGCCCCCCTGTGGCTGGATATTTATATTACACCTTTAGTAAGCTTCCTATGATCTTCTAAAATTTCCCAGCATCACTTTTCTATAAATTTTATGTTCAATTTCTGAATTGGTCAATTGTTCCAGGTGCGCAGGAATAAATTTTTGTACAATTGACCTAAAAATCTATAGTTTTAAGACAATCAAACAGAAATATCGAGCCATGTATGGCCTTAGGAAACATTTGGCTGGAGTTCAACTTTAAACTTCTGATCTAGCAGCTGTAACAGACAAAAGCTGAATATAGAGACTGAATAGTATAAACAAATCCCAACTTCCATGTGATAGACAATAGATAGGAGATACTTCCCTGTCTTGCTAAGAGACGCTATTAGGACTGATGTAAAAGCTGTGTACTGTGTAAACTACTCCAGCTCTGTGTTCGAGGTGCAGGGGAGATTGTTACACATTGTACTTCAATCTAAAGAAACCTGCAATCCAGAAGGTGCAATGCGGAGTGTGGAGGCGGAGCATGTTACAAACTATTATATCCTATGTGTATCCAGGTGACACTTCGTGGCGTTATTGTAGTGTGACGATACAAGATTTTTGTAGACGTTGGTGCTCTTTCCTTATTATTTATTATTTTCAGCAATATTTAAATGACTTGATGTTTTGTTTCAATAAAGTAAAGCCTTGCCTTTTCATAAAAACTATCACTTTTTGCCTTTGTTGAACCTTTTTTGTTCGTACTGCTCAACACAAGTTGGTCTGGTTAGTTTAAAAAAAAACAAACTAATCCCATGCATGAAGTAACTGCCTATGGTCAAGTTATCATCTGGTATCTAGATATGTAGGTGTGATTGGATGGTAACTCTTAAACTTCCAAATACACATCTGTGGAAGTAAATGGTTATGGAGAAGGGACCAGATGACCCTTATAAAGACTAGGGTAGCTGTCACTGGATAAGATGGTTGGTTCTTATATCTATTGGTGAAACCAGTCAAGTCTCAAGAGGCGCGTTTGTCTTGTGTTTTGCACTTCAAAGAAAATAAATCCTAAACTTCTACTCCTTGGGGTGCAGGATTTGTTTTTTAGATGGATGTAATGGAAAAAGTTCATAACAGACTGCAAAGTATCCCATCATAATCTGGAGTTGCAGAAGGAGCCTGTGACATCCTCCAAGAGTACTCTTGGATTTGCAACAGTGGCTGCCATAGGCCGCTGTCCCCCTGCTTAACGCCATGGTCCTGGGCGCCCAGGGATGATTTACTGTTGTGCTATGATCTGCTCCACAGTTCCCTCTTAGCCCTGGCGACAGCATGTTTACTGTTGGTTTTCTGCAGCACTTCCTGGGATTTGTCATGTGTCCTTGCTGACCAATCATGGTCCTACTGCACGTATAAGAGTGGCTCAGCCTTTCAAACAGATGCTTTAGTGTCAAGGTCCCTGTGTTCTGCTAAGGCTCCTGATTCCCATTATTTTTCCTGTGTTATGGATTCATGCCTGTGTTCTGAAGCTTTGCTACTTGTTCAACTCTTGTCTGTTGCCAACGGTCCTGCACAATAGCCCCTGGTTATGACCTGGCCTGCTGACGACTCCTTTGCCTGTGATACCTTTCTCTGGTGTCCCTTGGTCTCCCTGGACCAGCTGCCTCGTGTGCCTATCCTCCCTCAAGAGGTAGCAACCTGGTGCTCTCCTCAGGAAAGTCTATCCCCACCTTCAGGGGTATTGTGAAGAACAAGTGGACTTCATGTGGATGAGGTAGGACTCTTGACACAGAGGGTACCCGCTACCCTCTGTACCCGCTAGTTTGTGACAAGAGTGCAGTTGTTTTTTTATCTTTTTTGGACTGTTTAATTGAAAACATCAGGTTGGAAAAATCCTGTGAATTGTACAATTATCTGATTGGTTTGGAGACCTCTTAATGGAAATCTGTTTTCTCAAAGAAATTGTGGAAAATATCATTATGAATGTGTAGAGAACATCCTGTGTATCCAATAACAACCACGCTAATTGTAAAGATTACAGCTGTGATTTGTATGTCTAGCTTCATAGCCGTCCTTTTGCAGGAAACTGTAAATTGTATCTTGTTAAATGACAGGCAGAGTTGCTTTAAACTACAAATATATATATAACTACAAATACAAAAATAAAGAGTGAAGATCTCACACTTTAGATTTCCTCCACCCACAAGACCTATCATTCACCTCTCCAGAAAATGGTCCAACAGTATGCGGCGCCTCATAATTAGTCCCACAGTGTTCAGGTGACCTTACAGGCCAGTCATAAGGTATAGTATTCAGGACCTGGGTTCTCGGAGCTGAAACTTGTTTAATAACCTTACTCCAAAAGACCCAAAACTGTACATCCGCTGTAACATTTCCTTCTGAGCTGTCAGGGCAACACAACTTACATACAACAAAAAAAAGTCTAAATACATTATCCAATTATATCTAGTCAGGCAAAACATAGCATTCTTAGCAGTTATTCTATTAGTGTAATGCTGGGGTGTCAAATCTGACCCGAAGAATAAATATATTTGGCCTGGGGGATTGGATTTTCAATCCTTGGCTGTTTCAGACTTTTTTTGTGCTGGAGGCAAAAGCAGCAGTTTACAAAGTATTCTGCAGTGATTCCCAGCCCTCCCTCCTTCGCATCCCCTGTGTCATTGATGACTCCAGGGATGTGGAGGAGGAAAAGAAACACTGCTTGCATATAATGCAGGTCAATGTCGCCCCCCCCCCCTTACCTCTTAAGCAAGAGGGGCAGACCTGGAAGGATCGTTGGGGACACCAACATGAAGGGACGCCTCCAGAGAGGTAAGTTACCCCCCAAATGTAGCTTGGTGAGTAATTGTCAGTAAACAAACCTACCCCGAGCTACACTTGGTCCAAACACCCCAACGGTTAAGAAATGAATAGCACAGATGTGTCTTTTATATGAAATCTGATGTCACATATGTTATGGTATTAAGCTGACCATACACCTTAAAGCTAGACACACACAGGGTTCCTGTGCAATTGACCTCCGATTAATCACAGCGAGGGGACGCCACCATGCTGTGATTGATAAGGAATCAATTGAACAGAAATCAATGTGCACATCAATTCCCGTTCAATGGGGAATGGTGACCCGTTCTCCCCAGCTTATAGCACGTGTGAATCACAACACGCTACAAGCTGGGGAGAAGCAGCCTCACTCACACAGCTTCCGAGCCACAGCTGTTCCAATACTTTGCATGGAGACTTATGTCTCCATGCAAAGTAATGGAGATTGAACAGGGTTTTCCAACATGTTGGAGACTTGTTCAATAGAGTTTCTTCTAGCAGGCTCTCTTGATCCCGCTCGAAGGAAAGCACACATGGGTAGCTTTGTAAACAGATAAGAGTACAATCAATCACCGTGAGCATGCATGTTGATTGATTGTACTCAAATCTTTTTACAGATCTACCTGTGTGTGTCTAGCTTTAGATCTCTTTGTCAGATATCCTTTAGATCTACCAACAACTATGTAGTATAGGGTCCTCTGCGATTGAACACAGGCAGACTTGATGGTTTAGATAGTCCCTCATGTTACATGGTTTGGGCAAAACCAAAAGAGATCTAAAGGATATCTGACAGAGCAATATAAAGCTGTATGGGGACCTTTAAGCTAGCCACATACGGCTCGATAAAGTAACAGATTAGAGGAACATCGGGCGGCGTGCACGCTCACGGCTCCCGATTCTCCTCTAATCTGTTACTTCCTCTGAGCCATCCACGGTTCCAAACAGGTTTCCAACATGTTGGAAAACCTTGGTCCAAATCCATTACATTGAATAGGGGACCGCGCTGTCCCCTATTTATTGTAATGGATGACAGCTGAGCCGGAGAGCAGCCGCATACACAAGCTGTGTATTCAGCTAGGGCTGTGTGTATGACTGAAGGGGGCGTGGCCAATGCGGACCCAGCCAGCCCTGCCAGAAGGGAGAGGGGGGGGCTGGCTGCAGGTGGGCTAGCCAGAGAAGCTGGCTGTCGGGGGACCAGGAAACCGGGTCCCCATCGTACAGTAATTGATGTGCCCATGTGGTTACTGTACGATTGACCCGCGATCAACCAGTGTGGTGACGTCACCACGCTGTAATTGATCGCCACTCGATTGCATGGGAATCTACCCGTGTGTCGCCAGCTTTAAGTCCCCCCCATACACCTTTAGATCACTCCATACAATTTCCATTAGCTCTACCACTAACTGTAGTAAAGTGGCCTCCCTGATAGAATACATAGTGATTGGAAGGTTTAAGCTAGCCACACATGGTACAATTTTAGTGTTCAATCTACTATTTTCAATGAAAAAAAAGATCGATTGAACGTTAATCGATGTACTGCCCACATAGTACAATCGATGTTCATTGTACGATTTTAGTAAAATCGTCGATTGAAAAGTGATCGGACAGGTTGGAAAATTGGTTGATTGGTCAATAATCGAACTACATTTCTGAAAGTGTTTTGTTTGTTTTGATTCAATCATCTCGATGTGCGCTATTAACATATGACTACTTCCTGGGAGAAAAAAAAGTTCCTGTTAAAAAAACATTAATCAACAATTTTAGATTACATCAATTTAATTTCAGTCGAAATTGTTCAATTATCGTGCTCCCCATGTGGAGAACTTCGATTAAATGACAATCGATGTTCGATTTTTAAAATCGAAGTACAAAATCGAATCGAACCTCGATTGAATGATAAATTGTACCATGTGTGGCTAGCTTTAGAAAGGTCCTCATATTACGTGGTTTTGGCGGATTGTACAGAAATTGTATGGCAAGATTGTAAGGTGTATGGGACCCTTACTGCTTGCTTGTTCCAGACTCAATGTTTCGGCATAAAGTTTGTTTACATATGAAAGCTTTACAGTTCTATCTCACGAGAAGCAAACACTTTCTCAATTGTAGTAATTTTATCAGTAAATATCAAGGTTGGCCTGCTCTGTGTGAGAGAAGCAATATTCCGATAACACGAGGCAATGATTGTATTGGTTGTAAAATGTGTATGGGCTAAACTTGCTATGATAAAGGCATCCTAGTGAGCGCGTGGCCCGTTCCTATTACTGTCTGAGTACAGGAGTCAATGGGACGCCTGCGTGGTGAATGTGAAAGTGCTGACTGCTACGTAAGACCTTGTTGCAAGCTGTTGTAAAGCTGTGATTGCTCTGTGAAGTCTTCTGAACAATACCCTTGTGCCATGCCGGGAAATGGATTCTATTACAGTGCAATCTGGTATTACAGCACACTTCCGTTCACCTCCTCTGTACACCTTTCCGGGGCTGGAAACAAAAGCAGCGTGCAGTGCAAATCTGTACTCCGTATCACAGCCGAGTGTCTCCACGTTTCTTAGGACGAGGGACCAGCTTCATAACAGCATGTTCAGCAAGAAGACCAGTGTTTTTCAATCACTTAGTGTGCCGCGGGATGTTGCCTGGTGTGCCGTGGGTTTTTGACCCCACCCTCGGCCCT
>CM070037.1:56143490-56167439 GCA_036250615.1 Ptychadena robeensis | reverse complement strand
ACTATACACTATATACGAGATACAGGGAACGTTTTTTCTTGAGGCTCACCTATAGAACTGAGCCCCGGAAGGGTTAATAGAAGCTGCCAGGTTCTGCTTGTCACACATCCCCCTCCCTCCCTCCTGTGTGTGAGAGGAGCTGCTCACTAGAGGCTGTGTTCTCAAGTGGCTAAAACTGGTATTGCAGCTCAAACACATTAAAGCGCACCTAAACTCAAAAATAAAAAATTACCATTTTATTACATTTTTACTTCTTAACTGTCCCAATAGCTCAAAACCAAATCCAAACATATTCATTTAGCAATCCTGCTGATGCCTGTGGGAGCCACCATTTTACATTCAGTGTTAGCTTCCAGGCTTGCATGAGTTGAGGCTGCAATATCTCCGGTGGCCACTGGGGGCGCCAGATACAATGTGTGTCAATGGACACAAAGGGAAAGTAAGAAAAATAAATAAATAAATTAACGTGAATTGCTGCTGAAATGTCGGCAGCCCGCTGCGGCGATAAGGAGATGCTCACACAGAGGAGGAGGGGTGAGGGGACAACTATACAGATATCTCCACACAGGTAACAATTTTTTATTTACATATTGCCCCAATAGTCAGGGTTTGGCTAGCCAGGGGGAAACGTTTCTCTGGTGGGTTTAGGTGCGCTTTAAGTACACCTTCATGTTAACATTGTGACTTGTTTAGATTGCCAAAATTCTTTCAGTTTTTATTGTTAAATATATACAATTTATGTCACTTGGAAACCACAGGGAAACATTAATAATGTGTACCGTAATCTTCTTCATGGAAAAATAAGACATCCCCTGAAAGTAAGACATAGCAAGAATGAATATAAGGCAGTGTCTTCTTTTCAGGGAAACGGGGTACAAGAGAAACAGAGACACACTTTTTGTGTTGTATGGCCACTCCAGCGCACACTTCATATATAAACTTGCAATGCCCTAGTCAGACACTTACCACAAATCTGTTTGTTAGTGTGGAAATCATATGAGAAGAATTTGTGAATGTGTCCAGGCAGCCTCTCTGCTGAAGAAATCACAGCCGTAAATACAAATATAATAAAAGGATCTAGCAGCTCTAATTAGTATAAACGAGTCAAAACACGTTCTCATTGATTGCATTAATATTCTAATTAACAGGCTGAGAAGTGACGAAAAAAAAAGACCATTAACTTTGTTCTTAATAAATAAAATATTGTAAATTTATTTAACAAGCTATTCACATTTGCAGGTTGAAGAACATGAAATTACCGTCCGCAAAGCAGAAATACAATATGTGCTAACACTGCATGTAAGGGCCGGGAGCTACGATCAGTCTTTCCAATGTATTCTCTATCTGATGAAACGCAGTGACGGCAATGTAGAGGGGTCTGAGCAAAGTCTGGGGAGTCCTGAGTGCCCACCAATCATATAACAGAGAATATCACTTTCAGTAGAAATAGGAGGTAGGAAGAAAATCTATAGCTCTGTAAATCCAGGTCCTGCGAGGACGTAAATGTTGTATCGTACTACACCAACTGCACTCATTTTTACATGCGAGCCAAATAGTTTTCTTCTGAGCCAAAAACCTTTGCATAGAAGAATGGTGTTCATCTGAAACATACCATATTTTTCGGACTATAAGACGCACTTCATCACCCCAAAAATCGGGGGAAAAAAGAGCCTGCGTCTGGCCGTGGGTGATCGCATCTTGACTACCCACCAGCTCTCCCGTAAGATGGGAGATCTGCACACAGCCGGATCTCCCATCTGAACGGTATTGATTATATTTGCAGAGCCCCGCAGATATAACCAATGCAGAGTGTGTGTGGGGAAAGCTGCACTCACGCTGGCAGTTTCCTCACACACACATCTTACAGGAGAGGGGGAGACCAGAGTGCAGATTCTCCCTTCCCCCTGTGTGAGGAAGAGGAGATGCCTGAAGTGTGCTCTCTAGTGACATCATTTATGTGGCTGAAATTGGGTACTGCAAGGGATTTTTTTCCCTAATTCATTTAAACACATGGAATAGTTTTTTTCTGGTTTTCTAGTTCTTAAAACCTATGGTCTGAAAAATACGTAAGGCACTTTTGAAGTTACTCCACCATAAATAGAAATAAAAACTCCCATCTGTACCTGATAATGTCATAGCAATGCAAGAACTGGGAATCTAGAGCGACGAGGTGGGTAAAAGTAAAAATCACTTATGTTGCTTAGAATATTTTGCAGCATGTCAAATATAACAAAAGTAAATCTGTCACCATGTACCATCTGTATTTGAGTTGTTGCCTTCATTTTGTATGGTAGCTCACAGTAGCCAGTATCAACTGGTATGGTAACTAAACCTCTATCCTGACTCTCGTAGGTCCTGCGTGTTATTAGATCCTCTATCCTGACTCTCATATGTCCTGGGTGTTATTATACCCCCTATTCTGACTCTCACATTATTATACCCTTATCCTGATTCTTGTACCTCCTGCATGTTATCAGATCCCCTATCCTGACTCTCATATGTCCTGCGTGTTATTATACCCCCTACACTGACTCTCACATTATTAAATCCCCTATCCTGATTCTTGTACCTCCTGCATGTTATCAGATCCCCTATCCTGACTCTCATATGTCCTGCGTGTTATTATACCCCCTACACTGACTCTCATATGTCCTGGGTCATCTATTCTAGCTGGAATGAATATATATATTCCACCCCTGCAATTTGTTCAATTTCAATCTCTGCTTATATATCCCAATTATTAGACCTCCATAATGGCACTCATAGGTCCTGGGTGATAAAAGAAGTCATATATTTAAGTTTTATACATCACTGCTTTTGTTTTCATGTATTCCTATATGTTTTTAGACTTCAGTGCTGTCTCCCAATGCTGCTATGCTATAGAGACTTCTATCCTGGATCTTATATACCCCCTATATTATTAGATCTCTCTTATATCCCCCCCCCCCCCCCATGTTTCACAGATCGCTGTTCTTTCTCTAATATATGACTTTATGGTTTCAGACTTCAGTGCTGGCTCTCAGACTTTTCTCCCATACATTTTCAGACAGTTC
Organism: Ptychadena robeensis; assembly: GCA_036250615.1. NCBI lineage: Eukaryota > Metazoa > Chordata > Amphibia > Anura > Ptychadenidae > Ptychadena > Ptychadena robeensis. The sequence goes on along the minus strand of CM070037.1, from coordinate 56,164,386 downwards.
TCTTGGTTGTACCGCTAATGACGTCACACATCACCTGACTGGAAAACTCTAGCAGATAAAAGGAATACAGCGAATGTATGTGCTATCGAAGCATAGCTGGTCAGACCTCTGCAGAAGCCTTCATAGTGCAAACACATATATGATCATATACAGTTATCACTTCATACTATACAGAGGCAGAGTGAATACAAAATAGAGGTAGTGCCTTTAAAACAAAGCGGAGAAAGAAGAGTAAAAAATGACAGTATGCCGCTGTGCATAAACCATCCTGCATTTCCTCCTGGCAGCTGCAGGGTTAAGGCTACAGAAATCACCTGGAGATAAAAAAAACATCAACACACCAGACTACCTTCTGCAAAAAGCGCAACGCGGCTCCCTTCTGACAGAGACGTCCTTGAACCAGTTTGTGTAGCATCAGGTGGTTTGCACGCCGCATATTCTATTTAATGACAGATAGATCGGAGCGCCGAGTGGAACAAAGCAGCAATCGCAGGTTTAACAAGGCACAACATCCGCTTTGTATCCCAAACACCATCGTGTGTCACTGCATGACAGTCTCATTTGCCTGGCTCTTATGGGTGAGCTGATCCAGTAAATTTATGAGCACGCTCAGTCTCTCGGACAGTGGAGACATCTTGCTAGCAGAAGCCCGCAGCAGGCTGGAATAGACTTGCTTGTAGGTTTTCAGAGAGCTTTCTTCTTCTGCGCTGTTACTGGAGGAGAGAAAGCAGCGAAGCTCAGACACGAAGTACAACATAATCTCTGCCAACCAAGACAATACACATGCTTTATCTGCACACTTACTGCACGCAAATACCACTCGCACACTGGGACTGAAGAACACTGGAGGGAAAGGCTTGCATTCCCAGTATTGGCAAACAACCACATTTCACAAAGTAAAGCTAGCCACACACCGCTCCCAATGTCCCTCTAATCTGTTACTTCATCTGAGCCATCCACAGTTCCTTCGAGCAGGATCAATGGATCCTGTTTGAAGGAACTCGACCAAATAGGTTTCCCACATGTTGGAAAACCTTTGTTGAAATCCATTGCATTGAATAGGGACAGCGCTATCCCCATCCAATGTAATGGACAGGCTTAAAGCTAGCCGAACACAGGCAGCGGAGCCGCACACACAAGCTGTATGTTCAGCTAGCTTCTCTGTGTGTGTGAAGGGGGCGTGGCCAGCACAGATCCAGCTCTGGCAGAAGAGGCGTAGGCTGGCTGCAGACTGACTGTTCTCCCGAGCAGGAAAAGCTTTCAGCCTCTCAGGCTGTGGAGAAACCCGGGGGACTGGGAAAATGGGTCCCCATCGTACAGTAATTGATGTGCCCATGTGGTGCACAGTGATTACTGTCCGATTCATCGGCGATCAATCTACCCGTGTGTGGCCAAGCTTTAGACTGTTAACAAGCACCGGTATTACATTAGCATGGAACACCACCTCACTTTATAAATTGTTTCAAAGAATCACAAACCTTTAAATGTATTTAGGAAAGTTCACATTTAAAACAATTCAGTTGCTAAATTTAAAGGTTAAATGAGCGCTCCCTGCAAAAAGTAAATTCTCAAAATGAACTCCAGGAAAAGTTTTTATTAACCCCTCATACTAAGTCCTCCATCCACCTCAGGCACCGTAAAGTGGATGTAAACTCTAACAAAAAAAATTAAATAACTCACCTTCATCCAGGAAAAGCGACCCCTAACAATATATACTTACCTTTTCCTGCTGGCTTTCTCCCGCGCCGTCATGCCTGGAGTGTCTGGTCCTCCAGGTTACAAGATGGAGGAACTTCCATCCACCAATCCGGATCTGAATTCAGTGACACTCCACCCCTCCGTGTCACCCGATTCAGGTGTGGCTGGCTGCGGGTGCATGGGAAGGTAGACGTCAGAAGTGGCATCAAAACTCTCATGTTCCCTTGCGCACACCGCGTCCCTGGGGGAGCGACCCTGTATTTTAAAAGTTTTACTAGGTAAGTATTTTTTTTTACTTCCATTCCCTATTATCACCTCCTCTGGTGCTCATAATAGAAGGCAGATGCGGAAGTGGTAGGTCCGCTTTAAGTGTAACTCTAAAGGTAGCCACACACAAGGCAATTCTACCTCAATAGATGAGGGATCGACTGCAGCGGGATGACATCATCCCACTGCAGCTGGCCCCTCAGCTGACCCCATTCAATGTAATGGGATCGGCTGGGAATTTACCGGCATGTTGGATGACTGTGTGATCCGACATGCGGGAGATTCCTGGTCAATCTCACCTGGTGGTCCCACCCAATTTTCAGGCGGGCGATTGGTGGCAGCACACACAGTCCAAAAAATGGCCCTGTATGGCTACCTTAAGGCTGAACTGAAGGTGGAAGAAGGAACGGACTGTGTAACCCATTTAGAGTATGGAAACAGAGGATGGTAAAAGCTTAGCTAATACTATCTTCTTTTCTGTCCCCCTAAACGAAATGAACAATGAACGCATGCACTGGGTAATTAAAATTTAATGCTCTCATAAAACTATGGCCTCCCATCTGTAATATTGCATTGTAGTACTTAATTATAGGTGAATATTTGATTCCCAGGAAAGCCTAAAAATATAACAAAGTGACGCCCTTCTAATGCTAATGTGTGTGATGTACTGTGAATGATGGTGTGTTGGAGGGGGTGCATGTAAGACACAAATAAATGTCCATTTGTGTTCAGTAAGTGAAGGTATCTTCATGGTCATTGTGTATGATGCAACCCAATTTGGACACTTTAACCTTTTCCTCTTCTTTTTAGATCTGTCGTAAAGAAATTAGACTCCTTTGACTTTGTAGATTTAAAATAATTGCATTTAAGACATAAACAAAACCGGTGCATGTTTTAAAAAAACATTAAAAGTTAAAGGAGATTCAATGTAAAAAAAATATTAATAATCTCTTTTCTGAGCAGTGAAATAAATAAAGGACTACCTTACACTTCCACCCCAAGTGTGCTGCCATTCCCAATCTATTGAAAGTAATGTGTAGGGGGGACAACTGCAGGGTGCATTCTTATTAGACAGTAAGCCCGACTGCGCAGGGTCCTCTACTTCTCCTGTGTCATTACCTGTGCGTTATATTGTGTTGCATCTCAACTCTAATGTATTGTACAGTGCTGCGTAATATGCTGGCGCTATGTAAATAAATGATAATAATAATAATAATAATAATAAAATGGCACAAAAGTTTGCTGCAGTTTACAAAGAACAAAATGACTGTTGTGTGCACTGCAGAGAACTTGCAGAGGGGGTATCAGATTCCTGATAGAACCTCACAAGTGAAACCACACCAGCAGTGCGCTGTCAAAATGCAATCCATGTTTCAGCATCAGATCATGTTTTGACAGTGTGAAAGAGCCCGGAGCTATTCCAAGGTGATAAATGACAGCCGGGGCCGTCGCACCTTACTTTTCTATAGAGTAATCTTTCATCATAACAGGCAGATTGAAGCCCCTTAGACTATAGTCTTTAAACATTATAAAAAAATATTAAACATTAATAAGAAAAAAAAAAATCTGTATTTCTAACCCACAACATTCTGCTCCTTGATCTTATATAAAATACCAGTACAGGTAGCTACTTTAGCTAGGCATACACTGCTCGATTTTTTATCAATTCGAGCACAATCAATCGCAGTGCGCATATGCAACACTATTGATTGCGCTTGAATCAATACAAAAAACTAGTGAGCATCGGTTTCTTCGTGTGGGATCAATCAAGTGCTCCTCCATTGCACAGGCATCAACCTGTGTATGGGGGGGCTTCAGATAGAGAGAATGGTGAGACTATCTATGAGATTGGTCCCTACACTCTACACAGGTCTCTTGAGAAATCACGACCAAGTTACAATTTATAAAGGAGGCCAGGAGATAAAACGAACACTGCACATTAGTCATATTGGCAGTGGATATATAACGTATAAAAAAAAGAAAAAGATAAAAGGCAAGCAGGTTTCCTCATATTACACCGGATAAAGCGTTAAGCTGATGAAATATCATGACACCGGAGAGCAGAAACAATTACCAGTTCTGGACAATCACACTAAACAAGCATCTATTTAGAATGCAAACCTAGGAGTCCGTGGTCTATGCTGTGCCGCTACCACCATCTTGTGGAATCTTCATACAGTACGCTAACAGTCCAGAAATATTACCAAACATTTCTATATTCGTCTTGTAAATGAAAATCCAACACGTAACAATGGTATCCAAACAACTGTAGGTGGGCAACCATAGCAGCCAAAGTTTGTAGGTATTCAACATAAAAGGACTTTTGTAAAAAAAAGTGGGCCATCCTACTAGAACGCCTCCTACAAGCAAGAACATGATCATAACCACAGAAGAATAGAACCCGTGTCCCTCAATGGAAAGATAGACTGGAAGATTTTTATATTTGGCATAACTTACTGCCCAACTTGTCCAGCTGTGAAAAAATAAATAAAACCCAAAAAAAACATGGTTACATCTCTATTACCATGTGTTAATAAAAGATAAGAGGGCTTAAAAACAGATGCCTTAAGGGTCAAAGCAACCATTGATCTAGTAAAGACTGACCTATCAGGAAATGGGAAAGTCAGATCTTCAAGACCATTGGTATGCATCTGGTGGACCAAGAAGCCAGTGTATATTACAGAGAAATTAAGGCTATGTTCCCACATAGATGATCAGTCTCAGGGGGGACGCGATTTTAATTGCGCACGACGATAACAGGCACCAATCGCATGCGATTTGCCAGGCGATCTTCCCCCGTGATTTTTTTTTTCAATTTTCAATCGCGTCCATTCATGTCATTGTGTGAATGAGCAGCACAGCACGGTGTGTGATGACCTTTTATAAAACGAGACCTTTGGGTGTCAGCCCCCCCCCCCCCCCCCCCCCCCCCCCCGTGGCTACTAACCTGTTCTATCACCACCTCCCCCAGAGTCCCCTGTAACCATGAGTTATGGTTACCAAGTCAGGTTGTACTCATGTGTAGCTTAATATGGTGAAATTGAGAAGTTTTTTTTACTTTGGTTATTATGAGGCCTGAAGGGTCCCCCCCCCATACCTGATCATCATGGGTATTTTTAATCCTTTCTCCATAGACTAATAAATATTGAAATATGCTTTAGCCCTCTGATCGCCTTAGAAGGTACATTGTTTTTCTCTTTGGTGACACCAGTGGTAGAAGGAACAGGAGTCTTATCTGCCTCTGAGCTTATACTGAACACAGTCTCCTAATTTGTAAATTACAGAGGACTGCTACTGTCTATGCTACTTATAATGATATGACTAAACTGTAGTAAGTATCTGCATGATTACTACATGCTAACGATTTAACAGTTTGCCTCAAACCCTTCAACTGTCACGTTTGCTAGACACCGTAGAGCATGTGTCCACAGCTGATGTCCAGTGCAGGGAATCAATGCTCGCAGGCTAAGGAGCGTACCCTATTCATGCCGCAGGGGAAAGACCCAGAAAATCAGCACACAAACAGCTTTGATCGCTGTTTTTCTGCATTTTGGAGACACCTCCATTGAAGATCAATGGAGGTGTCTCCGGCAGCTTTGAAGACACAGCAGCCCACAGCTTCAAAACAGCACCACGGGCGTGCCGCTAAGAATACGCAGAGTGGACACGGTCTCATTCATCAGAGCACTGGAAAGGCTGACCAAATAGGTCATCTTTGAACTCTCTATGCAAGTTTACGTTAAACTGTAATTTCCAATATTAGATTCCAATAGACAGGTATGCTGAAAGAGAGATACAGATCAGCTTTAAATACCTCTATAATATAATATGACATAGGACTGGCTACCAGTAATGGAGCAGTCCAGCCCTCTACAGCTGTACAGTTATAAGTGACACTTACTTTTTCTTTTTAGAAGACAGAAGCTTGACAAATTGTAACAGAACAAATGACAGTCGGGACTCAAATATATTGACCAGCTTCAGCACCTCATCCTTGTGGAGATTTGCGGAAGAATCGCCCGATGGCTCGCTGCTGTCCTGGGCTTCCTGAAAAACAATACACATTACATTTTACTGTAACAAACAGGCCCAAGCAGCTGGCTGCAGCTTCTCCATTCAGCATACACAATACCCATTCAATAAGGTCCCAGGCAGAAACAGCCCATAGCAGTTTTCCTCTCTCTTCCATGCTGTAGAATATCAATTGGGAGCAGATAGGCTTATTTAAAGCAGCTCATTAATGTAATGCGTTCCTGGGCTACTCTCCCCCACAGGACTAAATGCCTCGTCCTGGATGTAAAACACATCATTTTAGTGAAAGGCCTGGCAGCTCCCACATAACCCAGAGTACTTCTCATGAATAGGAAGAGCCTGGGCTTTTCCATTCTTCATTCATATTACATTTACACTCTACACACTAGAAAAAAGTCGGATAGGAGAATTTCCACTACAAACAAAATGCAAATGTACAGCACTATGCTTGATATTATTAAAGAGGACCAGTCACATTTATACTTTACTGTAAAGAGCAATAATAAAAAATATATAAAATTATATATACAAATCTGCATTTCTTTAACGGATCCCTATGAAGAGAAGAAGAAGTGATACCTTCAATGACCTTTACCTGAGAATGCAAAGTGGTCTAATTTTATTGCTCACTGCCAAGCAAGAATCATTTGGGGAATTTTGATGTGGAAAAGGTGATCCAACAGATAATGCTGCACTCTTCCATTGCTCCATGGTCAATGGGGGGGGGATTGTGAGTCTCTATCCTAAGAAGCCTACAGACTGATCGGGTCCTGGCAGTGGAAAGGGGACGGAGCCTGTCACTGCTCAGTTTGCTGTGCGAGGGGGGGGGGGGGGGGGGGGGGGGGGGGGGGGAGGACACCATGCTGGCTGTGTGCTGCCCTCTTTCCTCTATGCAGCTGTCAGCCCGTGTTGTGTTGTGTCGTGTTGTCAGCCACTTTGGTGCACATTGATTGCTGTCCGATTGACCCACAATCAATCCCACAGGAATCTACCCGTGTATGCCCAGCTTAAGAACTCTGTATACAAGTCAAGCTGCAACACAGTGTTCTGCCATCTTTCCCTCATGGTCATCATCAAGTTTGTTTTAGTTTTTTCTATTCGCTGTAGCATCTTGTAGATCAGGACTGGTTTAAGTGTTAGGTTAAGCTTGAATGTTCATTTCTTTAGCCATCCAATGGCGTATTCAAGTCAGATGACCAGCTAAATATCTTCAGGACAATGTAACCAAAGCTGCTTTGACTTACTACTTCAGCTTTACCATAACCTGAATAAATGTGATCCTTGACAAACTCTGAAAGTGAAAATATCAAACAATATGTATAAAATGTGGAATTGTTCGGATATAGAACGCTTTTTGGTGGTAATTTGAAACCTCGCAGGAAAATGGCAGAGTTTGCATCGCCCTATATTACATCAGCGAGGCCTCATTCATTTGTCAGGCACATAATGCCTGCGGATTAACCAAAAGCTGGCCTGCTAGATGTCATCTTTGTTTTATCATTCTAAAGGCGTGTGACTCTGCATCTGCTCCAGCATGCACGAGCCATAATATTTACTGATGAGGAAGTCACGGCAATAGAGATGCAGAATGAAATTCATGGATTCGCTCCCAGCGGCAGGGAGGAAAGTGACAATTAGGCACAAACACGGCACAGACTGATGAAACGCTTATCAAGTGCCGAGGCCCAGCCAGCAACCGGTAAATGCAGCTCAAGCGCAGACACTCAGGACGTGTGCAGCAACACTTTGTACAAAATTGTCCCTGAAAAGAACCACAAAATCGACATTGTTGTCCTGCTGTCTGAGTGTATATACATATTCCTGCTCTGCTGAACTACAATCACATCCCAGTATGGTGGGTAAACATATAAGCATCTTTTACACAAAGTGCAGGGGTTCGGGCGGACAAAGTAAGCAATGGGGAACTGCATTTAACCTCCCTAGCGCACTGCTGAGGTCCAGATTTCTGTACCAAAAGTGCACCATAGACTTCAATGGTAAATTTTTCTTTATGTCGTAGGTCTGTAACTTCCCAAAATATGTCCGTACAAGGGTCCAATAGACATCCTGACTATAATAATGTTTGAAACAAACAATTATGTAAAATAAAAATAAAAATAATGAAAAAAAACAACAACAAACATTAGGACACAAAACTATGCTGCTATGTACTAAATATCGCCAAAATAAAAAGTCTCTGGTTCCCCAGATGTTCCCATTTGCACTTAACCCTCTCTAACCTGGTGTGATAAAATCACACCAGGGAAGAAAGGGTTACTGCAAATGGGCACATCTGGGGCATCAGGGACTTTATTCTGGCGATATTTAGCACATAGGAGGAGTTTGAAAGCAGTTTTTCATTCTATTTACTGTACAATTCTCCCGCCGCCTCCCCGAGTGACGTCATCACGTCACTCGGAGCGGGGGGGAGGAAGACACGAGCAGCCATGTCGCATGAAGGGGACACAGGACAGCGTGAGTATGCGCTCTCCCAGAGCCCTGCATTGTACTGGACGGCAGCACCTCGTCCAGTGCGATAGTAGCAGTTGGAGCGCTGGACGAGGTGCTGCCATCCATAATGCTAGGGCGGTTAAATATGGAAAAGACATAAAACTGCTCGTTGAGCCATTTTGTCATTTAATGCCACAAATGTCCTTTATATGGTAAAAAACTACTCCAGAATGCACATGGCATAATGTATGAAGGCGAGGAGGAGCCGGCCTATCAACAAATGTTTGAATTGGTTGTTTGTAGTCTTTGTTGGAAGCCTTTACAGTAGCAGTTCACAACCTGTGGGCCGGGAACGGCCATTTCACAGGGGTCGCCGTCATTTCTCTGAAAGCATCAGAGCTGTTACTAAAAAGCAGCAGCACTTATACCCACAAGTGGGATGGGAAGTTAGGAGGGAGAGCAACTCTCCCTCCTAACTTCCCAACCCGCACATCATTTGCACAGACAGTATGGAATAATAGGAGCAAGGAGACATTACACTGGCCTCAGTGGTTCTCAACCAGTGGGTCATAGCCCCCTTGGGGGCTGAACGACCAATTTCACAGCAGTCCACAAATTCACTGAGAGCATCAGAGCTCCTTCTAACAACCAGCAAAACTGATGCCCACAAGCAGGATGGGAAGTTAGGAAAGATGACCTCCCCACCCCCCACATTATGCGCACAAGCAAGAGGAAAAATAAGGGAGGGGACATAACACTTACCTGACTGGGCCAAAAGTGACCTTGTGGAGTGTCGCTTCCGGTATCTGGAAATAGGAAGTTCCAAATACAGCAAGTGACAAATTGATGTAATAAGATTAAATGTGTTTTAATGTCTTCCAGCAACATTAGTCTAGGCCAGGGTGGGTTAACTTTGTGACTCATGGGCCACATTGGCTTCTTAAATTTTATAAAGGGGCCAGAACAAGAGCCTGTAATGGGCAACCCCCCACATGTGTGCCAATTCCATGCATCGCTGGCATCACCAATGACTGCGGTAATGTGTAATAGACACATGGGATGTTTTTAACTTTCTGTTTCAATATTTTTATTTAACTTTACAAAAGTACAAAAATATAAACAACAGTCCACATGGCAAAAAACCCCCCACAAAAATGGCGTAAGTAGGGAACCACAAGGGTCACTAAATTGCGGTTCATCGACTGGCATGTGAGCAAATTAGACAGGGATGTTATCATCTTTTTACATTTCCTGCACTTCCAAAAAAAAATCATTTACTGCAATGAGCAGAGATCATTTCTAGAAGCTGCCTGTTGAGGATGCGCCCAGTGTCATCCCATGATCATGCCACTGCATTGTCCCCAAGGCAATGTTTGGACACTTCTAGGCATTATGTGCACTCATTGCAGAGAACAAGCGGAGGGTAACAAAGGGCTGGAAAGAAAAGCTGAAAGGGCCGAATCCGGCCCCCGGGCCTTAGTTTGGCCACCCCTGATCTAGGCCCAGTATTCCCTTATTATGCACTATATGACTGTATATCTGCTGGTAACTCAATCCCCTGCCTGCACTAAGCTGTGTTGCATTAGAAAATCAGGCCTAATCTGATCCAGAGTTATTTATCATGTAATTATACTACAAGCTGGAAGAGTCTCTGACTATACTGCACACTGACAGATGGCTAGTTGGACAGACAGGGTTGCTGGCTTCATGAAGCTGCTAACAATGTGTGATACTGCTACCAACTATACAAAAAAATAAAAGGTTCCACATTCAGAGGACAGACAAGTGACAGTATATGAAGAATACTCAAGTCAGCACATTTCAGGCCTGTGCTCACACACACGCTTCTCTTACCTGATCACTTTCACACTCCAGTTCTTTCTGAAGAACAACGAAAGCACATTGTGTATTCATCATAATCTCTAGAGCTCCACACAGGCTCTTCACTTTACCCGCAGTGCTGTTCTGGCCTGGAATCAAAACACCACATGCAGTAAACTCACCTCACGCCAATATAAAGAAGCGCATGACAAAGCGTATGGACCCGACATTGCTATAGAAATAATTCTCAAGGCACATTCACACCTACTAGACTAGACAGAAATGAATACATAGGAACTGTAACATATATTAACTCATCTGTAAAGTACTGTATATACTCAATTATAAGCTGAATTCTTCATCACCCAAAATGTTCTCCAAATTAAATTCGGCTTATATTCGGGTCAAAAAATTAAAATTGCAGCGTTTTGTAGGTGGACTTTATGAGTGAATTGCAAAGCCCCTGAACATGCTATCATCACCAAAATAGCTGAAGGGCTGTGGGAACATTTGAAAAAAAAATCTTTGCTCTAGCATATGCAGTTTTTGCATAAATTAGGTTCAAAATTAAGTCAAATTTGAACTTTTTTGGGCAAGAACTTGATATGCTATAGCAATACTTTTTTATTTTGAAAGTTCCCACAACCTCTTTCTACATCTCCAGCACTTCTAGTGATGATATCATGTTCAAGAGCTTTGTAATTAAACGTTTACTGAATTAAATAATAACCTCTTAAAAGCACATTTGCTGTGTGTTTCTGAGACTCAGCTGCTGCATTTCCCCCCCATGTCAGTCAGTTTTTCCAGATTTTCTTTCTAAAATTGGGTACCTCGGCTTATGTTCAGGTCGGCTTATATTTGAGTACATACAGTTCTATTCTTCTTCTGGTATCAGGTTAGTGATGACTAGCACTATACGTAGCCACTGCCACTCATAGCCGTCTCTTCGGCATGCATCTTCATAATGTAGCTGAGCAGCAGATGATACATGATCCCTATGATAGTACACAGGACAGCTGTAACATTGATTTTTTAATTGGATTGAGTTTTATGAATTTAATCAAAAGTGAAAAAAAAATCTAGCATCAGAATCGCAAAGGCATTTTGGTCAGTTAGGAAATATTTTGTCACTTGTAAAAGTATTTGATTTCTGATATTTTCTTTATTTTTTTTTGTAACAATTTCAATCTGATCAGATTTTGGAGCAAATGCACAGACTTTTTTTATTTTTTTATATGTGAAAATTTTCCCTGGAATATAAATGAATTGCCATAACATGTTTCGTTGCAACACTGTGTTTTGCCATGATGACGTTTGTTTTAGTTACCGTATATACTCGAGTATAAGCCGACCCGAACATATGCCGAGGTACCCAATTTTACAAAGAAAATCTGGAAAAACTGAAGGAGCCAAGTATAAGCCTGGAGGGGGGGGGGGGGGGGGGGGGGGGGATGCAGCAGCTAAGACTCAGAAAAACGCAAATGTACTTATGTTAGGAGAGGTTATTATTTAATTCAGTAAACGTTTAATTACAAAGCCCCTGAACATGATATTATCACTAGAAGTGCTGGAGATGTAGAGAAGGGATGTAGGAACATTGAAAATAAAAAGTATTGCTCTAGCATATCAAGTTTTTGCACAAAACAGTTACAATTTGACTTGGTTTTAAACCTAATTTATGCAAAAATAACATATGCAAGAGCAATAATTCTTTTTTTTTTTTTCAAATGTTCCCACAACCCTTCTCCACATCTCCAGCAAATTTGATGATGATAGCATGTTCAGGGGCTTTGCAATTCACTGATAAAGTCCACCTACAAAATGCTGCGATTTTCATTTTTTGACCCGAATATAAACCAAATTTCATGTTTTGAGCACATTTCAGGTGCTGACAAATTCGACTTATATTTGAGTATATGAGGTATTTCTATTCACCGTAGCATCTTGTAGTACTGGACAGGTTTCAATGTTAGGTTAAGTTTGAGTGTTCCAAGACATTTTTCTTGCCATCCAATGGAGTTCTCAAGTGGGATGACCAGCCAGATGTCAAGAAAACGTTTCAAATCCAGCTGCTTTACCTTACAATAACCTGAATAAATGAGAGCCTTCACAAATTTGGAGAGTAGAAAATATCAAACAATAATGTATAAAATGTGAAACTGTTATAGTATAGAAAGCTCTGCGTCTAAAAAAGCTTTTTGGTGGTAATTTGAATCATGCAGGAAAATGTCACAGTTTGCATCAAACTTCCCTATATTACATCAGCGAGCCCTTCTTAGGAGGCATTTGGCAGGCATATTAGTCCTGTGGGTTCACCAAAAGCTGGCCTGCTAGTTGCCTTCTTTGCTTTATAATCTTTTATTTTGTTTTTGAAATTACATTTCCCTGGAATTTAAATTCATTGCTCAGCGTCGATTAAAGCAAACATGGGGAAAATACTGCCCACGGGCCATATCCTGCCCAATTTCACTAGACTTTCTGGCATCCCTCTGCTCATTCTCTGTAATGCCCAGGGATATTGCCTAGACATTCGTAAATCACCATTGCTTTGGGCTCATGGCTACGGTTGGCCCCCTTTTGTAATAATTTATGCTCATTGCTGTGGACAAGTAGGGAGGGGGGGGGGGAGCCAGAGTAACAATGGGCCAAAATCGAGATACAGCAATCCACATAAAAAAAGGAAAACTAAGCCTTTAAGTGTGATTGGGAAAATTGGTAAATGTAAATATTTAAAATGGCGATGTAGTAAAAAGGTTTACAAACGTTGCTCCTTGTATGGTTAGCTTTAAATTGGAAGAATGAAGTCATAGTTTGTAACTTGTATGTTAGCACATTTGTTTTTTTAACACTTATTAAATGTACAACACTGTGTCATTTGTTGGTGCTTCATAAAGAAAAGTTAATAAAAAAAGAAAAATCTGTCTGGTAGATTAACATTCCATGTGCCAGGGAGCGGACATGTCTTATTCTATTGCACTGATATCTCAAGCACTGTAATGTTTCATGTGCAATGAAAGAGCAGCATTCCTGAATTTTAGCAGACTTAACAAGGTTAAATGAACAGGCGGAATTATTTATTTCTTATTGTGGTGCTTACAATAATAATTTATCTACAAAAAAAATAAATAAAAAAAAGGTTTAAAAACGTTTGGTTTTAATTCAGCACATTTACACTACAGACTAAGTTTGGAAGAAGCGAGTGTGAACATGGCTTCTATTTTCTTACAGACAAGTAGTTTGAGCTTTCAGGTATTTAATGGGTGGTATACAAATATTCAAGGTGCAGTTATCATAATGAGCACCTTAGTGGGTACCACAGACAGACACAGACTGTAGATTGCACCTTTGACACATGTTCTCTGGTAGCTGAGTGATACAAAGAATGTTGCATTACCACTTCTGGTAACTAGAGGACAATTAACAACACTAGTAAGAAATGATCATGTGAATCATGTAGCCTTAGTTTACATCATAGGTTAGAATCTTGTCATGCTTACAGATGGAGAAACTGCTAATAAGCGGAACTTACCTGACATCTGAAACTCTGCAAAGGCCACTCTCTCTAGCTGCACCCTGAGAAGTTCACATGGAGCATCTTTTAGCATCTGAAAGAGCTTCCCTGCTTTGCTGTAGTGGAGATCAGCTAGAATACGGTGCTGTTTCCTCAAATGTTCATCCCCCACCTGTAGAAGGATAACGTGTTGTAATGGTAAAAACACAGAAAGATGTACTATGCACAAGTAAACGTTAATATAGTGGGTGGGTTTATAAGAGAGATCTAATAAAAGTGGGTAAAAAATGGTTAAGCTTTACAGAGAACATATCTTTTATCCTCTACAATAGGATAGATGTACAAAGCGATTCTTTGCTTGAGCAACTTTCTTTTCATTGTTGCTGCACTTCTGCTTTTCCCCATAGCAAAATGCACAAAAATTTAAATGCTATACAAAGGTAACCAATTTGTCACCTCAGAACGCTGGATCCATGTTAACAATAGTTTTCCTTAACTGTAAGGCTAGAAAGTGTTAAGCCCATGGTCAAAAAGACGTGGGGGGTGGGCACCTGACGTTTTTGTGTCCCCAGTTTAGGTTAACCTCCTGAGCGTTTCACCGAGGTCCAGATTTCTGTACCAAAAGCGTTACGCTGTTTTTTATTGAAAAAGACGTGTTGTAGGCCTGTAACTGACCAAAATATATCCAAAAACAGGTCTAGTAGACATCCTGAATATATCAAGTTTCAAACGCTTAAGTATTTTTTTAAAAATCACATTCAATGATCAAATTTAATAGAAAACACAAAAATCTGCTCAAACTCGAATTCATTTTTTGAATAAACCAAGACTGACTGGCGTTCTGATACACCGAGCCAGGAACAATGTCGCACGCTGGCACATTTGCCAGCAGATTACCTACAGCTTGCCCATGGCTTAGGGCTCGCTCCTGCTGCATTGGGAGGAGTGCACCCTGTTGAGACAAAATGCAGAAAAACTGCGTCTGTACTGCATTCATACATGCAGCACGAGCGCTGTTTTTCCGCGTCTTGGTGTCTCTGGTGGCAATGTGCAGCGCTGCAATGAAGACCGCACATTGGCAGCATCCCGCAGCTTCATATTATCACAGCGGACGCACCACTCAAATTGGCACAGTGTCTAATCTGCGCAATCATTTGAATGGGAAGTGTACTCTCTGCGTCTTTTTCCCTGCTGCAGACATACGCCCACCGCAGTGAAAAAGACGCAGTGGACGCAAGCCCTTACAAAGTATTTACTTTGTATGCCTTTTCCTTTATTTTGAACTTGATTGGATACAGAAAAATCAATCCAATCAAATCCAACATGAAAGGAAACTCATAATAAGCAAAGCAAATATGTGTTTTTTTTCATTTTGAATTGAATTGGAGCGAAAAGAATCGCTCCAATCAATGTCAGAATGAAAGGAGAACCATACAGGACAAAAAAATTTTTTATAGATTTTTTCACATTTTGAACTTCCCGCCCCTCCCGATGACGTCATCGCGCACCAGCCTATCACAGACACCGGGATCTGATGTTCAGACATCGGGAACACGGGGAGAGAAGCAGCAAGTCTCCTGGGCTGCCTGCAAGCCATCTCAATGCAGGTAACAGCAGCCCGAGTAAATTTGGGCTAAACCATTTCAGCAACTTTATTTAGCCCGAATTAACTCGGGCTAAACACCCAGAAGGCTAAACACCCAGAAGGTTAATCGCGGTTATGTGGGGATTAAGTGTGCAATGAAACCAATGAGCATAACGCAACCAATACACGCCTGATGAGCCCATTGATTTTCAACAGATGTTAAAACGCGTAAATGAAAAAGATGTAAACCGGTAAAATGTAGTGAAATTCTGGTCTAAAGTATGAATATGTAATTGAATAAATACCATGAGGGAGTAGGTTATGCAACATCCCACACTGAATGTACCTCTGACACAATCTTTTAATACTGTAGTACCCACCAAATACCTAAGACCAGTGTGGCCTTGATGGTGATGGCCCTTCGTTCCTTTGTGCAGCCACAGCATGGCAATGATACAACGTTATAGACCCTTGATCCAAACCCAATATACGGACCTAAAATTATCCATGTGGACCCCCTGATGAAGATTATAAGAAGCATTCATTGGGGTCTCTGTTTCTACCTAGACCACGCAGGGTCATGTCTACCTCATATGGACAACTACATTGACAGCTGCATTTTGGGATCACAGTATCTTGAGGAACTTCCTTTGCTTTGACCTGTTTTATTTGGTATGGACTGCTATTATGATTTTGGACTTCTTAAATAAATGTTTTACTTTTACTCGCACAAACTGTACTTGTCTATTGGCCATTTAAGTCCCCTTGCCCCTATGCAAGTAGGGGAAATCTCGAAGATACACTAAAAGGGCAGGGTCCTAGAACTCTCCCCCGATTGGAGGTATCTGCTGTTCTCTAAATAAATAAATAAATGGCCAAACTAGAAGGCTGAACTATAAAGTAGAAGTTAATAATGCCAACATTTGCTCATATAAAAAAAATTATGGAAGTCAGCAGTGAAGTGCCCTTATTTCTATGCAGCTTTAAAACTCAACCCCAGCAAAAATAATTTGTTTTGTACCAATCAGATTAAGAGTTACAACTTCTGTCAGGTTTTTATTGTCCTTTGCACCTCTTACTGGGAACATTTCCTATAACATTTCTTACAGGACTGGAAATGATGGGAAGAGGACTCAGACAAAGGCAACCAAAACATTAGAAAAGCTGGCACTTTGGTGAGTCTTTTACAAATTGTAGGAACAGATGGCAGGGGAAGAAATCCTCTATAGAATCACCAGCAGAAATAAAAGTCTGACAGTTAACTCTCCCCATTTGATTCGAAACTAGAAAAAACATTGTCTGGAGTTGGGTTAAAAGCTCTTGACATCACATATTCTTGTGAAGACAGGTACCTGGTTCCTCAGACAGCTGTGATACATGGAAGCCAGCCTGTGATGGATGGTCGCAGCCCGATACTGACATAAAGGCTGCCGAGCAGACACTGTTTCCACATCGCAGTACTTCAGGGACTTCATCATGGCTTCTGTCACTTCTCTCTCTATCTGTAAGCAACATAGCAAAATAAAGACCATGTCTTTTTATCTTTGAATAAAGACAATGAAAAACTCTGCCAGCTACACGCAATACAAGTGATTTCAGGTTAAGAGATTGTCTGATTGATGCTTTTGTCTTATTTTAAGTCAATCTAATGTACTTGTTATAAAATAGGAGCCGTATGGAATACATTTTTATGCAGTTTCATAATTATTAAATATTTTTCTGATCCTTTTTTCTAGATTGTATTAATGTTTTGCATCACTTATTACCCCAATACACTGCAAGATGTGCTAAACTGGGTGGCGACACATTTTATCAACCATTACTAATATTAGCGAATTGTTACTATATGTATATAAAGATCACTTAATTTTTTTAGAATATCACAGAAATCAACCTAAATGCTACAGGATTGCAGACAAATCCAATATATTAAAAGAACAAGCAAGAATCACCTACAATTGCATTTTTTTAACCAGATTAAGAAAGAAAAAAAAACAACTGAATAGACCAAAGTAACCCAATACAATCAGTACCAACACTTGAAAAAAAATATATGAATATATCATTCTTGGTTACCTTAATCTATTCACTTATACAATCAAAAATGCAAGCACATGTGTGTGTATTGGACATATTGGAATAATGCTGGTCCTATCTGGAAAACTTCAAGTAATGTAATTACTTCGCTTCCCAACAAAGTAACTAAAAAAAGTGAAGTAAAGCCCCTCCATACAATAACAACCTGCACAATTGAAGGCCGTGAATGCGCATAGCATGACAGCATCGATTTTACGGGTATCGACCCATGATTAGGGGGCTTAAGGGTTAAAATCATCAACTGTTTATATTATTGGTGGTAGGTTGCCTTTATTTCATTAGTCATCCTTGGTACTGCAGTCAAGTTAGACTTGTCAGGACAATACTATGCATATGGTGAGCATTATATGTCCCACTGAGTGCGGTAGGGTCGGTAGGCTGCAAAGATCTATATACTCGAAAATTCTGGATACTATATGGTCACTATATATATATATATATATATATATATATATAAAAAGAAAAAAAAAAGAAGAAAAAAAAAGAAGAAGAACAGAAGAAGACGTGCTGCTACGCACCAAGAAAAGCTATAATCCTAACAAGCTGCCATGAAGGGTGCAGACCAGATATATTCCGTATTCTGTACTGTACTGTGCAGGCTGAAAGATGACATGACAAGAAAAGTCACCAGGGCTTCAAAGGAATCCTGTATGCTATAGCTTGGCTAAGCAACAAGTACCACATCTGATTAAACGGGAATTAACTTCTCTTGTCTTGTATAGACTTTGTGAACATTAAGCCACCTTTAATAAAGGGACGGGAGACATTATCATCTTCAACACATACATTGCCAGCAGATTTGTATGTTTAAATGGGCATCTGGATGCTGTGGAGGGTCCAGCGGCTAACATTGTATTTTGTCTTACAGGCAAAGGACTGCAAAGGGGTCACCATATGTACATAGACATCGACCACAGAGACTGCAACTTCATCAGCAACCTGCATCTAAAATAAAGCTATGTATGTATGGGACAAGATATGTCCCATAGGGAAAAAAAGAACTACTGTCTGCATAATTTCTTAACTATCCATATCACTCAATATCTTTTACATCCAATTTAATATGCAAAGGATGGAGCACAGAAAGAGTTATGGGATATACATGTAATCAGTGCTTAAACCCCAGGTACCCAACCTGCGGCCCTTCTCTGTTCTCCACTTATGGCCTAACTGTTAATGCATATGGCATAGGAAGTCAACTGATCCAGCCCTGACACGCACTGACCTGGGATCTTATTAGAGTGGGAAGAATAGGAGAGGAAAGTAAATTGCTCAGGGTCAGTGTCTGAGCAAGTCCCTTGCCTCTCCTCCTCTTTTTGCTCTATGAAGATCCTGGGCAAAGAAGTGTTGGCGAGGGATTGGCAGACAGGTGGGTGCCCATGCTCCCACTATCCCAACGGATGGGGGATGATTGAGGAATATATTTTGCGGCACATAACCTTAGAGGCTTTGAGGATATAGAGGACACAAAATGTGCATTGCCACACTATGATTGAATTATCATTTAAAACAAGTTTAATTATTTAAAAATGAAACATACATCCATGCATGCAGTATTTTTGTATAGATTGAAACGGTTATGTAAGGCCCTTTAGTGATGCCGAGTGCCACACTTGTGGCACTCCATATCTACTCAGTTGCCCACCACTGGCTTAAACCCACCAAAAAAATCCCTAATTACCAATACTAAAAGGATTGCATTGGTAAATGTGTATTTTTATGAATTCGTTTTTTTATTCACTTTTAGTGTGTATTAAGAGTAGCAAGTTTTGGTCTTGTACAAAGGTTCCGGTTTTAGACATTTTTAAACATTTGCTGCTGGCTATTCTTTTTTCAGTTCCTTTCTCTGCATCCACCTTCCAAAAGGTAAACAGTTGTCAATGAGTCCTGTGGAAAATGCTGACATAGTGTGCTGAATAGAGGCATGCCCAGTTATTGTATTGTAGCTATACAACTAAAATATAGTCATCCTCTCTCCAGAATAATTAATGTGCTAACATCCCTAATGAACATATATCCAAAAATATGGATACGCCTAACATTTCTGACATGAGGTATTTACCTCAAATTTAGAATATATGTTAGTTTCTTTACCTGTATAAGAACAGAACCTTTAAATATGTATTGTTTTATATTTACAGTACCATACTGAGACTGAAACATGTAAACCATCCTGAGGAAGAAACAAAAGGTTGCGAAACGTGTCCAATACCATTTTTGCAGGTTTCCAATAGACCTAATTTAAGTGCATTTTTTATATACTTGATTTTAAGTTCAATTATTTCATGAAAGTTGTTTAGTAAAATATGTTGAGATCACTCTCCACGAATGTATTCTATTGTTGCCTTATTGTCCTTCTGCCACATCCATAAAGGATGAATTGCCGTTCTAGGTGCGAGAACATATTTGGCTTGGGGTTCTGCCTGTACCGCGCTGTGCGATCGCAAGGTTCTCTGCTTGAAATTCCGGCCCCTGTCCACGGCACCATCACTGACTCTGGCAACATGGGCTGGGAGACCGACACCCCTTGATTAACATGGAGATCTATGGCTCACCCCCATCCAAAACACCCCTACTCTAGCGCTTGGGAGGAACCCAAACAGTGAACAAACTGGGTTTGTCTCAAATGCTAGGGAGGTTAAACAAATGATTAACAATTTATGTCCAGCCACACATCAGGGTGTCATACAGTTTTCTAGCGGTAGCTCTGTACATTCTGTTCTACACATCAATAAATTCCATCGGAAAAGCAACATGTGACACATGGCCATATTGTACTCTGTTTATAAGCACACATACCTGCTCCTGTGCTTTTCTGGAGATGGGAGCGTAGTCCTGGAGCAGAGTGGCCATTGTAAAATAAGTTGTTGACAACTCCCAATAAACAGAATCCCACACAGCTTGATGAGTCTCTCTTTTATCCAGAGACTTTAACGCCTTGAGATAGTAATCAATAGCCTGTACAAAGAGATAAACTATTAATTTAATAGAATGTTAGAAGAATTTTTCTATATCAGGAAATATGCTAATAGTTTGAGTGAAAGCTAACCTGTTGGCAAATTTTTCCTGGGATAAGAAAAAACAGTTAACTTGTTCTGACAGGTATCATAATTTATGCAACTTACCGCTGTGACAAATCACATAATCCTAAGGCAACCATGTATGACTTCGCATTGTTTATCAACCAGAAGAAAATCTGGGGCAATTTGAATGGAATACATAATGAAACAATGTATAAGTACTGTTTTTTTCAAACCTTAAGACGCACTTTTTCACCCCCAGAATTGGGGGGGAAAAGTTTCTGCATCTTATGGTTTGAATGTGCGACCACCCGCGGCCATCTGGGCGACTGTGATCGCAACTTGGCTCCCTGTTAGCTCTCCCGGCAGATAGGACAGGAGATCAGCCGGCAGATAGAGATCAGCTGTGTGATC
>CM070037.1:56123311-56143390 GCA_036250615.1 Ptychadena robeensis | reverse complement strand
AAAAATACGGTAGTTAAAGCAACATCAGAATGATTTTCATATGAAGACAGCTTTATAGGGGGAATATTAACTTTTTATATAAAAAAAAAAAAAGCTTATTCCCCTTTTGCATCTCTGTTGGTCCTAAGTCGTGCTATCGTGCTATGATCATTCTCAAGGCTTTACAGAAAAAGTAATAAATGTAGACAGTTTTTTCTGATCTGCCGATTTTAAAACATTCCATGCAGCGTAAAATACTATTTTTGTTTTAACATTTTAAATTTTTCAGCTAATTACCTTTACAAACATGTTAAAGATTGGTCTATTTCAGGGGTGGGCAAACTAAGGGCCGGGGGCCAGATGCTGG
Organism: Ptychadena robeensis; assembly: GCA_036250615.1. Classification (NCBI taxonomy): domain Eukaryota; kingdom Metazoa; phylum Chordata; class Amphibia; order Anura; family Ptychadenidae; genus Ptychadena; species Ptychadena robeensis. The sequence goes on along the minus strand of CM070037.1, from coordinate 56,143,044 downwards.
GTGTTTAGGCTTCTTTTACGGACTCTTTGTCATCTTGTTGAAAAGATGCTCTATCTGCTTGTTCTCTCTGAGTGCACATAATACCTAGAGGTGTTCCCTTGGGGACGATGCAGTGGTTTAATCACGTGATGACACTGTGGGCGCATCCTCTAGGAATTATCTCTGCTCATTGCGAAGAATGAGCATTTTATGAGAAATTTTGGGGGGTTGGCCATTTCATCAAATTGAAAAAGCCAATGTGGCCCATGAGTTAAAAGGTTTGCCCACCCCTGCTATAGACATACAATGTGATAAGTCTTATGGCTTTGTATGTTGTGCACATATTCTCAAAAGGAAAAGGAGGATGAAGCAGAATACCTGAACTTTTTTTAAATAACTATGTGGTTAACTGCACACCGGGTCAGCCATTACAAGCTCTTGGTCTGGTCCCTTTATCAAATGTAAGAAGCCAATGTTTGCTTCAAAAAGGTTTGCCCACCCCTGGTCTGTGTATTGCCTGCTATTCATTGTGTATGAGTAATCTACTATTCCAATGTAAAAATTTACATCAGAAAATGCCAATAATCTTTGTATAAGTGTTTGTTATGGTTAACAGGTATGCAGCAAATGCTATCCAAATAAACATTATTTTGTCACATCTCTGGAACCAAAGTTTTCCCAGTTAATATGTTTACATGGTTTCTAAAGGTTTGTAAAGCTGTTGCTTATAAAACCCTGACAGTGAGGGTGAGACAATTCATGTGCTCTGTTAAGTGCGGACTATTATTCCTTTTACTAGCCAAGAAGCTTTCAGTGACATCCGAGCTTCCATTCGGGTACAAAAAACAAATACATGTAAGTATGATGCATATGATCAGCAGACAGTCGTACCTTATTGTAATAGAGCGCCTCTTCTGGAGAGAATTCTCCTCTCCTTACATCATTCCCTGTGCTGCAATGTGCCTGAGCACATATCCTCATTAGCCTCCCCAAGTTGCACAATAAGAGAGCTTGGTTTGTGGTATCCTTGATGGATTCAAAGTTGCCAATTCCTTTCTCAAAGCTGGAGAAGCTCTTCTTCCACAAATCCTGCTCTAGAATGGACACACTCTTACCTGCTGGATGATGAACACAAAAACAATAAAAAAAAAACTGCTAAAGTTTGTTTTAACAAACAAAAATATGTTTACACCATGTAATTAATTTAACCCATAAACTATTAAGATGAAGGCTATTTTGTTTTTTTGGGGAATCCAATTGGAGTGCAAATTTAGAAAACACATTGTAGTTGCAGAAAACTGAACACCTATTCTCTCACGTAGCAGCAATAGGTGGTATAAGGCACCTAGAAGACCTCAGCTGTCATTCCATTTCTTGCATGTACAGGTGTCAAATTCTTGGTCCAACATGACAGAAAACAGCATGACAGAAGTCATTAACTATTACATTAGAATACATCTGTCATGAGAAAAGTATTGCTCAATTCCTTTATTTGTCTGGCCATGTTTTGACTCAGTTAAGGGAACAGACCTGCAAAAGAATACAATGAATGACCATTTAGATACGAAATGCTATTTAAGTGTTGCATGAGAGCCAAATAACTAGACAAAACATCAACAATGGTGGCCTACATCATTTTCAGGACAGGTTAACTTCAATGTGTATATAAACAAAAGAACAATTCAAAGTCATTTCAGGCAAGAGCAATACTTTTTTTTAGCATTTTCAAAAAAGCATAGCAAAATGTTTTAAGGTTTTAACAAAACAAAAAATGTGCGTATAAAAATAAAAGTTTATGAAGGAAATATGTTCTCATAGCAGACTTTCGATATGTTTGGCCTTCATATCCTCTAATAAAAAGGAAAGAGTGCCTGCAGATGCCTGCATGTGAGGTATCCACATAAAAACCTGAACAGGAAAGAAACAAACCCTGAGCATAGCAAGTATGGTCAAGCTGAGCCACCTAAAGATGGTGAAATAAGAAGCAGAAGAATACATGTAAAGATAGAAAAAGAAAGACTCTCACAATCTGAGCCTAAGCAAAATAACTAACCAAATACAAGCCCAGAAAAGTAAAGAACAAAGCCATTCTAACAAAAGGAGACCCTGGACTCAACAACTAATGTTAAACTATAATGGTGCAATAGTTATTAGAAGATTGCACAGTTTTCCAGTTCTAACATGCTTAAAAGTTTTGCTGAAATGTTTTACCAGCTCACTGATTGGCCGGACAAAGTTATTATTATCTTTCATTTAAATAGCACCAAGATATTATGTAGAGCTGTCCAGTAAATTAGAGGTGAGAGGAAACACAAGATAACACACAGAAACAGGCTATGACACAGGAGGAGTAGAGGACCCTGTCTGACTTCCTGGGCTTACAATTTAATAGGTTGGGGAATGAACCACACTCATGCAGAGACATCAAAAATTTACATATACACACATTACATGCACTCTATTAACCTTCTGGGCGTTGCGCACGTGGCCTGTTTTTTTTGTAACCGCACCACAGGCAACTGCGGCAGAGCACAACATGCTCCACCGTGATTTCCTGCCCGGCCGGAGGTCCTGTGCATAACTCCGGCATCACTGGAGCCACCGGAGTTATGAGGTCTATGGCGCCGCCGACCCCTGCCCCTTTGCGTCACTGGTGACGATCGGTGGAAGACCCAGAAGCATCTGCATACATGCCGATGCTCCCGACCTCCAGGGGAATCTGGTGGACAGGCGAGTCTCCCACTAGTTAAATCGCCCCCTCTGAAATTACCTTTGTGCCCCCAGTTTGGGAATCATTCCTTTAAGGAAGTCTGTAGAGTTCATTACATTTCAGGAATCCATTGCACTGTCCTTTGGATCCTTCAAATTAGTCATTTTTTTAAAAATCTTGCAAATTAACCTTAAGGGAGATACAGGGTTTCAACTACAATGCTGGCCCATCCTGAAGAGGTGGGTAAGAAACCACTTGAAACCATTTTTTACAAAGTCCATAAAGGACATGCAAAATGAAGATCGTTCACTCTCACGGAAATGGTGGCAGTACATTAAGTTTGCATAAAACATTGCCAAGCCACTAATCCCCATACTGGGCACATTCAATTAAAACAAGCACGGGATTTAAGTACCTTCACGCACACAGTCCTATCGTTTTCTCTCAAACATTATAGTTAAATACTCCACTTACACACTGTGGAATTCTGACAGAAAATGGATTGAAATTGCCAGAAAATTACACAAGATAATGTAAATTTAAAGGATGTAAATATGAGGTTTGTCTGCGTGAGACTCTAAAAAATAACAACCCTGAAGAAAACTGGGAAATGTAAATCCACTGCAGCACTTAAATATATATGCAAATGCTCTCAATGCAGGCTAGAAATTCATTAGCTTGCTTAACTTTGCTGATGAGGTTGCAGGAGGACAGATCTTTTAAAGTTTGAGTACTTGAAAATTATTTCCATTCAGAGAATTGATTAAAGATTAAAATATTCTCTTCTCCAACTGACAAAAAAGAAGTTCTGATGCAACATGTTCTCAGAATCTACATGGCAGCAACTCTGCACCACTATAGGCCTAGTTTATAAACATAACTCAGAAAAGAATAAATGGGTACTTTTTATTAACGTTCACTGGCCAACTCTCCTTAGCCCAGTGGTTCCCATAGGTTCCCTGCAGGGCCCCCCTTTTCTAGATAGCAGTGTTCTCCCCAGAGCAGATTGGCCGGGCGGCCCGCCCGGGAGATTTTAGTCCCCGCCCGGCACACAAGTCCTCCGCGGCGAGCAGCCTGACAGGCGGCGCCTCCCATTCTTCAGGAGCGCGCCACAGCCACTGAAAGACTCAGGGTCTTTCAGTGGCTGCGGCGCGCTCCTGAAGAATGGGGAGGCGCCGCCTGTCAGAGGATTTGTGTGCTGCCGCTGGCCGGCAGCCTATCAGTGAGGCCGCTGGACCGGTGCAGGCGGCGCGATGACGTCATCGCGTCATGACGTCATCGCGCCGCCCGGCTGAAAAAAAATTCTGGGGAGAACACTGGATAGGAACATGAACAAGCATCCCCAATCTACACAGTTTCAAATTGAGGGCCATTTCACATTATTGTACTAGTACTAGTGTGAAATGGTATATTGTACATTTCACAGTATTGTGTACTCGTACTAGTGTGAAATGGCCCTCACACTTTATTTGCAATACAATTTATTTTTCATCATTTACATGGACAAACACACACACTACACTCATGTATAGACATGAATCATTGACATAGAGACAAACACAGAGATACACACATTACATGCACCATACTTACTGTCTCCAGCTAGTTCCTCCATGGCTGGCTCTGCTTGTCCCTCCCTCCATCATACTAGCTGTGCTCCCCTTGAATACCTCCGCATCCCCCTCCCAGTTTGAGAACCACTGCCCTAGCCTTTCAGTATTAAACTGGCCACACTGCGCACATTCTTTTACCTTCAAAACTGCTAAGGAATTTAATTTGAGGAGTTGGTTCCACATTAATTGCAGTGTGATTGTACAATTGTACCATGGTATAAATACAGTTGATATTTAAAGCTGATAGAATAAAAAATTAATCCAGCAAAAGTTGATGCCTGTGTGGTTAGCGGTTTAATAATGATTGCTATTCAATAATGAAAGCACCAGACACGGTTTTAACTATTCAAATGATTAGAGCGCATTGGTCAAACAGCAGGCAAGCCGGTAGGGCAGCAGCAGGCAGACATGTCCAAGCCCTGTGGAAACATACCCTTCACAAAAGAAGAACTTTAGCAAGGTAACTGGCTAGAGAAGATTATGGAGATGTCAACATTACAATGCTAATTAGATGTAGATTGGGATTAAGCCAATAAAGCACAGCCTCCAAAAGGTTATAATGGTTCAACTTAAAGTCTGCTTGCAATTTTTATTTAGTCTGTCTGAGATACATGGTTATCAGTAGCATAAGAGTAATGGCCTCCACACACGTGCATAGTGGGGGCCGACAGAGCATCTCCGTTCAGCTCTGAAATGCAGCGTGATGACGTCATCTGTGAAGTTACCTTCAATGAAGATGCCGGTCTCCATCGAAGGTAACGGCATCGGCCAGAGAATATCAGCCATCTGTCGCCCCATGTGGGCACCCACGTGCGCCATCCGATTTTGCGACCGACCAACGGCCACGAGCGCGCACTCCCATTGTTCGGCTGCAAAATCTCCTGCCGCGTGTATGGCAGGCTTAAGCTCACCACACACACCTTCCCTCTCTGTTCTATCTTGCCAACTAACTGATAGACTATTCCTTACTGTTTACCGCATTAACATGCGGTTGCTTTAATTTGGCCTGGGTGTCTAGGCATTAGTGACCGCCAGTATCAAATCAGAGAAAAACAAAATACTTAAAAATACTTATGCCAGTGATGTCTTTTCAGGGAATACATGAGACAGATATGTTTAGAAGCTTTGTCCCATTCACTACACTTTTCTTTCTAATCAGCTGGAACCAGAAGGGTAAACAGCTTGCTTTTGCTGCCTCTGCGTACAGATGAAATATGGTCGGAGGACATGTTTTTCTCTGTACTTTGAGCATTTCATATATTTAATTTGGTACTGCAAAATAGCTGCTTTCCTGCAAATACAAACCTGAATTGAGTTATTTTACATTACACAAAACATCTTGTTCAGTTTCATTAAAAAAGAAAAACAGGAAGATTAGATCAGTGTCGAGACAAAGTTACTAAGAGCTAGAAAGCCACTGAAAAGGCTCTCATAACTTACATGGCAGACCTTACCTGTTCTCTCAGACTGGAGGGCTGCAGCCCGGTTCATAAAAAACACTCCAATCTCATTGCGGATGTTGCCAAGCCTCTTGAGCACCTGCATCTTCTGCTCTGGGTTTTGGTCCTGAAGCTGAGTGATGATGAGGATTTCATTGGCAGCTTCGTAGCATTTGCAGCTGACTGAGAGTTGGCATTCCAGATCAGTGATCAGGTCAGTGACGAATGTAAAACCTAGAGGAAAGTATTCCAGGATTATCAGTGAGGTGATAACAGGTCAGCATAATAGTCATAGCTCATACCTACTATGTGATTATCCTCCATGCTGTAGATGTTGTACACTAGGATTGATGTATCACTGTCAACAAGTCATGTGATCTGGAACTACCGTGTTTCTCCAATAATAAGACATCCCCATTAAATAAGACACCCTCCCCTTTGGAAAAAAAAACTTTGAAATAAGACACCCCCTGCAAAGCAGCCACTCACCACAAAGCAGCCACTAAGACACCCACAATCTGTGCCCGAATCTCTCATTCGGGTACTGTGTGCCTCCATCGAGGCTGGCTGCAGTGCAGAGCGGAAAAGAAAGTGGCGGCACAGGCTCGTGCACGCGCCCAAGCCTCCGCTCCAGGAAGGACAAGCTGCTGCCTTACAGAAACGGAGTCTGTTACCCGGCCGGTAGAACCAACAAAAAAAGTCAGTCTGTGCCATTCATTGTCCCCTTCCACTTAAGATTAAGACATCCCCCTGAAAATAAGACCTGTCTCATATTTTTGACAGTGTCTTATCATCGGGGAAAAACAGTAGTACTGGACAAAACAGTAAGATAGACTGTAGCTAAACTGGGATTGGAGAGATTCATTTTGTGCAAGTATCTATGCATCATAAACCACTAGAAAGGTGGCACTGTGTGTGGCACTGAAGATGTGAACAGCAGGCAACAGGCTTCATTCCCTCCTGGGTCTGGGATTGGTTGGGGGTGAAGTCATAGGTGTGGAAAAAAAACAAAACAAAACAAATGATCCCATAAGCACTAGCGTACTCCATGTCACACTTCCTTGGCAGTAGATTTTGGTGTGGGGCTAGATTTGTTTTAAGAAATAACTTTGTCCTAGAAGATACTTGAGCAGGTATTTGAGTTAAGGTCTGCTTTAATTTACCCATTTTTATAGTTGTATGACAAAGATGTGAGCGTAATGCCATATAAAAACACGAGAAACACGGCAATATGTAAAAAAAAGGAATTTTTTTAGAGTTAAGGTAACTTCTGACACCAGATTCAAATTAGCATGTGACCCAAAATGCCCCAATAATGTAAACCCAATGCCTAGTTCAGTAGAGGGTAGTGCCATCTTAGATGCCATATTGCTGAATATGTCACCAGCATTGTCTCTGGTCATTTGAGGGATTAAAAGATCCTTCAAGAGCGTACATAAACAAGCTGTAAAATGTAAGCCTTCGCCCAAACCATTTATTAAAGTCTGGAAAGTCTAAAACTTTTTCTCACTGTGTTTGTCTAGGAGGAGAATCAAAAGAATGTTAATGACCCTCTTTCTCTCCCCACACAGAAGGAGCTCAAATGCTTTGAAGTTGCTATTTTTACCAGAAACTAATGCGGTAGCACTACCACGGACATTAACGTGTCCATTACCGACAAAAAAAACGCATTTTGCAGTGCGCATGCTTGCGTTTACCATACAAGTGTACACAGCGCAGGGCTAGCGGCAAAGGTACACAGGTATGCAGGGGGCTAGTGAGGAAAGCTACCGCAGCTGAAAGAGGTACTCCTAGATTTAGGCAAGCATTTAATTATTGGGGCTGAAGTGGGGCTAGCACTACTTTGGGTTTGTTGTAATAAGTGCTTTGAGGCTTCATTCTTTGTGGTGCTCACCATTACAGCTACATTCTCTGTGAAGACTGTGCAAGATCTCCTGGTCATCCTTAGTTTGATAATTATACTCCTCGAAATATGCAGCTCGGTTGCTTGCATTTTGGGCTAGCATAAGCTGGATGTCTCCACACAGAGTGAGATACTGGCACAGCAGAAGCATAACATCGGGGACTTGGCTAGTACAAAGGCAGCTGTAAGCATCTAGGAACAATAACAAAATATTTTAGTTAACAAGCACAGAGCAACACACCATCCCTCCTCCATCCCAGCAAGAACCCCTGATGTAAAAGCTATGTAAAAAATATAGTCAGCACTTTCATAAAATAATAATACAGAGAAAAACTATTATCTTTTCATTATGGAAATGCAGGTTGTCAAGTCACCTACAGCATCACAACAATCTCAGACATCCTCACTTTCTTAGGAAATGGCTTTTACAATATTTAAAAGTTTCTAAAAAGTAGAGCATTCCTAGAACATTTTTTGAAAGAGGCTCTGAATACCCCTCTCTTCTGGACAGAGCAAATTATTATTTAAATTTTCTTATATTTATATAGCGCCGACATATTATGCAGCGCTTTATAGAGCATATATAGTCATATCACTTACTGTCTCTCAGAGGAGCTCACAATCTAATGTCCCTACCATAGTCATATATATGTAGCTAACACAGTCATAGGTCACATAGAACTAACATAGGAAAATCTTTATTTGGGGAAGCCAATTAACCTACTGCATGTCTTTGGAGTGTGGGAGGAAACCGGGGTACCCGGAGGAAACCCAGGCAGACACGGGGAGAACATACAAACTTCTTCCAGATAATGCCCAGACTGGGATTTGAACCAAGGACTCTAGTGCTACATGGTCAGAGTGCTAACCACCTGAGCCACCATGCTTAAAAAGCAATAAGAGAGACCTACCTACCCATGTATTGGCTATCAGAGTGTACAAATATATATTAACAATTGACAAATTATATTTTAAAAGTAAAATTTTATTAGTGTAATGTAAAAAGTAAACATTCAGTAAATGAATTAGAGAAGGCCACCAAGGCCAATCACATATGGGAAACTGATGCAATTTACAGCGACATGTTTCGCCCTCGTGGGTTTCTTTAGGATATACCATATTTTTCGGACTATAAGACGCACTGGACCATAAGACGCACCCAGTTTTTAGGGCAGGAAAACCAGAAAACGATTTAATAAGTTTTCACATCAATTGGGTTAATGCAATGAATTTAATGGATGCAATATCCAATTCAGCCAGCAGGGGTCACTAGCAGCAGTACACTCTTAGCAGAACTTCACATTGATCAGCAGCAGTCAGGAGGAAGGGTGGGGCAGCTGGGCTGCTCTTCTCTCCCGATGTTTCTGATTCTGTGTCCGTGGGGCAGCATGATTGCTGTTCCCACGGACAGAGAGATATGTGTAGATGCAAGTCCATCTACACTTCTCTCCTAATTGCCTATGCCAGTTTAGGGCTGGCATAGGCAATTACACAGTTCAGATGGGAGAGCCAGCATCGCCAGCATCTCTCAACTGACAGCTCCTCCGGGTAATCTCCGTGCCGGTAGAGCTGACGTTATGCCAAGGTGCGACCACCGGCCGCCGAGTGGGTCGGGCATTCGGACCATAAGACACAGGCACTTTTTGCCCTCAATTTTGGGGGTGAAAAAAGTGCGTCTTATGGTCCGAAAAATACGGTACATTAGATGTACATTATTGTTTGGCCCCAGGGACACAGTGGTCACCAGACTCCACTCTCCTACCCACCCAGTCTACTACCGACCTGCTGGTCTGGTCGATCCAAATTAAAAGGTTTTGCAATATTTGCCTAATGGCAAATACAGAATAACATTGTTTGCATTTGGCTAGTGACCATTTTAAAATCACCATCCATTATGTACAGAAAACACTGTATTTAGGCGCACTTACATAAATATCTTTTAACTAGAACTATAAAAATAAAAAACTGATGTTTGCTTATGCGCTGTATGGCGAGTAGTTTGCATATTCTTTGTCAATGTAATTTTTTTAAGATTGTATACAAAATAACATTTATCTAAAATATCAGTGTCCTCATGTACAAAAAAGCTAAAAATACAGTACTGTTGTGCCCTCTAGTGCACACTATGCAGGTATAGGTAAAGGCTTCCGATTTCCATGAAACGCTTACAAACTCATTTTTGTACAAACATTTTTTATGATGATTAAAAAAGCTAAATATATTTAGAATTATGATAACCCTATATTCAGGCTTATTTGAGAAATAAATGCAAATTTGAACAACAGCAAATCTGTACAGGGAAAGGGCAGGTAAGGGTGTGGTACCGAAGCATGGCTAGGGGAAGCACAAGGTACATAGGCTTCCTAAAGAAAAAGAAGCACAGTATTTTTCGGACCATGAGACGCACCTGACCATAAGACGCCCCCAAAGTTTAGAGCAGAAAAAAATATCTGAAGAGTTCAAAATCAATTGGGGGAAAAAAACACATGCAGTGCCAAATTTTAAACTAAACTGGTGTTACTAGAGAGCACACTTTACGGCGCATCTCATCATCCTCACATATGAGGGAGGGGCGCAGGGGAGCTGCTGCATATGTCTCCCCTGTACGGTTATGTATTTGTGTGTGAGGAAGCTGCCAGCATGAGTGCAGCTTTCTCACACACAGGTCTGCATTGCTTATATCAGCAGGGCTCTGCTGATATAAACAGTACAGTTTAGATGAGAGATATAGGTGTGCAGATCTCCCATCTGACAGCTCCTCCACCTCCCTGGCTAATCTTGGCAGGAAGCCATGGTCTCGCATTCAGACCATAAGACGCAGGCACTTTTTCCCCTCGATTTTGGGGGTAAAAAAGAGCATCTTTTAGTCTGACAAATACTAATAGACTAGCTATGCGCTTTCGGTAAAGCATGTCCTATATAGGTTACCACAGCGAACTGCAAAATGAGCCATAAAGCAGTAGCTTACATTAGAGTGGATGGGCAACACTAGGGTGCACTGTTTTGTGTGTGTCTATACATCTGCACATCATGATGATGTAGATTATATATCTGTCAATGCAAACAGAATTACCCACTTTTTTTTTTTGGAATCATCCTCTGGAGTTGTACTAAACATACAGAGATCTTAAATGATTTGCTTAGCATATACACAGCTTTACAATCAGAGTTTAGTGTCAAATTCGGAACTTATGGAGTCATCTATAAACTAGTGATTACTTTGTATTTTCCATATACTTACCATAGCACTGTAGAGCCAGCTTGATGTATCTCAGAGCTCGCCCATACTTCTGAAGGCTTGTTGCAGCATCTGATAACACATAATATGCTTTGGAAGCTTTAATAATAAGTTGCAGCTTCATTTTAAACTGCCATGAGTCAGGGACAATCCCAGATCTACTGGAAAATTGTTTATCTGTGCATTCCACTGAAATAGAGAAAACAAGCAAGAAAAAGTCAGTCTAACATTTTCAGGAGGTAAAGATTTTACAAGTGAGCAGCAGAAAGAATGACCTTGTGATCCTAGATCCTAAAGAGTAAGATTTTTCAGTCAAGAAACACTGCCAATGTGCTTGTTAGATAGTTCTCTGTATGTTTTATTAAGTCAGAACAATTATGTAGGTAGATTTGATCAACCACTAAGAATTAAAGACTGTTGTGGGTGAATCATAAATGTGAAACTTCAGATATATGATTTTCTTCTGTGGTACAAATAGTACAAGAGAGGTTACCAAGACAACTTAAGCCCCCCCAAACACCTTAAGATCGATCCATACAATTTCCATTAGATCTACCAACAACTGTGTAGTATAGTGTCCTCCCTGATAGAATAAATAGTGATTGGAAGATTTAGAAAGGTCCTCATATTACATGGTTTTGGTAGAACAAAATGTGATTGTACAGAAATTGTATGGTGTATGGGGGCCTTTAGACAGTTGAAGTTAACTTCACGGTTATTGATCTAATATGTTACATCTTAAATGTTGTCCATGGTCTAAGCTCCATTATTTATTATTTCACCATATCTTACATGCTTGCAATTAAAATGTATTGTTCTACTTATTTTTGTTTATTTTGGCTCAATCCACTTTCTTTCTATATTAGTGAAAACTTAAACATTAGCTTTTATTTACCACAAAAAAGAACAACTGAGATGGAAAGAAAGGTTTGGAAAAGGGTGACAAAATCATTTCCAGCAGAGGAATGCACCATCACCACTGGAAACACTGTCTAGCCTAGTGGTTCCCAAATTGGGGGGGCACAACGGCATTCCAGGGGGCGCAGGCCCTCATTCTTAACCTGGGTTTGCTTAGGGAGGGGGTGTCAATAATGTTCCTAAATAGAAAAGGGGGGCGCTGCAAGAAAAGTTTGGGAACAACTGGTCTAGCCTAAACACTGAATAAAGCCACCCATACACGTTCCGATTATTCTCCCGACCAATTTTTCGTCCGATCGGGTCATCCGATTTTCACCTAAAATGTTATGGTTGGTCGGTCAGCTGGCACCAAAAATTGGAATTCGAATTATCACCGATTGATCAGCCGTACACTATTTATTAACAGCAGATCAAACCAAAATTTACGGACAGGTCCGAAGAGGTCCCGACCGATTTTGAGAAATCTGGATCTCGGGTACATAATTCCGTATCCAATTAATCTCCCGATCGATTAGTCTCCCGACCACGTTGGTCGGTCAGGCAAAATTTGTTGAAAAATCGGAACGTGTATGGGGGGCTTAAGGGTTTAAAAGTGAGTATTCTTTGCCTGAAAAATTGAGCTTGAAATGCAGCCTCCCAAATTTCAGCCTCCATTGCAGGTATCCCAATTAAAGACAAAAATCATTCATTAGAGGCCTAAGATGTTACCTGAGAGAATAGACCTTTGCTGTAACATCAAAACATCCCTTGGGGTGGAAAAGTTTACATGTCTCAGAGTATACTTACTCTTTTGTAGTGGAAAAGTTTACATGTCTCAGAGTATACTTACTCTTTTGTAGTGGAAAAGTTTACATGTCTCAGAGTATACTTACTCTTGTGTAGGAATAATTGCATCTGTTTCTCCAAGCACTCAGAGACAACATTGTCAGACTCATCCTGATACTTCAGGGGGATTGGAGTGTTGGGGTCTGCTGAAGGCAACTCCCCTTCTTTTGTAACGCTTCCATCAATAGATTTCAAACCCTTAGGGGAACACAGTTACAGGTGTAAGAAAACAACATGAAAAAAAACAAAAAAAAAACAAATAAAAATGGAAAATAACTGTTCATAAACTCACCTCCAAGACATAGCCAAGCACCAATCTACAGCGTTCCTCTGTGTCACTGCATACTGGGAATGCACAGCTTGGCTAGAAGACACATGGAAACAGGTTATTGTCTGCTCCACATAAAATGTTTATTTTCAGTTCAGTTGCAGCCACAATGAACTATTTTTGTCTGGGGATTTGACAAGATGTTTTTTTTTAAAGTTTCCTTTTTTGTCCAACTGCAGCTGCTGTTACAATGCTGCTTAACCTGGGGGGTCCCAACAGATCACATAACGCTGTGGAGACATAGCCTTAGGCTAGGGCTCCACTGTCCGTAAAAACCCCTGCGATTTAAACAGAGTGCATGAGCCACCCATTGACGGCAATGGGGCTTTGACAGGGTTGTCTCCATAGCCCATCAGACCCCCGAATCCACTGGTCCTAGCCTCCGTCACATTGAAATTGATGCAGGTGGGAATGCAACGGAGGCTTTAGCGGACACCAGAGAATAAGCCTTAAACAAAACTTCCCATTAATATGTAGAGCAGACTAGATAGGCCAATATTTAAATGTTTTATTCCAAATGTTCCTTCTCATCTAGATCTTATAATTCTCATTACTTCATGGCCAGCGATGTAAGCAGAGTGCAACACATGGTTGTTCTTCAACTTAAATTAACATTAATTTCACTGTATTAAAGAGAATATTACTTTCAACATATGGAATAACTGTTACGGACAATGAACAGAGAATAGGCAAAAGAAAAGGTCAGTATTTGCTATCTTTGGACATGTCTCCTTACCCTTATCTGATGAGTGGATTTGTATTTTTCCGGAACAGAAAGCTCTCGGACCGATTTAATGACAGCCACGGCCTTACTGTCCTCGGCGGGGTTAGGAGCAGAGCTGTAAGCTCCATTCTCATCACTGTCCCCCATTTCCTCCTCTTCTTCCTCCTCACTGTAGCTCTCATCAGAGTTCCCATTGCTAGCAGCTTCTACTCCTTCTTCCTTCTTTGGTTCCAGCTGGAAAAGCTCTGAGAGCATGTAGTTGGCTGAAGCAATTATCTGAAATATAAAAAAAATATTAAATAAAAATGTCACTCTTATATAAACACATTCATTAAAGCAGATATTGCACCAAAATGCAAGGGCAACTCCGAGAAGGGAAATTTTGTATTATATATATTTTAAAAATGCTTGCCTAGGTTTTGGTAATAACATTAGGTCCTTCTCAGGGGATTCTGGAAAAGCTGACTAAAACATGCCTCATACAACGCACTGAACGGGGGGAGGATATGAAGTTTTAGAATGTACACATGAAGGGGTGGAAAACTGGCAAGTAGGGTGTATTCCTTTTACTCTAGACATTAGTAGGGGTGCCACAGTACAGTAATTGGAAAGGTAAGGGTATTTTACTTGCGTGGTTATAAAACATTGACACCATCCTTGTTTTTACCTTGGAAAAGGCATCTTTTCTTCCATGGTACATATTATACACAATTTTATAAACACCAAGTTTATAGCAGAAGGTAACATATACCTTATGTTCAGTAACAATGTACACATACCTGGGGGTGTCTTCCTTTATCCACTAACTTTAGGCAGTTTAATAACAGAGTGCGAATAGTTCCATAGTGTTTCCTATTTTGTATTTTCTTCATCATCATATTACAAGCAACTCTAAGGAAAGAAAACCACAGATTATTACTGCACTATACAAAGCAGCCAGTAAATGGCACACATGAAACATAGCTGCCTCACAACAACTGTAATGGATTTCAGAGTTCAGCATCATTATCAATAATTTGCAATTATAAATCAAAACGTTAGTATTTGTGAATTTAAGTTAACCTCCTGAGCGTTTCACCCTTGGCACGTTTTTTTCATTACCGTGCCACGGGCAATCGCGGCGGAGCACATTATGCTCCACCGCGATTTCCTGCTCAGCTGGAGGACCTACACATAAGCCCGGCGTCACTGGAGACGCCGGACTTACGCTGAAGAAAAGCGACACCCCTCCAGTTAGACGGAGGTCTATGGCGCCGCCTACCCCCGCCCCTTTCGCGTCACCGGTGACGCGATCGGGGGCGGACCCGGAAGCATCGGCATACATGCCGATTCTCCCGACCGCCGTAGGCAGATGGCGAGACCTAGAGCTCGGCTCTAGTTAACTGGGGCTGAGTTTCATGATGCATGAAACTCAGCCCAAGTTAACTCGGGCTGAACGCTCAGAAGGTTAAAGACAAAATTTTTAAGTTAAAGCAAATTCCTGTTAAAAATTATCTTACTAATAAAGTTGAATTCACTTTAGATTACCAACCCTTTTTTAATTCTATGTTTGTAATTCCTTTTTTATATGAGTAAGAAATATAATAAAAAAAAAAAAAAAATCTTAGAACCTACATGCTTAGGGCCCTGATGGCACATTCACATTGCTACACAAGTGTGGTAAACATTTTAATGTGCATTACTGTAATGCAGTGGTTCCCAAACTAGGGAAGCGTAACTAGAGGCCTGAGGAAGGGACAAGCAAGAAGCGAACCATGGAGGAATTAGCTGCAGACAGTAAGTAGTTTGCATGTAATGTGTGTGTCTCTGCGTGTTTGTTTCTATGTGAATGATGAATGTTTCTGTATAATTGTTGTGTGTGTGTGTGTGTATATGAAAACCAAATAACCAAACTAAAATTGTACGAGTTGGATTTCAAATAAAGTTTGAGGGACATTTCACACTAGTATTCACACAATACTGCAACACAAACACGGCTAGAGTGAAATGGCCCTCCGTCTAAAACTGTGTAGTTTGAATGGTGGGGGGCCCTGTAGGGAAAGTTTGCTGTAATGCACAGTAAACATGCATCACAGTGCTTGTGTCATGGACCCCAGATCCGAATCACAGTATCAAGCAATCTAAACACACTGCAGTGCATTTAAAACGAACACCAAACATTATGCGACATAGTGAAAATTGTTCATGTGCCTTTTATAAATGCACAAGGATGCATGAATCTAACCTAACATGTGAGTGTGTATTTTTGGGGTTTTTTTTCATGGGTATGTAAAAGGTACATTTTTACAGTGATATCAGGGGTTTATCAGACATATTTGGTCTTCCCATAGTCCTGGAGAAAATCTACAACTCCACTGGCCCCTAGTACGTAAATACAAGCATAACGGGAAATGCTTATGTTCGATTCCGAACTCCGTGATAAAGAGCCAAGTTAAAACCTTGTAAGAGACTTACTTGTAGAGAAGAACAGCCACCGGCATTGTAAATGGGTTCTGATACTTGTCCTCTGTTTCTTCACATAAAGTAGTGAGGTCATAAAGTTTCACTATATCACTTCCACTGGCTGCACAAAAAATAAATAAATAAAAAAACAAAACAGGTAAAGAATACATTTAGGCCATTGGCGCTTTCCAGCCTGCTGCCGACTTGGGAGGTCATTTACATAATGCCCCTATCAGGCTCAAGACATAGCTTTCAGGCATTTAAACGGTGGTTCTCAACCACTGAGTAAATATCACAGATCTTTACTGCAGATAAACAATATAGGTGGGAAAAAAATAATCAACAATTGCGTTAAGTATTAGGGTTAGTTTTCACATACGTCGGGACCCTCTGCATGGGCTTAGCGGGGGTCCCGACGTAGCAGATAAACTTACCTGGTCAGCGCATGATCTGTTTAAACATCCGCTGGTACGTTGAGTCTTGGATCGGTGGAGCGGCTCGGCGCAGTGAAGACAGATCCTCTGCCGAGCAGGTAAGTCTATCTGCTACCATGGGACCCCCGCTAAACGTATACGCTTAGCGGAGAGGGTCCCGACGTATGTGGAAACAAACCCTTATACATACTTAAAAGAACCTTGTAAAAACTTTCAATTCACAAGACAAAAATATTTTGAAAACATTTGGATGCTACACATGGGTGTTATGCCTTATCTGGTAAAGAGGGTCAAACAAAACCACACCAGAGTGTTATCTCCTTTATTCTGTATCAACCTATAATAACCATGTAGTATAAAGACCTGTCATATCCTTGACTTATTATGAAGGTACTGTGGTAAATCAAAATTGTATAGTCGGGATGTATATCAAGCTATACATGCAGTAACTTTTGTTAAATTAATATTTAGATTCAATACACTTGCAAAACTGATTCTTTAAACAAAGTGCTCATTCTGATTTATGGAAAGTAGAGGCCGAGTGGGTACCGTATTTTTCGCCTTAAGATAAGATGCACAAGCACATAAGACACACCCAGTTTTTGCGGCAGAAAATCCAGAAAAAAAAGATTTGATAAGTTTTCACATCAATTGGAATAATGCAATGAATTTTAATGGAACACAATATTCAATTCAGCCACAGGTGTCACTAGCAGCAGTACACGTCACACTACACTGATCTGTTCAGTGTTCAGCCCAGCCACAGACAGCCTAGCAGTTTGGCACCCCCTGCACCCCCACCAAGGAGGGGGCGCCGACCGTCCCAAAAGCACCGGTGTCCCGGGCACCATCGAACATCGGCTCTTTCATCTGAAATGACAACTCCCGAAGCTCCCCTCTCTCAGGAGAGCTGGCGGGAAGCCAATGTGCGACCACCGGCGGCCGCGGGGGTCGTGCGTTCGGTGTACAAGACACAGGCACTTTTTTGCCCCCAATTTGGGGGGTGAAAAAGTGCATCTTATATCCCGAAAAATACGTTAGTTTGTTTTTTAGTGGCAACTGAAGACTTCAATGTTTTGCTTTGCTGCAGAAACACATTAGAATTCTTCAGCTTGAAAAAGTTGATGTTTGGGCTGTGGAGTTGCCAGAAGGAGAAAAGTTGCCTTGATAATGAACAACATAAAGTATGCCTGTCATTTACACATTAAAGTGAAGTTTTAGGGAAAAGAAATATAACCCAAAGTTATAACATACTAGTTAGTAATGACTTACCTTTAAACAGCCAGTAAGTGTGGCCTTCTTTGGTGCAATTAGATTTCAGAAATGACAGGATATTCTGGGCTATGTCTTTTATCACCTTTGTGGAGAAGTTGGAGTTTTCCAGATTTGGGATATCTTCTGTTTTAATCATCTCATATTTCTGCAACGGTAAGAAAATTTTAACAGGATTCCTGGAAAGTTGATGGATCTGCAATTTGATTTAAGCGTGTGTTCTGCTAAAACATTTTATCTCTGGATATACGTTAATGGGAATCCATTAAAGATATGTTCTGGAATGGAGACAAAGTGACAGGGACTGAGTTAAAAGGCTGGCAGAAGGTCCATCTTTTCGAGATGACTTTCTGAATTGTTTTACTTTTCTTTCCTTTTCCTTTTCTTTTTAGAAGCCAAAAATATGAGACAGGTCTTATTTTCAGGGGGATGTCTTAATCTGAAGGGGACAATGGATGGCACAGACTCATTTTTTTGTTGGTTCTACCAGTCGGGTAACAGACTCCGTTTCTGTAAGGTAGCAGCCTGTCCCTCCTGGGCGCATGTGCAAGCCTTTGCAGCCACTTCCTGCTCTGCACTGCAGCTAGCCCCGACGGAGGCACACAGTGCCCGAATGGGAGATACGGGCACGGATCGTGGTTGTCTTTTTTGCAGTGGCTGCTTTGCGGAGGTGTCTTATTTGCAGGGGGTGTCCTATTTTAAACTTTTAAAATAAAAGGGGGTGTCTTATTTGACGGGGATGTCTTATTATCGGGGAACCACGGAAGCTATTGGAAATACTCCATACCTGGCTGCCTCATGAATCCATAGCCTTGTTCTAATTTCTATAGAACACAACTGTGACCAGTAACACAGGCTTGCATATCATGCTTGAACAGCGCATGTCAGGTTTAAGTCTGTGCAATGCTGACTCAATACTATAACAGATTTCCAACCAAAAAACGGTTTCACCCCAACAACAAGCGGAATTTTTTGCGGCACCAAAACATCTTTAATCCGAAAATTCTAAATCCAAAGCAAAATTCAACAGTTCAAAGTTCAACAACTCAACGCATTTCGCGACAGATATCGCTTCTTCAGGAGTATTCTGTATGGTAATATATAAATGTCGACATGCCAACTGGGGATAGAGAGTGATATCATGTTAGCTGGTCGACATTTATATATTACCATACAGAAATTGTCAACGGGATACTCCTGAAGAAGAGATATCGGTCACAAAACACGTTGAGTTGTTGAACTTTGAACTGTTGAACTTTGCTTTAGATTTAGAATTTTCGGATTAAAAATCATTTTGGTGCCGCAAAAAATCCCGCTTGTTGTTGGGGTGAAACCTTTTTTGGTTGGAAACTTGTATAATTAGGGATGTCGGCACCCTAACCTATACAACACTACTATATGATTTTTACATGTCTCTGACGCTCCCTGGTCTCTCTCTTATCCTCAATATTATAACAGTATAGCAGAGCATAAGCTGTTAACATCTTACCTGTACAATGCCATTCACATGAAAGCACATGACAAGTTCTGGTACATTACAGATCAGATTGTCCAGCCAGTAATCAATACCAGTCAGCACATTGATTGGTTTGTTGTTATCCCTAAAATAACGAGATGACACAACATTTACAATTTGTTTTAGTAAGAAATAGAAATGTTTCAGACTGTGACATAACAGAATATGGCATAAACACTTACTGCTTGCTATACTCCATTTACACATGTTCCTATAAATTGTAACCTAATGTTTGACTGAAATGTGCAAACTGTTCTTCACAAAGCATATTGGTTTTTAAAAGCACCACTTTGGGAAAATTTTTCTAGGGCACTGCATAGAATACTGATAAGTTACTCAAAATATAATTTTCTTAAGAAACTATACAAAACTTGTAATATTATAAAATCCAA
>CM070037.1:56077119-56099434 GCA_036250615.1 Ptychadena robeensis | reverse complement strand
CCTCTACACTTCCTCCACAATCACCTCACAGATGACACTTCCATGAACTCCGAGAGAGAGAGAGGGGAGGGGGAGGGAGGGATCACACAGCCCACAGCACATGCTGTGATAGTGACGTCACAGAGGCACAGCAGTGCATTATGGGCCCCCACTAACAGCTGATGCTTTCCCGGCAGTATCAGCTCTAACAAGCGACCTCGGCGCAACGTCACAGCATGGGAGGTGCTACCTCGTAAAAACTGTCTTTCCTGCTTTAAGATTTTTTTTTCTTTTTGGACAGTGATTGCCCTATCTATTGGCAGCCTGATGCTGATAGTGCAAAGTGACCTACAACGTGGTAGGTCCGCTTTAAGAGGAAGTAAGTGGGACAGCAGGGAGTCATCAAAGGGACACAGAGCAGAGGCTGCAACAGATAGCAGGCGCTACTTGTTTCCTTGGTTTGATCACTCCCTGCTTTCCCATTTCCTTCTCTGCCATCTATTATCCACAGTTAAACAGTACAAACTCTCAAAATGAATATGTGGATACTGTGCCACAAAAAGATTTTGACTAGCAACTGTGAACAAGGTCACACAGCCAATACTGCTGGATTGGGAAAACGTGAATAAGAGAATGGGAATGAGAGCCAATAAGGGTGTAACTAAACTGTAATAGCACTGTAGCAGCACCTTATATGTTTGGGGGCACTATCTGCAAGGAGTTTGTATGTTCTCCCCGTGTCTGTGTGGGTTTCTTCCGGGCGCTCCGGTTTCCTCCCACACTCCAAAGACATAGTAGATTAATTGGCTCTCCCAAATAAAGTTTCTCCTATGTTAGTTACATGTGACCTATGACTGTGTTAGGGACATTAGATTCTCCTATGTTAGTTACATGTGACCCATGACTGTGTTAGGGACATTAGATTCTCCTATGTTAGTTACATGTGACCCATAACTGTGTTAGGGACATTAGATTCTCCTATGTTAGTTACATGTGACCCATGACTGTTAGGAACATTAGATTCTCCTATGTTAGTTACATGTGACCCATGACCGTGTTAGGAACATTAGATTGTGAGCTCCTTTGACAGGGATAGTGATATAACTATATATGCTCTGTAAATCTCTGTGTAATATGTCGCAGCTATACAAGTACAAGATAATAATAATGTTTCCTAAAAAGGGCTACATCATAACATACATATTATAACATGTGTCATACAAGTCAATAAATAATTCACGTTACCTAGTCCAAAACGGTAACCGTCTGAAAATCTAGTACTGGCATTCCAGAAAACACACGCACTGTCAACATGCTGGAGGAAATATTCTGCCGTTGCCTCTGCAAAACAAAAGTGAACATTTCTTAGGAGACGGAAGATATTTAAGAACAGTGTGTTTTAATGATGAAGGCTCCGTTTTCTTTACAACTTGACTGGGAACCACAATGGGTTTATATTTTCATATACATAAAAATATTGTATGGCAAAAAAACCTGCTAATCACTCTCAGGAAAACTTTAGATAGTCTAAATTTAGGATACAGGAGAGGTTACTCACCGTTTTCAGTAACAATGACATCCGTGTGAGAGCTGCCATATTTGTGGATGTGTTCAATTGCATCCTGAACACCATCAACCACTTCAATACAACACTCCAGATCTCCATACTCTGTCCTCAGGGACTTAACCTCGGAGGGGCTAAATGTTAAATAGGACGCAAACTTGGGACCAGCATGGATTTTTACCTGTGAAAGAGAACATAAACTTTAGAAAAGGTGATCGATCTGCAATATTGATAATCCTTCATTTTGTATTTATAAACTTGTAAAGGACTGTCCTTTCATCATTTTCCCAAAACATGATAGGATACAGTACAGTAACCTCAGTTTTCTTTTTGCCAGCTTTAATATATCAGTGCCTATATGTCCTATATACATTTGTACTCAGAATATTAGTAGTTGCACATCACTAACCTGATTAATCACTAGTTAGCAACAAATAATTTACAGGAAGTGCAGGCAAGCAATAAAAACACAGACCTAACAGTATTACAGAGATGCAGCTGCTGATTCGGCGTAATTGAGTTAATGAAGCAGCTCATTCTGTCCAAAAACAGAAGTAAATGATGGGCCCCCTGGGCGTTACGCGCGTGGCGTGCTTCTTTTAAAACCACGTCACAGGCGCGGAGGTCCCGCGCACAACTCCGGATGCCGATTATATGAAGGTCTATAGTGCCTACCCTACCCCCGTCCCCTTCGCGTCACCAATGACGCGATCGGGGGCAGACCCGAAAGCATTGGCGTACACAACGATGAACAGAATCAGACAGGTAAGTTCCTCCAGAGTTAACTTAGGCTGAGTTTCATGATGGAACTTGGGTCAAACGCCCAGAAGGTCAATGTGAGTATTTTACTTCATCATTTACAGTACTTTGTTGCACTAGGTTGTGCAGCTCGTGTCTTTGTTTCTAATAGACCTTTTCTGTCCTTTTTTGGTTTGGGGGCCACTAGGAGTTTGTCAGATAACCCCCAAACAGTGAACTTAAGCTACAGTATATTGTGAACACATTTTCTTATACTATGCAGTTAACCCTATTTATTGCACACTAGAAATGATGGATCAGTTTAAATAAATCAGAATACTCAAACAGGCCATATTGCTAAATGCCCAAGAGGAAATGCCCTTGAAAACAAGCATTTTAACAAAACAAGGATTACAGATCCACCAACAACAAGCAACAACTTGCTTACAGGCAAACAAGATTTACATTATTGAACGGCCAAGTCCAATCCTGGGAACATAATCCAGTGGCCAGGCGATGCAATGCTGTTTTTGAGACAAACCAGACATTTTAAGCCAGTAAAGCTACGTTCCCACATAGGCGCTCAGCCGCGGGGCCGACACGATTTTGATCACATGCGGTTGACCGCCTCCATTTAGTTGAATGGGCTAGTGCCCACTTCAACTAATGGGCCTGATCTGGTTAAAAATTGCTGGTCACTTCAACCGCGCCCATTCACTGTCTATGGATGGGCATGACCAGGCGGGGAGGGGCAAGATGTCCAGCCCCCCCCCCCCCCTCCTGGCTGCAATCATTCTAATCGCAGGAGATCACTGGGTGCTAGCAATCTCCAGCAGCTTCGTGCCGCGATTAGAATTGCCAAGTGGGAACAAAGCCTAAGGGAGGTAATTGCACATGTTTAGCATAGCTGTGGTAGGAGAAACTGTCACATCACAACTAGCAAACAAGACCTTATTAAATAAGAATATCTATTATTTAAATAAAAATATGTAAAGATAATACAATATTCTCTCTTTAATTCACACTGCCACTGGTAGCCTTGTTAAATTGAATAACAGAAATCATACATTACCTGTTCTACTCTCAACATGTCAATGATCTGGTCAAACAGTGGAGTCCTCAGAATATCTCTGTGAATCAACAGTGTCTCCATGGCATTGCAAGCAGCTGGATATTCACACTTTGAGTCTCTCACTAGAACAACAAGTAATGACTTTACTACTACTCACAACTAAAAACAGTCAAATGAATGAGGTGTTATTCTACAAAGAAACTGTAAAGCTGGGCATACATGGGTAGATTCCCGTGCAAATCAATTCGCAATCAATCACAGCTATGTCACCACGCCCCCCTCCCCAACAGAGCAGTGACAGACCCTGCCCCCTTCCCACTGCCAGGAGCTGAGATGAGCAAAGACTGTAGGCTGTGCCTGTCTGCCTGCGTTACTTCGGAGGGAGACTCACGGCCCCTTTCTGAAGTAATGGACATCAAACAGGGTTTTCCAACATGTTGGAACCCTGTTTAATCGAGTTTCAAAAGGATTTCCTAATCGATTAGAGCACGATCAAGCTCCGTGAGCCTGTATAGCGCTCAATTGTACTCGAATCTATTTAGAAGTCTACCCGTGTATGCCCAGCTTTGTAAATTGTATAGAGCAGAAATAAGACCCACAATATAATATAGTTCAGAGACATGCCTCATAAGGCCTGGGCTCCACTACATTTTTTCCCTGCGAATGGCGTGTGCAGCAAAAGACGCTGGAGCAACACTGCCAATTCTAAGTAATGAGGCTATGATGTGCCTGTACACACAGGCTCGCCATCATCTGCACATGCATCCACTGTAAATTAACGGGCATGGCCCACTGACGCGTGTACAATCGACCCGTTAATGCTAAAGGAGTACTAGCCTATTTGTTAATCTGAAAATCTTTTGGGATAAAATAAATGAATAGAACGTGCAATAGATTAAGAAATCTGAAAACAATTGTTGGACCTGGAAATAATGCAATCCAGTAAACCAACCTTTAAAAAGAGAAGAATGCAAGGACAAAAGGGATGAGGTGGATGAATGCTGCTGCAGACCAGAATATTGTAGACATTAGAGAATAAAGTAGCAAGATAAAACTTGAATAGCAAAACGTTGCAGTTGCAGACAAGAAGAAGAATCTAAATAAGTATATAATTTATGTGTCAAGTACAAGACAAGATTTGATTTCTCAGTAGTAGCAATCCTCACTTACCTATTCTTGTAATTTTTTCCACACTAGCCTCACTGTCTACATAGACATGACATATCCCCTCACTGTGTCCCATGACAGGGATTCCTTTAGCTGATTTTTGGATGTCTCTGACCAGCTGGGAAGAGCCCCGTGGAATGATCAGGTCAATCAGTTTATTTAAACGACACAAATCTTCAACCTCTTCTCTGGTGTTCACCTACAATTTGTAAGATATATAAAAAGGTGGGAATACACAGAATGATGGATTCAAACCAGATAGATTGCTTTCCATAAGGTACCCATACACGTTGCGATTTTTCGAGGACTGATGCGATATTCGATTTCGACGCCCGATTTTTGCTTTAGTGCTATTTTTAAAAGTCGGTCGGATGCCCGACTTTTCGGCCCCGATTAGTCACCGACCGATCAGCTGCTTGGGATTGGGAATCTTTTAAAAGTGGCCGACCGACCGAAAATTACGGGCATCCTCATTCAGGACCCGATTGACTTTTCGTCGATTTTTCTAAAACAGCATCGGTCGGACTACATTTGCATGTTAGGAATCCCGAACGATCGACCTACCCGACCGACCGGATCGGTCGGAAGGGCTAAAATCACACGAAAAATCGCAACGTGTATGGGTACCTTAAGCCCAGACACATGCTCCATCATATATTTGGATACAAATCAATACGAAATACCAGTATATTGAACAATATACTGAAATGTATCAACATGTCTGATTACTGCTTGGACAATATTATTTTTGATATCAAACACAACTGGTCGATTGGAAAAAAAACAAAAAACAGATTAACTTAATAAAACTGCTTTGTATGGCAAAATCTAACGGTGTATGTCCTTACTGCCATATCTTGCCAACAGATGCCAATCAGCAGTATTAGGTCTAAAATGACACAAACTGTAAAATAATTATCTGGCATATGCAAAAAAAACTTACATGACATATATTAGGTATTGTCTTAACTCATAATTTATGTCTGTACACAGGACACCATTTGTGTGTCCCTAGAAAGCATACTTTGCATACCATGCCCAAGTTTATTTTATTTACCCTGCAGTTGTATCTTACAGAAGGAAATATAGGAACTCATACCAGTTGAACTGCATCCTTGACTCCATGGAGTGAGAGAGCCTCCTGGGTGAGACGGTAAAGAGTCTGGTTACTGTTGGAAGCCTCTTTTCCTCCTTTTAGCAGAAGACCATTTCCACTGGAGATAGCTAGTGCTGAAACCTAACAAAGAAAAAAAGATAGTGGTTGACCATTGATAGTAGAGCATAACAGGTTTCTAAAAATTGAGCAGTAAACTTACTTGGGAATAATGGCAAACTGAACAAAAACCTTGATCTTCCCCCACTACCCAATGTACCTATTAGACTGTAAGCCTGCCCGGGCAGGGTTCTCTACTCCTCCTGTGTCATAACCTGTTCCTGTGTGTACTATCTTGTGTTGTATCTCCACTCTAATGTATTGTACAGCACTGCGTAATTTATAAATAAATGATAATATTGTAAAGTGCTCATTTGTTCTTTTGCTGCTTGGTCCTCCCAGTAATGCATATTAGATGTCTCTCTTGATCAATACCCTGTTAATCTGTGGTGTCTTATGAATTCCATTGCTGCATGGGTGGTGCATGTGGTTACATAAAACAGCAACGATAGAAGAAAAATAATGCAATATTAACATAGGTTTATAAGCACTAAATCACATTATATAAGGTTGTTCTACCTGTGGAAGGCAGTCTGGTCGAGACTCGAAAATGACCAACAGGACTCCAATTGGTACCGTCACCTGCTCCAACTCCAGCTCCTTGGCAATTTGTGTTCTACGGATAACACGTCCTACACTGTCTTGAGAGGAAGCTGCTATCTGCCGAAGTCCAATAGCAAGACTGTTCAGCTTGGCTGTTGACAGGCTCAACCGTTTCAAAAGTGGAGGGGCCAGTCTTCCTATACAATATAAAAGTAAATAACATAAATGGGACATACCATATTTTTCGGACTATAAGACACACCGGACCATAAGATGCACCCAGTTTTTAGGGCAGGAAAACCAGAAAAAAAAAGATTTAATAAGTTTTCACATCAATTTGGTTAAAGCAATGAATCCAATGAATGCAATATTCAATCCAGCCAGTGGGTGTTACTAGCAGCAGTACACTCTCAGACTCAGCGTCATTCTCCACACTGATCTGCAGGAGGAGGGGGGGGGGGGGGCAGAAATCTGCAGTCTTCTCCCTCTCCTCTGATCAGCTGTTACTGTGTCGGTGGGAGCTGCAAAGTGACTGCAGGTCCTCACGGAGGGAAAGATGGCAGTTCATCTCTCTCTTTCTCCATTGCCTATGGGCAATTACACAGTTTAGATGGGAGAGCAGAACACCAGCCGGCATCTCTCAACTGACAGCTCCTTCAGTTCCCTGGCTAATCTCCGTGCCGAGGCGGGAAGCCAAGGTGCGACCACCGGCGGCTGCCGGGGTCGCACATTCGGACCATAAGAAGCAGGCACTTTTTGCCCCCAAATTTTGGGGGTGAAAAAGTGCGTCTTATGGTCCGAAAAATACGGTAAATAACGTAACATAACAAAAAGGACATGATGTTCCTAATAAAAGATACCTAGATCTGTTCCTATTGTTTAGATATAATCGATCAATAGACATGAGAACTAAAGCTGGGTACACACGGGTAGATTCCCGACACGCGATCATTCACAGTGTGGTGACGTCACCACACTGTGATTGATTGTGGGTCAGTCAAACAGTAATTAATGTGCACCAATTGCCGTTCGAAGGGGACCCAGGACACATGCAGAACATACAGTTCTCAGTCTGTGTTGTGAGCAATTTCTTCTAAAGTGTGTACAAGGGTACAAAATGATGGCAGTG
Organism: Ptychadena robeensis; assembly: GCA_036250615.1. Lineage (NCBI taxonomy): Eukaryota > Metazoa > Chordata > Amphibia > Anura > Ptychadenidae > Ptychadena > Ptychadena robeensis. The sequence continues at coordinate 56,092,029 of CM070037.1, read as the reverse complement.
GAATAAACAACAAAACCATTAAACTCTTTAGAAATGGATATTGACAGTTGTCTAGTGAAAGGAATTCTGATTATGTTTACCAATACATTGTGAACACTATCATGCTCCCAACTTTGTGGGAATAGTTAGGGATTGGCTCCTTCCTGCTCCAACATGACCACAGCAAGGTCCATAATAACATGGATAAATGTTTGTTATAGGGGAAACAGACTTAACTTTGGGATAATTTAAAGTGAAGACTGCGGTTTATGTCCTTTTGCCCAACATCAGGCCCTGACCTCATAAATTCTATTTGCTTAGATTTCTTCAACATCTCTTTGACTCTATCATCAAAGTCTTAGGAGTAAGAATGGGGGGTCATTATAATTCACATGTGTGTAAAGGAACACATTACAATACTTATTAGAATGGGTACTGCTAGTGTAAAAACACATGCTAAAATTTTTGCCCTGCAGCCAAGACCTCCCTCCTGGTACTGGCCTTTTGACTGGAGGAATTTAGATTGAATACTGCATAAACCAGACCTGCCTACTTTGCTGAAACATTCTGTATATTCACTTGATATGCAAATGGCCATCTCTGATTTTTGTTTTCTAATCTTCTCTCTAAAACTATAGGGTGTGTCTTATGGTCAGGTGCATCTTATGGTGAAAAAACAGTAAATATTCATGGAAACGTGCTTTTGACTTGCAAATAAATATTTTCCTACAAAATGGAGCTCAGTCAGAACATGAATACTTTACCTTTGTCCTCAGCTTCTTCCATGTCCTTCTTGTTGGCAGCCAGAATCTCATCTCTATGATCAGTCAGTAAATCAGCCAGACGATAAATGACTTCTGCTCGCTGACAAGAAATCACAATGTTATTACACTGAACTTTATTATACTTCTGATGAAAGAACAGAGTAATGTGTTGAATTACAATAGGAAAATTTTACAGTGCTACATCAGTTGCATTTTAGCAGTTGTATTTTGCATGTTTTAACTAAAACTATGATTGACAATACAGTTTCTAAAGAATGCTTTAACATAATGTGTAGAAAGTGCATGTTTTCAATGGAAATCAATACGGAGAGAATCAAAAATGCTACCTAGATTGCGCCTTGTAAAACATTAGAGAAAAGCTGGAGTATGATTTTGAAAGGAAAAACATTTTGGATGAACATGTCCTACAAACCTGCTCTGGCTGCAGAGCAGCCAAATTTCTGCCACCAGCTCGAGCCATCTCAGCCTGCTGCTCAACAGTCGGCCCTAAAAATTATAACAAGACTATTGTTTAGAAAAAACAAATAAAGTCCTTCTAGAAATGCAAAACATCTCAGAATGATGCATATGACCTCTGCAGTATTTTCCACTTTGAAATGGTTACATTAAACCTAAATGTAGAAGATACAACAAGAACCATCAATCATTTCCTTTTTTAACTCACCAGCTGGCTTTACTTCAGAAAAGAAAGTACCAACTTTCTTTCCCTCCACAATGTCTGCGATCACATGACCAGATATTTTAGGATGAGTGCCATTGGCTATTACCACTGAAGTGCCCCCTTGAAGGGCCCACAAAGCAGCTTTAACCTAGAAAAAGAGCACATCCTATTTGTAAACAGACTACAATACATATAGGAGCTCAACATTTTAAAAATAACTTTGACTTGTCCTTTTTTCTTTGAAACACACAACAATAAAGCTGATATTAAGTAAAAAGAGCCACACCTTAGCCTCCATGCCTCCCATACCGACTCTTGATTTAGTCCCAAACGTTACAGACTGCTGATCTCCTGGGTAAAATATGTCGATGAGTTTGGCATCATCTGACCCAGGGGGACTGTCAAAAAGACCTAAAAACATAAAGTTGAATGCATTTCAGCAAAGAGATCTAAATGTTAGGAGTCACAGGAGAAAGATAGGGTGTTTCAACTGCCAATCGCCTAAAAATCTTGGTTGCTATTCTGTTATGTCTACACATGACTACTGAATTAAAGTGGTTTTTAACACAAAATGAAATAATACCCATACATTAACCTCCCTAGCGGTTGAGACGAACCCTGTTCGTTCGCTGAACAGGGTCCTCTCAACCGCAGGGGAAGCCGGCGGCGGGGAGACCCTATGCCTCCCCGGAAAGCAGCAGCGATTGTCTTCATCGCCATAGACCTCCATGTTAATGGAGGAGCCATAGACCTCCATGTTAATGGAGGAGTGCCGTCTTTCCATCACTACCCCCCCCTCTCCCCTCATACAACTACTAGACTGTCTCCTCTCTGTCAGAGAGCTCCGTGGGGGGGGGGGGGGAATTCGGCTGCCGTGATGTGGTGCGTCTTTGCTGATCACCGAAGTCTCACAAGACTGGGCTGGCGAGAGTTCCTGCAGCTGCAAGGGAAACATGGAACAGATGTCCCAAAAAGGTACCCATACATGCTACGATCCCTGCTCAATTTTTTTAGAGGCCTTCTGCAGTGTGATGACATCATCACGCTGCAGCTGGCCGCTCAGAGGATTGTAGTGCCGGACATTATGGGGTCCATCCGGACATTATGAGGTCCATCCAAAGTAATGTGATCGACCAGGCCACCGAGCAATCCGACGTGCGATCCGTCCAGGTGGGTGCATCTGATTGGCTACCTTTACTCAGCAAAGGTCAGCAAAACTTATTTTTTCAATAAAAACCTATTTTTTGTTACCCCAGCATCAGCAAAGACGTAAGTGATTTGTATTCCTAAATTTGGGGTTTCGCTCTTCATCCCTGCTCTTTTAAGCGTTGCCATGGTGTTAGGATATGATGCATAATCTATACTATATAAAGTTCTTCTAATCCTATACCAATCTGGTGAAGGTCACAAGACCAATGCCAAAGCACTAATTATATTGGTTTGTGTCAGTGCACAGGCTCCATTTTTATGTAGATTACTTTCAGACATGGCAGATTGGGTTCTGTTTTCTTTCCCCATCTGAAACCCAAGAACTTTGTGACATGAGCGCCAAAAGAAACATTGACTTTTACTTTGTTTACCCTTGACACAGAAGTTTTATGGCCTAGGCCTGAGAAAACCTAGAAAGTATATAACTAACAAGCTCGAGGCACACCCAACAGTAGATCAGTTCTATGTGCTGGCACAGAGGACAACAATTTATCAGTACCTTCCACATCAGAAAGAACAATGATTAAGTCCGCCTTCATTTCCACAGCCAGACGTGCTGCCAAGCTGTCATTATCCTTTATGCTGATCACCTGAGGAGAAAAGCAGTATTAGGAGAAGAGATTGTACATTGCAGTTCTAGATGAAGGTGAAATAGATTTAAATGATTAGTAGAAGAAGAATTCAGCAGAGAAGCAAGCAAGCAGCATGCCATGTAGTGCAGGAAGACTCAGTGATGTTACAGGAGATGCAGTGTCCAGGTCTTACTTGCATGACCCAATGTGCATGAGCCTTTATCAACACAGAGTCTTGGCATTTAGAAAACGAAATCATGTGGTTTAATTACAAAACAGGAATTTATAACTAAAAGAAAAAAAATCAATGTTGATTTCATTGGCCATGGATTGTTTCAATGGTGTGGAGAAATTGTTTGTAGCATGAATCTTGCTTTTCATTGGTTGGGCTTTTCATTACCAAAAGATTGTTGGCAAGTACAATATAAATCATTATAAAATGAAGATCCATCCAAAACACGTTTAGACCAATAAAAAAATAAGTAGTAGTAAGGATGTATATAGACAGATTTCCTATACTGCTCTTGATATACATTAATACTAAATGTGACATTTTTTAGCCTTTTAGGATATGCAATAAAAGTTTTTTTGTACTCAACTGCCATTTATTTGAACAGTTTTTAGCCACTTGTACATGCACCCTAAAACCCTACTATAGGGGTGCATCCAACACATCAGCTTTAACAAAAATTGAAAATTTTCCACAATGCTGGAAATTTGCAAAATTATGCAACTAGACTCTGAAATAAAGTCTCTGTTCTCTAACTTATTTTCAGGAAAAAAGAATGGCATGCTATCCAGCAATATATAAAGTAATACCACACCAAACCTTAGCACCGCTCTATGCAGTAATACATCACCCGTCTTCTCTGGCACCCATGCAGAACCCAGCCATGCACTAGTGCTAAAGCAACTCTGCCTGCAGCCGGAGCCCACAGGTATACTTCACCCACATTTACCCCCTGAAGATCACTGTTTGGTTCAGGTGGAGGGACTACAGCATCATTGGTATTAATGATTGGCACAATGTTCATCCTCAGCAACTCATGTAAAGTGCCATTTAAATTCCGTCTCTTCTGCTCATCATGGAAATCCAGATTTGTGACAAGAATCTGAAAAACGAAATAGACCACAATACAATTATTTACTAGTAAATATAAAATAAAAGTCCAAACCACTTTTGGTGCGACAGGTCTGCTGTTGGCACCAAGCCTACAGTTCAGTCTACAAAGTCTGGCACCCAGTCTGGGCACGGTCCCTCTGGCTGGGTAATGAGGTCTTTTCAGGTGAACAGAGTTGTACAGAATGGCAAGATAAACATCACATATTTTAGATACGACAGAACTAATCTGTCTGCACTAGAATAAAAATCTGGTTTATGGTGATGGAAACAGGCTGCTGTCCAAACATGGTAAGGGTGAAAAACAAGAGCGTACTGAACTTCTAATGATTTGCAATTTCACCATTACATGATGAAGGCTATATTGTAGTGATGCCGAACCTTTCAGAAGCCAAGTGCCCTAACCGAAACCATTTAGTTGACCATGAACTCCTCTGTTTATGAGTCACCTGGGCCACAGTTAAAACTTGGGTCATGTTGACAATGATCCAAAGCACACCAGCAAATCTACAAAAGAATGTCTGAAAAGGACAAAAATGTTCTAAACTTGGTCCGTTCTAAATGAATTGTAACATGCATTACCTGAGCTGCACAGATGCTGTATTGTGTAAACATAGCCTCATAAAGGGCCATCAGCCCACTCTGTCCGGCCGCTGCACAAGCTCGTGCCTCCAATACTGGAACTTGCTGAGAAAGACAGAATATTCACTATATGTTACAACACTCATTAGGTTTATAGTTTTTTCTGTACCAGCTACAACATATAATACAAAGCCTACCATATCTTTCAACTGATTCTGTCCAGAATGCAATGCTTGCCTCACACTCTGGGACAGGAGGATCTCATGGCGGAGACGCTGCTTTCCAAATGCCACAGCTCCACTGGTGACAATCATCATCTCTCGACCTTGGTTTTGCAGCACAGACACCTAGAAAGAAGATGACTTGGATATATCATTTGTTTATTCCCCTTACAAATATTGTTGCATAAATAAAGTATACATATTGTTTACATATACACAGAAAACAGAACACTGTACGAATATACAGATTTGGATTAAAAACATGCAAATCTGATCCTCAGGAGGCATTGCCACTTTTTCCACTGACAAGATAATGTCTGCTTTGTTAAGGAGAATGGACAACTTTACCAGCACCTGATCAGCAATTCCTAAGCCACTTCACCCAAATACAGTCATCAGAGCTAAAGGTGACAACACTCAGCATTAAAACAGTTTAAGGAACTAATAAGTGTATCTTAATGACATATATATAGGACAAAGGCCACCAAGCATAGCGAGTAGAGCTTTCCTTTTTTGTTTATAATTTATTTGCAGAGTTTTGGTTATTTCAGCACTGCAGACTTGTTTTGTAAAGGGGAATTTCCAGGCCCGTTATGTGCTTCTGGCTTCATCATTTAATAAGTGTAATATTTGCATGCACAGTCGCTCTCTAATCCAAGGTATCTTCTCTACCACCCAAGGTAAGCTGCAGGCTTTGAAGGTGCTGGCCCCTAGGAAGTCTTATAGTTCGTCTTTGAAGCAAAATGAGTTGGTGGCTTGTGAACCACAAGCTTTGTCAGGGTTGTCTTTAATTTTAACTTGGATAAAAGTAAAGGAATGTTTTAACTCACCAGCACTTAGCATGGGGAGAGCGGACATTCATCACATTTGCAGCTTTTAACTGACTTAATGGAAATGTTTTTATTGCATAAAAACAGCAAACTTACAACATTTAGGTCCCTTAAGGTGCCCGTACACGTATAGATTGGTACTTGATCAATGGCCACTTCGAACGCTGATGTCACGACATGCTCGCGGCCAACCCTGATCGAGCGGGATCAATTGTTCCTGTCTGAACAGGTAATGAACATGTCCGTAAATCCTGATTGAATCTCATGCCTATGGATTAGGATCCTGGTCCTTTGAGCACCTAAAGAGGTTCACCTCGATTCCCGTCCAATCGATGGGGATGAACAGGTCGTCGATCGTGCGCCAATCTATACGTGTATAGGCAGCTTTAAATTTATAGGGGGTGACAAGTATTAGACTTAAAAGCCCATCTTAAATCCCTGGTTTACATTCTGATTTAACCTATTTGGTACAATTGCCGCTTTGCTCACTGAAGAACTTATTCTCACAATTCTTCTGGAGAAAATGTACCTCAAACTCACCTGCTCCACAATGGACGCCAGCCTGCCAAGTGCCAATCCACATTCATCCCCCCGTGTCACCACGGCGCTTCCTAGTTTAACGACAATGCGCTTAGCATGTTTCAGCTCACTGCGGTGCGCAAATGGTTTTCCATGTGACCGGATCAGAGGCATAGTCATGTATGGAACATTGCTCCAATGTCTGGCATTCTGCCAGGGACCAGCCGAGGCTGAAAAAAATCAATAAGAAATTCACTTCTTAACATTTACACATTTTTTACATGATCAAGTCTTATGAACATGCCATAGAAACTGCAACCTAAAATATTCCAATAAGTTTTAGTTTTGTAACCATTTCAAATCAAGGAGTGTTTTTGTGGCCCTGGATTTTACATTACTAAAGTATCCCAGGACAATTTTTTTTTAAATTGACAGGATATACAAAGGTATATTATTTGACACGTAACTTCTTATGTTCCTTATAGAAATGTTACAAGGAAGAGATAATGCACCCCGGCAAAACCAGTAAATCAACTTTATCACTAAAGTCAGCTGCTGCCTCCATAATTAGAAAAACCGGAGCAAAAATAATATTTATATAACTTTGTAAAGCTCTCCACACACTGCTGAATCTCTGTACAATTTCCTTTAAATCTACCAACACCTATGTAAAGTAAGAAACTCCATTACTGAAACGTAAAGGGGATAGGTGAGTGTATGGAACCAAGTTATATGTGCCACACCCTCTAAGGTGATTTAAATATCCAATGACTCCCTAACTTGACCAGTATGGTCACTAAAACTGCTTTGGGTCATCCAGATCTAATTTAACTTACATACAACCTTTACTTTTAAATCATAAAGGTCTTTAATACAATTAGAACCATAATAATATTGATATAGACTGTGTGTGTCCTCCCTTTCATGCCATGTAGTTGCTATTATTATGGTCCTAATTGTATTAAAGACCTTTTATGATCAAAAAAGTAACGGTTGTATGTAAGTTAAATAAGATCTGGAAGAGCCCCAACAGTTTTATGCCTGCCATACACACCCCGACGGGTGCAGACAGACCAGCTCAGATGAGCTCCGGAATGCAAACGTGATGACCTCATCACGTTTGCATCCTGATGCATTATGGGGTTGCACTAGTCGGCGGGCACCCTTTGTGTGCTGGCCATTAGCTTCAATGAAGACTCCAGTCTTCATTGAAGTTAAAGGCATCGGCTTCCATCGGCCAGAGATTATCAGACATACCCATTCTCTGGCCGGCCGAGCTGTGGGGCGACAGGGATCTGTCGCCCCATGTGGGCACATGCCGATAAGCGGCCGATTTTTCCGCTGACCGACGGCGCGAGCGTGCACGCCCGTTGGTCAGGTGAAAAATCGTCCGCTTATCAGCATGTGTATGCCAGGCATAACTTACCATACTGGTCAAATTAGAGTCATTGGATAGACATTAGGACTCTGTTACTAGATACAGATTGATCAGATAGTTCCTCATATCCCATGGATTTAATAAAAATTTACAAAATTCTACAAATGTTTTTACAGTTAGATTGTAATGTGTATAGTGACCTTTACATCTGTCTTTTCTTAAATCTTCACAAATCAGCTCCATGTTGACAAACAATGAAAAGTAAAAACTGATTGGCGTTTAAAAGTCTAGCATACAAGTGCCAGGTTTAAACAAAAGTTTTAAAGTAATCCAGAACAATGGATAGCTGGCCACACAGACACCTATAATGAGCTGTATATGGGTACAGATACATACATTTTGGATGTGAAGAGGCGGCAGTGATCCGGACACGGGAGAGGAGGCATTGGGCATTAGCACACCCACGAGCACTCAGAGCTGCCCGGCACAACATCGTGCTGTAAAAAAAACACAGGGAACTAGTTATGAGAGTCAGGATTACAGAAGCTGTAAAACTGCAGACTCTAACAGTTCTAAATCACACCCTCCAAGGCTGAAACTGGCATATCATTCCTACAGATCCAATGAAAATAAAAGGGGACCAAACTTTAAAATCGGGGCACACCCAACATAGTGATAATCTTGTATTTTTTCTGACACTACCAGGAAGTCTGTCAAATAGTCTTTTACACATTACAGCAAAAAAACAGCATTATATATACTATTGCATATTATTAGTGCTTATTGCAACCTCGCTTAATGTCTTCTGTCAATTCAACATAATGATTGTGTAGTTTATGGGTTTGTGTACTTCACAAGCACTCCAAGAAGCAGTAAGGTGTCATAACCAACAACCAGTCTTAGGGCTCTTTCACACTATATGCATTTTGCACATACACATCTGCATTTTTGAACAGGAAACACAATACAGATTGTTAGCACAAGAAAAAGCCCTCCAAAGCTGTACAAACTAGCTACATTTGACTTCAGTTACCAGTCTTTTTTTTCTAGGTGATTGGTAGTGTATGGAATTTGGGCTCAATTTGTACCATTTGTATTCAGTGAGCGGCATTTATACTCAAGGTAAAGAATTTGCTTGCAGTGTGCGGGGTTTGCACTCAGCGTGCTCCTTGCTACACAGTGTTCGGTGTGAGGGTGTTTCAGCAGCGGTTATGATAGCAAGTGCAAAAGCCAACAGTTGCCGGGCATCGCCGGTATTGCCAATTAAAAAAGGAATGGGATGGGTAAAAAAAGAAACAGCCACTAAGTTTTGCCTATACCATCTCCACCATGAAAACACGGGCAATTTATGGATTGGCTGTCATGAACAGGTCACACAAATACATCCATGATGCCTAGTTGACACAAGCATAGACATAAAAAATATACAAATAACAAATAACATTTATGATGGCAAAATGCACCAAAAATTCATGCAGCAGGGCTTTATGAAAAATACATGCGAAAAAACGCATGCAGTGTGAATGGCAACATTGGTAATCATTGATTTGGTACTGTAAAATAAAAACGCAACACGTGTGTGTGTGTGTGTGTGTATATATATCACATCAACAGTCCAATGCTTGGAATGCTTGGTAGAATGTAGGTGTCCCCGGCTGTAGCTTGCATTCATGTGCAGTAAGCTAATAAAGAACAAGGAACATTAGGATTGTTAAGAATCCAACGTTGCATTTGATCTATGCAGATTTCTGTTAATGAAGTAAAAACTCTACTTCAGACAAGTTCATTTGGTTTTTCTATTCTAGATTAGCATCTATTTATTACTGTGGTCCCAGTGTGAAACAGACGTTCTATCCTTTCCCCCAATTTACTACAAGAGTTTCTTTTTACTTTTAGGAAAGTTTCCTTAAGCAGAATACAACAATTTCTATGATATATGTATTTTTTAAACATGGAAAATGAGTAAACTATATTTTAAATGAAAATATTTACATTCAATACTATAAAGGAAACCCATCCAAATACAGATAAAGAAAACAATTCAGTAATCAATTGTTCTGTCCGAAAGAAGAAAACTACCTACCTCTAGTGTACAGAATGGAATTCTTTTCAATCTGCAGATGTAGACAAATATATTTCTACCCTTGGGCCACTAGAACGGGGCTGGCCACACGGCTGCATGTGTTACACACAAGCCAATGAAATGATCTGCATCAGCCAATATACACACAAGCTGATGAAACCTTGTGAATAATTGCAATAGAATATCATGGAAAAGACCATTTGTGCATGTTGTCTTACAAAACACAATATGAGGGCATTTTAATATGCATTATATTTATTTTTTATGGTAAAACATCTTTACATCTGCCATTCATGTTACATATTTTTATAGCATATGATGATGTGGCAGTGTTTATATAGGTCAGATACTTATACGTCTTCCAAGACAGTAACAATATCACATTTATTGTGTAACTGGAATGATTCCCAGCGACAGCAGTAAGAGTGCAATAAAAGCAAAGAGCTGCCACGTTGTCAGTGAATGGGGCTGACAGCAGATCTATACCATACACACACTTTCCAGACATGGAAAGCGGCATCAGATTTCAAACATTCCCATCCAATGGTAGTGCTAGGCATGCCCACTAATGTAAAAACTAAACATTACCCTGATAACCCATACAACACATGCCTAAGTATGTCCCCAGCGTGACCTGACATGACTTCTGTGGATAATCACAACTCTGTTAGGTCTGATATATTATACATCTATATTAGAGATCCATTCTTCCAAGTATTAGATCACACAAAAATGCATTAAGTAAGCTGTAAAATATCTTTCAATGGATGTAACGGTTTATCTCCGTGCAGCAATATTCTATATGGTGTATTCCTACAGGGACCATATATTTTGTCTACATACAGTTTGCAAACACATGCTGGCAGAAGAAGAGAACATAGTGACAGAAACAGGAGATTATCCACTTCTTCTTTCACGGTCCAGTCAAAGCGTGAAAAGTAATGGAAGAAGAATGCATTAAGGTGGCCATATACGTTTAGATTAGCAGCCGATTTGCACGCTCCCCATCCAATCTCATATATGTGTATATATTATTAATTTTTATAGCACCAACATATTACACTGTGCTGTACAATAACTTAAAGTTGAGATGCCACACAAGATAACACACAGGAACAGGTTATGACAAAGGAGGAGTAGAGCATATATAGAATTCATGTGTATTAGCGGACTTCACCTTATACTTTGGGTAAAATGGGTCTATTCTTAAACATGTAAAAAGCATGGGGGTTGCTTTGGTAATCTTTTACCATCAGCCTTTCTATATTTATATCTATACATATGGGTGGATGTGAAATCTAATTCATGTATATATCATGATTTCTCCTAGACATACACAGAAGCAAAGGACAGACTAACATGCTCATGACTGTGTATATAGAATAACTGTCCATGGACATAGGTCAATGCCCAATCCTACTCATATTGATTGTCTACAGCACCCCAAACCATTATCCCAACACAAGCATGGAGCCCGGGGTACCATATGGGTCACCTCACTTCTTCACCTAATCCCTGGGTGTGATGGCTGAAGATTAAAGAGTGCTGCTGATGTGTAACACAATGCTGATCATCCCACCTGCACAGTCCGGGCGCTCTCCTGCACGCTCCTGAGCCAAGCAGATTACACCAGCACGCTCTGCTATCCAGATAGGAAAGAAGACGTGCGCGTGCGCGGGGTTCACATGAACAACGTGCGCGCATGTACGGAAGAGCCGAGCCACGCGTCCACACACACACACGGGCAGTGAGCATGCGCGAGAGGCTAACCTGGAAGGGAAAGCGCGTTCCCAGTCTTGCTGTTTAGCTGGCGTGGCCAGTACTGATGTTTCTATACCCATATGTATACAAATTATAGTGATTATATTATTATAATTATACAAACATTGCCAACACGCCCTTCCTATTAATCTTAATCATAGAAATATACTGCTACTAATTAATAGTCTATAATAGTCAATTACCCAACAAACATTTGAATGAATGTGCTTGGTGAGCCATATAGTTAAAGCTGGGCATAGATGTCTCGATTTGCAGAACGACCGTCGTGCAAGCTCGCCACGAAATCGTCCGCAAATCTAAAGGCTCACAGATGCCGTGAGGTAGACAAGCTTCGAGCTCAGTGCGATGATGTCATCGCCCTGAGCCCAATATCGAAGGAGCTGGAGGTGCAGCACTGCTGCGTCATCCAGCCAAAGCGGGGGCATTGAATGGACATTGACTGTGACATTGACATATACTGGTGCCACTCATGCAAGACTATTTTCAGTCCTGGGTTTAATAATGACTAAAGTTAGGCATAGACGGTCCAATTCCTGCACAATTCGATCCCCGATCCGATGCTGTGCATGCTCCCGCATCCTTTAAGGATCGTGTTGTGCAGGAATTGGATGCAGCAACCAACGAGGATTGGGATAAAATCAGCCGTCCTGTCGGATCGCACAGTTATCCGACAGGACGGTAAATTTTAACCCGATCCCATTAGTTCGGCTGGGGACGGCTGCCCCGGGCCAAAGTTATGAGCTGCACATAAAGAGTGCCGTCCAATTCTTGGCACTAGCAGGCGGTGACGTCATCACGCCGCTCCTAGTGTAGAGAATCGGATAAGGAATAGACGGTAAATCGTACCGTCTATTCCCAGCTTAAAAGACACAGCTTAGTGCTTGTCATCAGTACCAGGTGCCCTAGAACCAAGAAAAAGGATCCTTAAAGAACAATAAAATGCTCATATATAACAAATACTTTTTCTGCTTCAGCTAAATTTTTTAAAAAAATCATTGCAACAATTTTATTGCAATTAGGGCTTTTTCACACTATACATCATTAAAATGAATAAAGGAGGGTCAAAGCTTTACAGAACATTCCATCTGTGCAATTTGCACATGATTTTGGGGTGCCACAGGAGTGAGCATACACCTAAAGGAAAGCGGACTGACAGTCATATTTTGACGGAGCCCCTAGGTCCCTTTTAGAAACACATGAAAAAGCATAAAGGGGGTGATAAAGGAAGTGAATAAAATCAAATAAGCATGGGGTAAAATGGGGCTGAAGATTAAAATGTCTGTATAGGTTCTCATTCATCCAAGTCATAGTTAGACATAAGGAATAAGCAAGAAAAAAATTATATGAGTATGCAGACCATACCTGTAAGTTTTACCCCTATTGAATAAGTGGAAAATGACAGGAAGTCTGTGGCAAATCGAAAATGGAACTAAACTTCCATGGCCGGCTTAACACATGTCATTTATGCACAATACTGTGCAATTGGTTTTTTCAGTGTGATTCCCCAGATGTGCCCCTTAGAAGTTAACCCTCTCTCCCCTGGTGTGATTTAGCCAGGCCCATCACACCAGTGGAGAGAGCGTGCCAAAGGGAATTGTACAGGATACAGTGATAACTGTATCCAATACAATTCAAAATAATAAAAAAACAACACACATTTCTAATTTAATAACAATCTTATCATAAACTAAATATAAATACATACTGTTTTGAAATCTTTCATCCAAAATAAGTATTTTAGCGATTTTAGCATTCAAATTTTACCTGTTATTATTATCATTATTATTATTATTTTTACATTATTGTTTGTTTCAAACATTATTATAGTCAGGATGTCTACTAGACCTGTGCTGTCACAACAGCCTGTCATTGTATTTGTATTAGTTATGGTATATTCCTTCTCCCCTGCAGTTTTTGTTACATAGTATTGCCCACCTGCTTGTTTCCCGCTGTTTTCTGTCCCAAGATTAGTTCAGTTCCTGTCAGATAGAGCTGCAAAATTATAGGTTCTTACCTATGAAACCTGTGACTGTTTTACAACTTTCTGCATCCAGTATCTACATGTACCTGTGCATTTTACCAGATTAAAGAATTACTGGAACATTTAGCAGTGTTTTATGGAGTAAACTCTCTGACCACCAACATATCTCAGCAAGGTTACGCCATCTAATCGAGCAAGGGCCTCAAGAAGGGTGACTTCTGCATAAATCGACCCTTGTACGGACATACTTTGGGAAGTTACAGGCCTAAAACATTAAAAAAAAAGCCATTAAAGTCTATGGTGCGCTTTTGGTACAGAAATCTGGACCCCACAAGAGCTCTAGGGAGGTTAAAACATAGGCTGTACTTAGTTTTTACTCATTGGATTCATTTAAGCAATTTTCAAAAGATGGTTATTTTTTATGTTATTGTTCTTAAGGCCAAAGATTATCCAAAACACATCTCACAAAATATAAAGTGTACACGCTGTCAGAATTTTACAGCTTCCAATAGTTACATATACCAATAGTTACATATTCTTCCAAAGGAAATAAAAAGAAACATAACAAAACACACACAAAATAAAATGAAAAGATACACATATAGAGAATGGGATTCTATTTACTACCTAACCATCATTTTTAGGACTGAATTTTCCATTTTCACAAGCCAGCACATTACTAGTCCAACTGGACTCACAGCTTAGGGTCGGTAAGGGTTTTTTCCCCAATTTCTTCAGCCCTAAGGTCTGGGTAACACCTACAAGTATTGCCTCTAACCCAATTTGTAATTAGATATTGGAGGAAGAAGATTGGTAAAGATGAACCTATTTATCTGTCCTCTCTCCCCTCGTACTCTTTCCTTCTGTCACCATTGCTCATATCACTCCAGCAAATGTAACAAGCTTCTTCTTTTGCCCACATATTCAGAACTTTGGTAAAGCTCATTCCACGTCATTTACAGGCACTTACAACAATAACTTGTTTTTAATTAAAAAATTTTGAGACATTTAGGACCACAGAGCTGTATCAATGTGTGCCCTTTTTGTCTGCATGGAATTCAACTTTGATGCATATTGTATTGTCTACTGTGACATTTTTATTAGTAGGTGTAATCTGTTCCTGCTTTCCTTGACTTTAAAGTTTTTTTTATAGCAAGTTTGGAGATCAAGTGATACCGTTTATTGGCTAACTGAAATCATTAGAGAAG
>CM070037.1:56048325-56073568 GCA_036250615.1 Ptychadena robeensis | reverse complement strand
GCTTTTTGTTACAGAAGCCATTTATTCCAAACACTGTAATACAGCGGTTTCAGGCTCCTTTTTTGTTTTGAGCCTCGTAGAGTGAAGCACCCATACGATAACTCGTGTGCAAATAGTGCCAACTCAAAAGTGATGTGCACAAAACGTGAAAACACTCCAAGCAAGCACGGGTTGCTCGTGTTGTCCCCGCTCAAAAAAGAGCTGCAGGACCCGATAACCCAGGGGGGGTGACAGTGGATAGCCGGCCGATAGCCACAAATCCCAGGTGACTTTTTCACAAGGGGGCCGCCGGAAAAGCCAAGTCCCCTAGGTATCGAGTCAGTAAGCACCCTGTCCTCAGGTGACACCGCCGAGCCAGAGGTATCCCAAATGTCGTCGGGGCCGCCGAACTTGGAGAGACTTGCGGGCGGAGCGTAAGCAATCTTCCCCACCACTTTACGGGGGCAATCAGAAGGACTAGTAAACCCGTACCGGTGAACAAAAACAAAACGTGCCATTAGGAGTGGGGGGACAAGACTACAAAAAAAAAAAAAAAAAAAAAAAGTGACAAGTCTATCAAATGCTCGAAAGCGGGGCTGCCAAGCGGCCGGCTATTAAAAATTCCTCCGGTTCGGGCAAAAGTCGTGCTGTGGAACCTCAGTGTCCAATGTTGCCAGAACAGGTGGTCCTACCCACCAGTGAGTATTATGAGCCACCTCTGGGTTCCCAACCAGAGGCAACTAAATCTCCGAGGCTCAACCTCGGCCCCAGGGGCCAAGCACAAATGAAGCAGATGCTAGCAGTGCTGTTGTATCAGGAGGCACGTGGGCGGGTACTGACACGCATCCTCGAAGAGGGGGAACGGTTACCATCACCACCAAATTAACCCACATGGCGGCAGTCAGCCAGCGGGCCGATCTACCGTCGGCGCCGCCCGTACTCGCAGGCCATGCGGTTTCTAGGATGTCCAGGTACCCCAGAGCATACCAGTCTGCCGGAAGGGAAGGCCGAAGCACTCCCCCAGGGAACCTGATACGAACAGGAACTACCACTTGATCGTAGCAAAAAGGCCGAGGAAGCAATTTCAGGCTCCTGGGCAATATCAGTGCAGTGCATGGCAACCATGGCTCTATGGGTGGGGCTGGGAAGCCGAACAAAAGAGAAGTACACGTTGAAGTATGTGAGAAGGAATGAAAGGAAAATCAAAAAGCCTCAACTCGCGCAGGCATAGCACAATCAAGCATTAAAACAGAAGGTATTTACACGGCCCAATCCAGCACAAATCCCAAAACTTTAGGTGGATTATTATTATTATTAGTAAAATAGAAATAATAATAGGTGTGTTTCATGTGTGCTATACAAATAATCCTAGTAACATTGTCTGTTTAAGAGGTTAGTTCTGTAGTTACCCCAGACTTACCCCAGACTGGCTTCAACTTATCTACTATTTTTAGTTAAATCTAATAACCTAACTGTTTGCACATTATAACTTTAGCTTTTTCACTTAAGCTGGATCATAAAGACTTTTCTTTTTCTCAGAGCTTGACCGCACGTTGCCTTGACTTCCAGCTATTTGTTACACAAATCATTTTTATTTTCCTTTGTACTGAAATCAGCTCCGTGACAACATGATTCAAGCATGGAATGTGTCTATGACCTTGAAGTTTTAATAAATAGCTCATGTCAGTCTTTTTTAACATGTAAATCACGCTTATAAACAACAGACAGACCAGACAATAAAATAAAACAAATGCTTTTTCCTTTTATTTCTCTACAAATTTTTTGGGCATAAACATGCTTGTGGTTTTTCCAAGTATCCTTTTTTTCGCTTCCTAATAAATTCAATGCCCCGAAGTTAGAAGGATCTTTCACAGTGTCAAAAGGCATCAGTGTCTCAGGCTGCTGAATAGCTCTACTGTTCAATAGGCACCTAGACTAGGTAACCTGATTCATGAGCATTTTCATGCTGGAATTTTGCCCCTCTTCATTGATAACGTCTCTGAGAACCTGGTAGAACTGGCAGTTAAGAAAAGGAAACATATATATTCTAATAACTGTATAGGGCACTCGATGTAATAAAAGAATAAAAGTGTCCAGTATATGGATTTCTTTTTAGTTGAAAGGTTTCCAGCTTAGGAGCGTCAAGATAAATTGCAGTGGTTTCTTAGCAAACAGTAGAGGAATATAATAGGTAAACACAATCCTTAAATGTTTCCTTATATACAGTATATATAAAATTAGGCCAAATAAAAAAAACTTTCCTTTTTTTGAATCTAACCTATAACTTGTACAATTCAATTTCAAAAATAATCAAATACAATACAAATATACAATAGGCTGGTTTCTTGTCCACACTGTCTCGACACCGATGAGGCAACACAAACCTGCGCCAACATTGATGGAGTTCTAGTCACGTTTTTTTCGAACCCTTCAGGAATTCAATAGAAGAAAATTAAGAGGAATTTCACCTTTCAACATGTGGTGGGCAACTGAGTTGATATGTAGGGCCACAAGACCCTCCCACTGTCAACATATCTCAGCAGGCGGTGGACCAGATCCTGTGAGGCAGTCAAAACCCAACAGCACCCCCCTCCCCACTGGGTGCAGCGGTCATATGTAGACCTGGTTTCCCTGATCAACATTAACAATTTTATTAATGTAGGACCGCCAAAGTTGATTAGGAAAGCTGGGCCAGCGTGTGACCATTTTACAGGTGAGTTGCTATGCCCTATGCATTAACAGTTCGGTTTTGGGGGGCGCATGTGGAGGACCAAGGGGGGCCGCCAAACAACGCCCAGAGGTTTGCATACGGCCCCCGGGCCGCAGGTTGGGCACCTAGGATGTAAATGAACCAAAATCAACAAAATCAGAATGGCTTCACCAGATGAAAATCTGCAAGTTTTGGAATTGATGAGGTAGCTCCCAGACCTAAACCTAAAGAGGAGACCTGAAGATAGCTGTGAACAAGGTACACTCTTGCAATCTGACTTTTTGGAGAGCTTTGACTAGGGAGAGTAGGGATGCATTGCCAAATCAAGATATGTCTGCTGATAGACTCCTGCCCAAGAACACTGTATTCTGACTTTAACCCCCCTGGCAGTCCCATTATGATTTTTGATGCCAAGAGTGGTGTGAAAATGCAAACATTAAGTTTTTGCCATTTTGGCACCCCATATTGGAGGGTTACATAACATTATGTTATGTGGACACCAGTGCCTGTCAGATAGTATGAGCAGCCCACCCATATCCCCAGTGTGACGTCAGGGACCTGGGGGCTGCCGTGCATGTCTGTGTTATCTGACAGGAAATAGCTGTCCTGGGCAGTTCCAAGTGACATTAATGGGGATACGTTATTAAATGTATTATTGTAGTCTAATCAAAATTAAAATTCACCATTTTAAAAGGGATGTGTATGTTTTTTATATCCTACATACTATGTTTTTTTCTGGTAAGTTAGGGTGGCAGGATATACCCTTAAATAAATGCAGCAAATGTGGCATTTAATAAGCCCCCCCGGACCCAAATCTCTAACTGCTTGTGATTTCCTTAAATTAAGAGGTTTGCTGGTACTGACCGTTTGTTAGCAGTCAGGATTCTCTCTTAAGTTGCAGTAGATTTTTCTCTCTAAAAAGTACATATAGGGGCCCTGCTTCTCCATTAGTAACAAGGATACAGATGAGTAATAAAGATACGCTTAAGATTTTCAGTGACAATGACATGCTATTATATAATTAAACTTCAGATAGATGCAATAGAAGTGATTTCACCATAATAGATAGCTTTTTAGAGGGATGACCATCCTGAGGCAAACTATGCCTGCTCTATGGCAGGTAAAATTCCACAAAGGATTTCAATAAAAGAGATAACCACCATTCATTTGCATTTGGGAAAAGTTCAACACAGTTTTTAACATATAAGACTGCGAAGCAATATTCATGCAGCTAGTAAGGAAAATAGCTATAGAGCTTTGTTTTCCAAGCAATCTAATACTGTAATAACCTCCTCAGGGTAATGAGGCAATGGGAATTGTGCTGTGTCATCATACATACTATAAATACAATAGGGATCACAAGTAAAAAATAAACCTAATGCTTTAAGTATGCAGTGTGGGCCCTCAGGTGTAACTACAGCTATTGGCTTGAAAGGAAAAGCTCTTTAAATGTCTATAATGACACATAATAACAATCTGTATATAAGCTTTAGGATGGTTGCTAAGACCCATGAAACATTACCATACTCTAGACAAGGGTATTTGCTACTGACCTGTACAGTGTTATATGCTTTGCACAGATTACAGTAAATGGAATATGTTCCCTGTATATCATAACCATCAGCCACAACCCCATTTAACTCTTAAAAAAAGCTTCTATAAACTTTTGCTGCTTGTTTTGCAGAATGTTAAGCAAGTGTTCTTTTAAAGCAAACATTTAAGTGTCAATGAACCTAAAATGTATTTTGTCATTCCAGGCTTCCAAATAACATTGTATATTACTTTGTGAATTCTTTTTTGTGTAAAGCCCTTTCTGTAAAGAAAAAATTGAGAATAGTCCTGGTGACCTGAGTTGTTTTGTTTCCCTCATTCCAGTTGTCTAAGCTCTATCCAGGCGAGTTTTACCTGTGCAAATGTGGATACCACCAAACTCAGCTTACTCAGATCTTCCACATGGTTCTCAGTATGTTTTTTGGCTTACTGTGGTCATGTCACTACAAATACTCCACTCATTGATATCACAGGTCATTTGACTTTCTATTGTAAAACATACAAAATAGAGAAAGAACAAATGGGCTAAGATAGTGTAAAAAGGGTGGCTAACATCGACTCATCTCCCTAGCAAAGTATACATAAACCCGAGATTAGTCAAGAGGTAGAAGCAAATAGTGCTGAGTAGTGATGAGCGGCATAGGCAACATTCGTATTCGCGGCATGCGCGAATTTTTATGCAAATTTTTAAAGTGACGATTTTCGCAATATTCGAATCACCCCAATATTCATTTAAAAAACTGTTGATGGTGTTGCTAAGCTCTTGTTGCAGCCTTCCTATTCGTCCACTTGCATTGAGAGGCGTGTGTAATGGATAAAAAATACAGAATATCCGGAATTGCGAATATTCGGCAATATATTCACCATCTTCGCGAATTTCCGAATTGCTGATATTCGCGATCAATATTCGGAATCCGAATATTCGCGATCATCACTAGTGCTGAGCTTGAATATTCGAATTGCAAATATAGGCTATTCAACAATTCGCAGATAATTAGCGAAATATTGCGAATTTGAATATTGTCTATGCCACTCATCACTAGAAGCAAACTTTATTCCATAGGTTTATACAGATAAATGTGTGTACGAAAAGGGCAAGGCAAAAAAGCGTTATAGGGAGTGAAAGGGGAAAAATATGGTAATATGTTCCCTCTTCCTATTGGGGGACCAAAAACATAATTTATATCTACAAGAGGTCAGGGTCAGTAGAAATATGCACATAACTTTTTTTAGTGAGCTCCTCAGATGAGTACCAGAAGATGGTGTGTGGTACTCGCCCCATATGTATGTGGTCTTTCTCACTGTCCTCTGCGTCAGCTTCCTGCATGGTAGATTCTGCTGCAGATGGACCTCCCTTTTCCTGATTGATCTTCTGATTAGCTGTCTCCATCCACAGGTCACCAGCTGGCTTTGGGTCACATGTAACTCTCACAGTACAACACATTTGAAGTACAAGCCTGACACTTTCTGGCTCACTAACTGCCCCCTGATACCTGCAGTTCAAATGTCAACCTTTCATAGTCACATTCCAACTGCTTTTCTCTTGTCACATTTTACCTTACGAAGTCCAATCTTTTTTCGGGGATTATTAATTTACATTACCAATTGGACATTCTTTCATCTCACCTTTCATAGTTATTCATGTTTCCTTGAAGTTACCCAAATGACATGAATTGTATACATTTAACTGCGGCCACCCAGACATGGAGTGTTTACAAGTTGTTAGTACACATATGAGCTCAGTAACAATAATTCAGATATGCATAACTAGTTTTTGGTCCCTGAGTACCACCTATGTGCACCCCTGTATATATATATATATTTTTTTGTGAATTGGTAGTAGAACGTGCTTTAGTGCATGCATTAATAGTAACATTGTACTGTATTAGCCATTGCTTAATGCAAAAAGTACTGCAGTTGTTCCCCGTTAAGGAACTCAAGGCTGTCTATACTAGTTCACACATAAAATACTTTGAATGAGAATTTTTTTTATCATAACCAGTGAGCTGTTGCAGCCTGAATATACCATGCAACACATTTTTGTGTATATATACAAGTCAAACATTTAGGGCAGTGATGTATTGTGCAGGTAAAGCAAGCTATGTTCTGGAAATGGTTTGGTAAATTATTCTATCTTCTAGTGCTGATGTAAAACCTAAATCACACATGGTACTAATATAAAACAGATCTGTAAGCATTCCTATGCTGCAAACAAAAAGTGATACACAAACAACATGGCTATTTTTACATACTTTTGCTTTATCAGATTGCATGGAAAAACAGAACATACGTGGAAGTGATCAAGATGAGGAGAAAAAAGTACTACGGTACATCAAATTAGAATGAGGCCTTTTTTTTTATATATTGCTTTTTAGGTGGCGGTTAAGAAATTTTATACTGATGTTTTTTTCCATTTTTCTTTTTTTGTTCAATAAGTTTGTTTTGGAGAGATCAAACAGACACAGCCAAGAGAATGTACAGGTCTGGAAAGATACAAATTAGAGAGAGAAGGTAGAAAGGGAAAAATGGGGTGGAAGAGTTGATGGGCGTTGAACTATAGGCACAGAAGTTCAGTATTGGAACCCCATGGAAGTCAGTATTTTGCCGAAATTTACCTCTTACATCCACCAGCTCCTGGTTGGAAGAGTGATCGGGCCTGTTGGTAAGTTTCAGTAGAAAGTATCTGATGGGTTTTTTAGGTATTTAGATTGATTTGTATCCAATTGTACTATGAAACATGTGCACAGAACTCAGAAAAGGAAGTACATCGATCACACTGTGGGGGATACAATTGATCAATGTTTGCACAAGATGATTGGATCGACAAACGATCGTGCAAAAGTCAACCCGTGGGAGGGCAAAA
Organism: Ptychadena robeensis; assembly: GCA_036250615.1. Classification (NCBI taxonomy): domain Eukaryota; kingdom Metazoa; phylum Chordata; class Amphibia; order Anura; family Ptychadenidae; genus Ptychadena; species Ptychadena robeensis. The sequence continues at coordinate 56,066,465 of CM070037.1, read as the reverse complement.
TAATGTCTAACTAATAAAGAGAACAGGTATATGGAGTAAAAAAAAATCCAATATGTAATCTTTAAGATACGGTAATACAAAAATTTATATCTGTTTGAATTGAAGCAACTGGCAAGCAGCATATGTGAAAATATGGAAATCTAGTGTATTTAGAGTAGGTGGCAACTCTAAAGTTGTCAACTCTAAAATCTAGGCTGATAGAATACTCCATAACCTGCTAAAAAGTGAAACCACATAGGCGATGTATATTACAGCAACAAATAAAACAAAAACAACCTCCAGAAAAGTTGCATTCATGTGCCACCAGGTGGCAGAGTGATTGTCCAAGCATACATAGCAGAACCATACAGAACCACAAAAAGGAAGCAAGGAAGGGGCTTTCCTATGGATTTAAAGTCTTTAGCAACGAAATAGCAAAAGTTCTCTTAAAAAAAGGATGAGAGATCATTTAGAAATATACTACTTGCTAAACCCAAGACAGCATGGATTTGCTGATAAGAGACCTTGTCAATCTAATCTGAACTTTATCACTATTTTTATCACTAGTTTTAGACCATGATGGCTCCAAAATATTTTTTTTCACCAAAGCATTTAAAATGGTTATAATATCATGAAGACATTGAACAAGCTTGAGCTAAAACCTTGATGTTTAATGCTTGTGGTTGGCTATAATATAGGCATCAAAGTTAAAAGAGTTTATTCAGAAAACAGATTACTAATGCTGTACTACAAAGGTCCATACCAGGTCCTGTTTTATTACATTTTTGGAATTAATAATTTTTGGTGGATAAGGTTTTTTATGAAACGCCAATGTGTGTAATTGAGTTGACATTGCTGAAGGTACCTGCAGTAAGGAAATTAATCATTTCAACATATATCAATTAACTTAGGGAAAATACAATTTAGGAGGAACTGTGGCCAGAACTACTGCAGAAAAAACTTAGTGGTGCCAATTTCAGGTTATTTCATAAAGAAGAGCGAATGGAACAGAAGTGATATGTTTATTATATTAATGTATTAAATTAGAAGGGCAGTGCTTTCAATATGAAGGAAAGATTAAGAACAGGGAAATGACCTCAAACAGAAAAAAAAAAGTTAGAAAGTTCTTAAAAGTACCAACCAGTAGCAGTCTGATCGTTTGTGGCCAATCGCGGATGTGGAAAAGAGAGGGTCGAATAAAAAAAAAATTACACCATTTCGATTTAATTGAAAAAAAATTAACATGGTATCATCACTTAATTTGCTGGAGATGTAGAGAAGGGTTGGAGATATACTACAAAAAGGATTGCTCTAAAGGTGGCCATACACAGGTCGATTTCACACTCGATTCCTGGCCGATCGATCACCAAGCGCATGCACGTCGGTCGATCGACGAGGAATCAAGTGCAGCCCACCTTGACCGATTGACCCCGACCGATCGCGATGGCCCCCAAATCGGATCGGCCAGGGAACCAACCTGTTGGTGTTTTCTGATTGATCGGGCACACATCAAGGGGCGTTGACATTTGTGAATCGATCGACTGGTAACAGAATTGTCCAGGAATCGGTGGCCTAAGGTTGTAGGCACAGACTTGTATGGTCGATCGATCAACGCCTGTGACTTCACCGGAATCGATCGGATCGTCGATCGATCGCTCAGGAATCAACACGTGTATGGCTAGCTTTACACATATAAAGTTCAAAGTCGAAGTCGAAATATAGAAAATCGGAATTTTGACTTTTAATTTGAATGTAATTTATGCAAAAACAACATGTGCTAGAGCAGAACTTTTCTTTAAATAGTTTCCACAACCCTTCTCTACATCTACAGCAATTTTGGTTATGATACCATTTTCAGAGGCTGCGCAATCAGCTCACAAAGTCAGCAAGTCCAAAAATTCGACCATATCTAATGGGAAATGTACCCTATTGAAATCAATGGGCGCGATAGGCCGCGATCACCGTGCCACGGTTAAAATCGTGGGTGATTGCGGTCGATCGCTTAAGTGGAAACTAGCCCTCTGTGCTCATTTACTCTGGAGGTTTTCAAATGTCAGGCCTTTTAACGTAACTGACCGGTGGGCACAACATTTGGCGTCCGCCAGTCTGTTTTCAGGCTCCCACCCAATAGGACCTCTATGACGACAAAACTCCTGCAATATTTTGCAGCCGCTCGCAGGGAATCGTTTCCCCCACGGCTGCAGGAAAAAACAAATACTAAATGTACATCACTTTAAAACACAAAGCAGGATTGCCAATAAGAAAGTAATAACCTAATATTTCAGTCAATCGGAGTTATTTTTTTTTAATTAATGATATTCAATACTACTATGGATATGGTTATGTGCAAGGTGTGATGATATGTAGCTGTATGTGCATCCTGTCCAATTATTGCATAGCATACCAGTGTGAGCATATGTTATAGAAATATTACAGTATCAGTATCAGTACAGTTCAGTATTTCATATTACTGTCATTTTAGCAGCATGATTCTATGGCTTTCACTTTAAGAGCATATCTGACATTTTGGATTAAACAATGTTAAAAACAAGGCTTGGTATTTTTTCCATTAATATGAAGCAGAAGCGTTCCACCACTAATGTCTGCAAAAGATTTATATTATGGATGGATTTGTCACTAATTCATTTTACTAAACTCAGCTGCCCAGTTGAATTTAGTGAACCAAGAAATTATATATCTCAAAGAAGTTCTGTCCTGAGAAGTTTGTTTTTGAAAACTCTTGGCTTTCCATAAAAATTTTATTGAATGTGGATGGGTCTACACTACACTGTTGGCGGGCCTTATGGACATGCAAGCATGACATGTCCATTACGCACTCCTGTGGTTTGCCCGCTATTCAGGCACTGCTTTTAGGGTGCGGTATTCGCCATGTCGGCAATACCGAACCCTATTCATTTTCATAAGCAAAATGCTACCCAAAACACATCGGATGTATGTGTCTCATGTCACATAATGCACCCATTGTTTATTATTATTATTGTGGATGCGTTGCGTCTGCCAGGACACCCCGAAGCGTGCTAGCATAGATTGGCACATCCTTATCCATAGGGGAATGCCGGAGGCGTCAGCTTCTCTTCTCTTTTGAGACATAACTTACTTACCTACATGGAGTCTTTATCCAGGCAAACCAATCACTGTAGTGAAAAATCCCATACTTACATTCCCCTCTTCCTCGCTCCATCGCTAACATGCCTGGAGCGTTCTGTCCTCCAGCATGTAAGATGGAGGAGCGAGACTCTTCTGGTCTCACTTCCTCCACCAATCCAGATCCACCTCTCACTGGATTCAGATATGGTTGGCTGCTGGGCTCAAGGTGATAATCCACTTGCTGCTGGAGCCGTCCGCACGTCACTGAGGGGACAGGCGCCACCGCATTTTGAGAGATTTCACCAGGTAAGTACGGTATTTTTTTAAACCTCTGATCTGCCCTCCAGTGCCGATAATAATAAGCAGATACTGAGGTGGTAGGTCTGCTTTAATATACCAGTATATCATAAGAAGCAGAACATTCAAAGCAGCTTGAGATGTTCAAACAAATGTTTTTTCTACAAATGATTTTTTAAAGGGGTTTTCTTGGCATGTGTAGTTAGTATACCACACTTCTTTTTTATGTCAGATCCCCATAGCTGCCACATGTTATACAGTGCAGTGATAATAGTGTGGGCAAACACACTACACCAGAAACTGACAGAATGCCCCAGTCATGACCCAATCTTTGATTATATAACTATAAATCTTTTGTAATCACAGTTACCTTTGTTCTAGCATAATTATCATTAATTGTAACCTATTGTAACTAAGTTGTGTTGTTATAGAACAAACAATACCAGAATTAGATTGTTAACATGGAAATGGCACACCCTGCTTCTAAGCAGGAACATTCAGGTTCTGTTTAGTTCAATAAATACAGCTGACCTAAAGCTAGCCACACACGGTTCGATTTTGGTTCAATCGATGCTCGATTAGATGAATTTTTTCATCGATTGAACGAAAATCGAGGAATGCCCACATGGTACGATCGACGATAATTGTTCGATGAAGGCAGAAAATCGAATCGAATTTTGATCGGACATGTTGGAAAATCATCGTCGATTGTGCCAAAATCGTTTTATAATCGATGATGTTTGTGGTGTTTCTCCTGGATCGATTAGATATACATAACATAGACCACTTCAATCGGGAATTCAAACGTTTCAATACCAAAATCGATGATTTTAGTAATCTTTTGGAATCGAAATCTCACCACAATCGCAAACTCAATGTGGGGTGTATGTTGATGCGATTAAGATCGATTTTCGATTAGACGATTGAATTCCTCGATCTAATCGAGCATCGATTGAACCAAAATTTAACCATGTGTGGCTAGCTTAACTGCTGTAAATGGAGTGCTTTTTCAACCTAAATTCCTAAACCCCAACCAAAACCTTTTTTACATTTTGAATGGAGTTGGGAAGGGTTTGAACAGGGGTGGGCAAACTTTTAACGTGTGGGCCAAATGGCTTCCTAAATTTGATAAGGGGGGCAGACCAAGAGCCTGTAATGGTCGTCTGGCATAGGTGTGCCAATTCCTTCTCTACCCTCTTCCATGCTCTTTTCCTACCTCCAACTTAGTCATGCTAACACGCCAAGCTCATCTTACTCCCCTTTCTGGCACCTCCTCTTCTCTCGGTTCTTACTCATACCCCTCCTCTCCACCAGCTAATTTCTTTGGCATATCAAAGTCTCCTTGAGCATTTGTCTGTGGGCTTCCCCTCTTCAGCCTGTGACAAATGGTAAGCAGACTTGGGAGTCATTTCTGCAGAGTTATGTGAGGAAATCGCAATTTTTTTTCCATGAACATAGCTCAAGTGATTATTCTCTATTGGCTGTCTTTCAGACCCAATTTGCCCTGAGTGAGCCAGGGATCATGGAGATCTAATACACTTACTTGTGCTGCACTACTTAGTTACCCAACTTTCTATCCCCCTTGATCCTCTAATAGTTGTGTTGGGTATTGTTTCATCTGTCACTGAACAACCGAATCTTGCCACTGCTGTTACAAAGGTGCTCTTTTAAGCCTGCAGACTCATCCTTGTCCACTGGAAGGGGCATTCAACCCTTACTGTACGTAAATGGCTGGATGCTTTGATCAATATGATTAAATTGGAGAAAATTATTTACACTCACAGACATTCATTCTCTAAATATTTGAAGGTTTGGGGTGAATGGAAGCATGCTCTGAGTATTTGTTTCTGGCCCTGAGGCAATGTATTGTCTTAGTACTTTTTTTGTATACTCTCTGTATTTTATAGGAAAGTTTCATTGTGTCATTTGTATGGTTATGTGATTTACACTTTGTTGTTTATTCTTCACAAATGTGTACTGGTGGCCACATCCTCCTTTTGCCTTTTGTATTAAGCTCTTGTATTTTACATACTCTGTACTGACTGTACTCAATAAAGCCATCTTGGAAACTAAAAATTTGATTTAAATTAAAATCTGTTCATCTTTTCAGAAAAACTGAAATACCCATACTACCAGGGAGGCTAAGTCAAAATGGATAAGGGACCCCACAGGGCCCTTAATTTTTTTGTGTTCCACACATTCTCTGTCAGGGAGTACAAAGACAATCCTGTTCCTGTACTGTTCCATTTTTTTCTCTCCACACATCACTATAACCAACCGGATTGCATCTCATGGCACTAGCTGGCTGCATAGGTTATCTGTCTGTCCATTCTCATGTGCTTTTTTCCAGGTATATGAATTACTGAAATTAAAATGACCATGAAAATCACAACAAGTGATAATCTACAATTTTGCAGTTGTCAGTCGAAAAAATGTATTTGGAAATGATGACACCTGTTCCTCCAATAACTAAGACAAGAAGTATATAGACACTTTAACCCTTTCCTGCATTATCTTTATAAAGGGTATTGATCAAACAGGTACAGGTAAAGGTAAGATAAATCATAAAAAAAAAAATATAAAAAAGCCAAGTTTGATTTTAATTTGTCAGGAGTTGATCTTGAATTATTCAAGTGATAACCTCACATTTTTACAGCTCCGTATAGTATTGTAAGACAACAGTGTGGGTTTTTTTTCCCCGGCTGAACATTTCAAATTCATGTGTAGGGTTGTCAAACTGCCAGCAAGTTTCCTCGCCTTCTGCTTGTATCTACCCTGCAGCACCCACGTGAGGGAACAGATTAGGCTTATCTCTATACCACCGGGCTCCCCGTCTTGTCTTCCCACATGCTGTACAAGGAGGGGATCCTGTGACGTGTTTTTGCAGCCACACAGATGGATTACTCTTCTGGCGCTTTGCCGCACGTCCCTGTCAGAATCAAAACTCCTTTAATGGAGCTGTCGCTGGTTTTTGCATATCATCAGCGAGCAGCATTGCTTTTTACGCATTTGTGAATGAAATGGAACAGACCGCCCAACTCCTGTTGTGATATGTGACAAGGCAGTAGCCTGGAGTACTAATGATACCTCATTTCCACTGACTACAATAATTCCATATTTGTCTTGTGAAATGTGAGTGTAATTTTCATATGAGGACTATGGCAAGGACCAATTAGGTGAAGGTAGAAACAAAATCAGATTAAAGAAAACTGATTATGAAAAAAATTGAAGCACTACCCTCTGTGTTCTGTAAAAGCTAGTTTTCTAACTACTTCAATACTTTTGAGTTTCAGAGCATTACAGGCATTGCCAGACGGTTAGGTGGGTTATTCCTCTTTCTCTGCAGTGAAAAAAAATCTTTTGGTGAACACATGACTTTCCTGGTGACTTAAACACTTACTATTGGCTGTCCTCAATCCAAGATCCTCTTAGAATACATAAGACTGCCCAGTGTGATTCACAGAAAGGGGCAATGGGCAAATGGTCTACTGTAGCTCTTCATTCCCCGAAGAGGCCTACCACAACACCTGTACATTGGAAAGATATTCACCTGAAATTGAGCATGAATAATTAGGTTTGTGTGTGTACATTTTGTAGGAAGGCGAGGAATGTGAACTGGGGAGTATTTGCCTATTTGGGCAGTAATATGTTGCTCTGGTGGCCTCAGTGTAGGTATTCAGACATCAGTCAAAACAGTTACAAATGGTGGGAGTAGGGTACATGGCAGTCTGAGGTAAAGACAACCTTGTCATTTCACTTGCATCTTCCACTACACTTCCAATTTCAGGAAGGGAAAGAGGGAGCATGGGACATGGGAGATGGACTTAACATGGCAGTCTGGACAGTCCTGGCATTGATTTGTGGGTCCAGGATCCCTGGCAAGTATGACATCTATGTTATTCTGCTATACTATACTGAGGACCATGGAGAAATCGTTTTGAAACTTGGGGATTAAGATGTAGATGTAGCCACTGATTTGTTGTCTGTGTTTATCTAGGTAATACCTAATGCTGGGAACACACGTGTAGATATGGGTCAGATCGTTGGCCACTTCACGCATGATCTGGCCCATATCATATGTGGCCATCCCTGTTTTCGAGCTGAGCTGAATCAATGTCACTCGAAAACAGGTATATTGGACATGACCGTAAACCAGGGTCAATGTCCATTGCTTTGCATGGAGTCAGCTCCTCCCATATTGACATCCGATATTGACGTCATCACGCTGCTGCAGGGAACCTCGAATGGCTCCAATATCCAGCCATGTGTTCCCTGCTTCTTTGTTCTCTTTATTACTGCACCATCAAATTTGAGTTGGGTCTCTATCCCTTCCTGAGGAGTCTGACTTTAAAGGGCCGAAACACACCAAAGGGGTTTATTATGTAAGTTGGCATGCTTGGTCTTCCCTTTTATGCCCCAACTCTGTTTTAACCTATATATGTAATATTTATGGTATGTTTTACTCAATGTATGGTGTATTATATTTTGCTATATACAATTGATGTAACTATGTATGATCTATCCATTCTGGATGTCACCTGGAGAACATGTACAATAAAGCTGCTACTCTATCCTTAACACTGTTTTTTGCCTCAAGTATAGATCCCTCTTCAAGCAAAAACCCCTGAGGCTAGCCACCTCTTGGTATTTTAACCCCTTTGGGTAAACTTTTCCTCATTTTGTATGTATTGGTTGTAAGTCAAGTTGATTGTAAATCAAGACTATTCCCAATCACCCATCATTTCCTAATCACATTACATCACATGATTTCCTAACATTTTCATATTAAAAAAAGCAAGTGTTAATATATGAAATTTACCAGAAACACCAATATTTTTTCTACTGTTCTCACCCAAAAATTAAAATGGGCCTAGCCTACGCAAAAAATTGTAATAATCATTTAAAGTTGACATCTTTGGCTTTTAGAAAGAGAGGTTGAAATGGAAGGTGGTTATAGTTTGGAAGGAAAGTCCACTGAACTGTAGCCTTTTGTACATTGCCAAGATTTTGACATATTGTGAGTTTTCCTTTTTCTTTAATAGTTACTACTTTCCTAACCTTCTCTTTCTTCTTTCCCTATAGATTTTCTAGCCATTTAAGGGCTATTGTGATGCACTGAAATTAAGTCTTCAAACTTGCTTATCTGGGTCCAGCTTCTCTGACTTCATGGACCCTTATTTACACCCGTGCAAATAGAAACTAGTTTTTTTCCTTTGCCAATAATTCTAGTTGTAAGTCAAGTCTTTGATGGTAAGTTAAAACAAAAATAGTTGTAATTCAATAAATCTTTGCAGATTTGACGTGATGTGATCAGTCCTCACCCCCACAATATCTATATGTTAACAATTTTTTTATTGCATACTGTTTATTCTGAAATATTTAACCAGCAGAATGTTTTACAGGAAGCCAACTCTAAAGCAGGGTACAGACGTGAAGATATGGGCCCGATCGATGGCCGTTTCGAGCACCCTGCACGCTTACGGTCATCTATCTGGCCCATATAATATGCAGCCATCGATGTTTTGGAAAACAGCCATATCGAACATGACCGTTAAATACAGCCGATGTCCGCTGCTTTGCCTAGAGACCACAGGTCTCCATGTAAAGCATCGGCTGAGTTGGGAAGAGAGCAGAGCTGTCTCCCCGGCTCCGTCAATATCTGTCAGTACGCTGCTGCAGGGAGCATCAGACAGCTCAAACATTGAGCCACCTGTACCCTGCTTTAGAGGGGCTGGAAACAAATCCTAACCATTATCTTTTTATCAGTGTATACTTCATGGAATAAATATCTCAGCCACTGATCAGGCAAATGCTTTCGGGGCTGTAATAAGCTTTGAGAGGTCATGCATGGCCGACATTCCCTATTTTCATATGATTACAAAGCAAGAGTATAGTTACTCTATACTATACTTTTTTTAAGGGTTTTAACAATATTGTGGCCCAGCTTCCTACACATACTACCCTTCCATTTGTCTCTTATCACCTTTTCTTTTTCCCCCTTACACAAAAAACACACCTCGTCTATGTTTTATATTTGCCTTACTTGACTAACAACTTGATTGATTTACTCAAACCGTACACTGCAATTCTTTGGTTGCATTTGCAATAAACATTATTTGAAGAATTACGGGATACGGTGATCACTCTAAAGGAAATGCAAAAACTGGTTAAATTGTCGGGTTCCCTCTACCCAACAATGCCCATCACATCGTCCCCAGCCTTCCCACAAGGTCAGGAGTATGCTGTATTTCAATCTAGGTGGTCTATGGTATTAACACTATACAAGATTTACTTGACTCACAGAGAGCACTAATGCCCTTCTCCCAGTTCTGTTCACTCTACGCATTTCCTCTAACACATTTTCTGGCCTGTGAGCAGATAAGACACTATATTAGATCTGTAGAAGGCCGAACGGCATTGTTCCAATAACACACTCAGTTGATGAACCTGATGACTCCTAAGTCAGCTCACCGCTCATTGGCGGATTTCTACCTGCGGTTAAGAGTAGCCACAAGCCCTTCAACGGACTTTCAACATTATCGATAAGACAGCCACATACAGAAATGGGCGGGGGCAGTCACACTCTCTCCAGAGGAGGCGGAGAGGAAGAATGCGGGAGGATGGCGGCAGTTAGAAAAGCTATGGTCTATGGAGAATCCTGGAGGGAAATGCAATTTTAAATCGTCCATAAAGCCTAGAGGGCATCATCCTCGACATGGCTAACACAGTGTGGTGATCCGCGGCCGGATTTCATGCACTTAGTATGGGACTGTACACGAATGCAGGAGTTCTGGCTTTCAGCAGTAGACTAAATGAGAGACATCAGGGCACTGCGGGTCACTCTCGGTGGCTACCTGTCTCTTACACATCAGCCTTTCAGATGCAGAAAAGGGAGCGGGCAATAGACTCTTGACAAAATGGGAACATATATGTTTATTAAGGACCAAAAAGGCAATCCTGTAACAATTCATTGCCCACAAACAAGTGGCGACTCACACACATCAACGACTCACACACATCAAAATCTTTTAAAACATGGGAAAAGATTATTTTGCATGATCTAACCACAGACCAGATTATATCAGTAATGACCATGTTTCGATACTCAAGCTGGTATGCCATGCAAAAACTTAAGGGTAAGCTGAGATTACTAGAGGTTTTCTAGCCTTAGAGCAGGGTAGTCGTTGCTTGCATTCTCTCCCACACCGCACGCCATTTCATCCTTTCCTGTTTTTTTCATTTTGTCACAACCCGGATACTACAAATAGTTAAGTGGCCCACAAGTTATTGGATTCTGGAGGTTCCTTCTTATCCTATTATTCTACTACTATACAATTATAACATGTTGTTGTTAGATGCATAACCCAGGGTTCACAGGTTTTGGGGTTTCTAGATATTTAGATGTTTAATTGTTTATTTGGTTTATTATTGTTCATGTTAAACATATCCAGTAATTGTCCACTCACCTTGAATAAACAGATGTTTTGCTTATCTGTATGGACAGATACTCATTTGTCTTATGTGATATTTTGTACTGTTTAAAACTTCAATAAAAACTTAACCCCCCTGCCGTTCCTGACGGTCCCAGCTTGTCCAGCTCTGCTCTGTTAGAACTGCAATAGAGGAGCTGGGATCATCAGGCAGAGATCAGAGCCACAGGAGCGCAAACTCACTGATCCCTGTGGCTCCGATCTAATGGAGAGGCAGCTGCAGGGGAATCGATCACCCCCCCCCCCCCCCCACATGTGACTATGTCAATATGATTTCTAATGTAGAATACTCACCTGAATAAATGATCCCATGTCCTCTACAGTCTTCATTCTGCTTCTGTCCCGTGTGACAGACTGGGGGCGGGAACACCAAATTTAAAGAACTGAATGTAATACATTGGCTTCAATGTATTAATTAATTCATCAATTAATTACAATGCTGCCCTATGTAACACATCTGCACTGCCATCTTGTGGTTGGACTGGTAATTTACCTGATACAATTTCTTTTGAAATATTCATTAACTGATTTTTTCAATTATTCACAAAGCATCTGAACGTTGAATGTTACGTTGAACGTTGAATGTTATTATATTCAAGATGTCTACCAGACTCCTGTATGGACAAACATTGGGAAATGACAGGCCTACAATGTAAAAAACTTTTTTCCATTAAAGTCTATGGAGCGCTTTTGGTACAGAAATCTGTACCTCAGCAGTGCGCTAGGGAGGTAAAAAAAAACAAAACATTGTTTCCCGCTTATACCCATATTTAAGTACGTCCAATAAAAAAATTGATTGCTGATCAAACTGTGCCCGTGCCGGGATCGGGCACAACCGCCGTCTCTCTGTGTGCCGGCGGCTCTGTAGAAGAGCCGCCGTCACAGGGAGCCCTTCCGGCCCCGTGTCTTCAGCGTCATCTGTGACGCTGAAGTGGGCGGGGGCGCCATAGACCTCCATGTAAATGGCGGGGGCGCCGCTCTCCTCTCCACACACCGCCGGCGTCTATTTGACGTCGGAGGTGTGTAGAGGGCTGGGTGGAGAGCCGGCAAGCACGGCAGAGTACAGTGTACAGTGTACTCCGCCGCGATTGCGGCTAAAATGGCTTTTTGTGCCATAAAAAATGGCGCGAAAAGCTCAAACCGCCCAGAGGGTTAATTGCATCATTTGTAATACCTTAATGTGTTGATTTTGATTCATTCTAAGTGGCCATCCATGTTTTACAGATCAGTAAAATCGATTGTTTGATTTGATCTCTTTTTGAATTCGATTGACCAAAAGCATTTGGTAAGGTCTGAAAATCAATTTTTTTTGGATCACTTTCTATCCAGTTGGATTACTGTAGAACACACATACAGACCTTTATGTTAAAATTTTAATTAAAAGGAATCAACTATATGGGCTGTGAATTAATTGCAGTGTGAGGTAGGAAAACCATTCCATTGTTAATGGGCTGCTAAAATTTCAATAGCACAAGTAAATCTAACTAAAAACAAAAGTTAATACATGTTAGCCTCAAGTAATTGTGTTAACGTAGAAACAGAAGCATACATGTACATGACAGTGCCTTTATTTTTTATCTTAATTTACCAATAAGGCAATTTAACCTATGTTACCTAGTTTAAACAATGGGAGACTACTTTTTGGGCAGTAGTTATTGGCCAAATCCGTTATTGGCCAAAAATGCTAACGCAGTCACACGGCATTGCGAAATGGCTCTAAAATTGTTACGATTTAAACATTTTGCCTGATATAGGAATGAAGAGAAAACATGGAGCTCGGAAACCCCACAGGACTTCAGAGGAATTTCCTGCACCCTCACTGCATGGCAGCATCATTGCTGTAACTTGATTTCAAGACCGTGGCTGTACTTTTTATGATGCTCTTGTAGTGGAGTCGGCTAATTGTGATGACGTCTTTAAAGATCACAGACACGGTTAAGGAAGACAAGTGTCCATCAACAATCAACTTTTTTTTAAAGTTCTTAATAACATTAATTACTTAGTAACATTAAGTCAATAAGACAACAAAAGTAGGCTAATACCTCGAATTTACTGGTAAATTATCACTATGGCCACAAGATGGAGCTGCTGTCTGTTTGTTTACATTTCACCAGCTGGAGTTCGGCTCTGGAATGCGATGTCCCCCCAGCTGAAAAAATACCCTCCCCTCCCTTCCCCACCAACCAGAGACAGACATGCCGATACACAGTCTGTCAATGCAACTAAGAGGGCTGTGCTTGGTTCGCCATCACGGGCCTAGGACAATCTACAAAAAAATTACATGCAAAAGTGAATGTTAAAAATGAAAGTCTTGATAGGGAAAATGTATTACTTTTTTAAGCAGTGATAACTTTCTGTGGTATGTTCAATGTGACAGTAGTCACAGTATAATAATCACTGTGGCATTTCGAGACAATCTTCTGATGACATTGTTATATGGCATTGTTAGGAATTCTTCATATGGCATTGTCACGTTGCATTGCTGGACATTCTTCCTCTGCATTGTCACTGTAGTGTTGTTGAATATTAATTTGTTGCATCATCACACTGGCATCGATGTTAATTATTTCTGTGGCATTATCAATGGTATTCTTCCTATGACATTGTTGAATCTTTCTAATATAATTCCAAGGTTGACTGGAAAAGGCAAATCCTCCCATTCGGAGAGGTGTTTCCAGTAGAGTGGCTGCCGTGAGAGTTTTTAAAATTTTTGGGACCCCTTGGATTGCCTATGCCCATCCTAATGTAGACAGGGTTTACCAAAGTAAAAGAAGTGAAACAGGGTTCACTAACATGTTGGTTACCTGTTGGACCGAGCGGGAGAAGAAAGGCATACACAGCTAAATTTATTTATACATTCAAGCACAATCGGTGCTTGGCTGTGCTTGAATCTGTTACAAATCCAGCCGTGTATGCCTAGCTTCAAGGTGTAAAGATTCTGGGCTAACATCAGGTTGGAAAACAGAGGAATTGCAGCTGAGCTAATATACTGTACATGTCAGAGAACACAAGATGGTACGAGATATAAGACCCCAGGTGCCCAACCACATGTGGCCCTTTGGGCATTTTTCAGCGCCCCCTCCCTAAATTCTCCGCTTGCATCCCCCAAAACTTTACTGTTAATGAATAGGGCATTGAAACTCACCTGTCTGCCAATCCCCCGCTGACGCATCTTCATCCGGGATCAGTTTAGAGCAGGAAAATCAGAGAGGTGAGGAGCTTCGTCAGGCTAAAGCAGTCGGCAGACAGGAGAGGTCCTATGCTGCCACTATTCAACGAATGAGGGATGATTGTATAATACATATTGTGGCACATAACCTCAGAATAGGCAAACATAACCTTTGTAATCACAGGTTATGTGCTCCATAGATATCATCAAAGGCTTTGATGATATCTATGAGGCACATAACCTTTAATGATATATATGACACAGTATGTGCATTACCACACTACAGTGTTTCCTAATGCTTGAAGTATAATTTAAAACAAGTTTAGTTATTTAAAAATTTTAAGTAACGTCTTGCTCTGCCTGCTGTCATTTTTGCATAAAAAATGCCTATATACTCTGTCTGTATATATTGAAAATATTATGTGCGGCCCTTTAGTGATGTCTAGGGCCTCTGTTCTGTCGAAATCTGTTCCCCTGTCGAGATCTGCTCCCCCTGTAGCACAGAATAACCAACAGGGGGAGCACTTCTAATGAAAAGAGAGTGGGGCGAGGGGGGAGCTGATATTGACCGGGGAGTAGTCCAAAGCAGTGCCCGTGAAGCTGTCACCTAGGGCGGCTGCTGTGTCTTTGACCCCCCGGTCTCCATCAAGTGCTCCCCGTGACCCTTGAAAAGCATCCCCCGGTCTCCATGCCCTCCGTCGAGATCTGCTCCCCCTGTAGCACACAATGTGGGAAATGCAGGAAAGGTTGCATGAAGTTTGATATGGATGGTGCAACATAGATTGGGGAGCTTATAGGGATGGGTGCAGCATTACTTCCAGAGATATGGACCCCTATATCGCACCATCCATCCCGAAGTTCATGCGACCCCGCATGACATTGTGTGCTACAGGGGGAGCAGATCTTGATAGAGGACATGGAAACCGGGGGGCATGGACACAGTAGCCGCCATAGGTGACCAGTTTGCAGCTTTTGCTTTTCAAGGGTCATGGGGAGCATATCTCGATGGAGACCAGGGGTCATGGACACAGCAACCGCCCTAGGTGACAGCTTCGGGTCATGGACACAGCAGCTGCCCTAGGTGACAGCTTCACGGGCACTGCTATGGATGACTCCCCGGTCGATATCAAATCCCCCTGGAAGTGCTCCCCCTGTTGGTCATTCGGTGCTACAGGGGGAGCAGATTTCGACGGGACACCACACTTGTGGCCCCCCATATCTACTTAGTTGCCCTCAACTGAACAATCTGAGATCTGAAGGTTCAATATTTGGGGTTGATCTGAGGTTTTCATAGCACTTTTACTAAAGTTCCCCACACATGTGGCCAAATCACCCGCGGATCGTGGGTGCACACAAGATCCCTGTCGCCCCAATGCTTGGTCGGCCAGAAAACGGACATGTCTGTAAATCTTGGGCCGATGCCATTAGTTTGAATGGGGACCGGCATCCCTGTCCAAACTAATGGCTGGCACACAAAGGGTGCCCTCCGATACTGTGAGTGATGTAGTGCAGCATGATGACGTCATCACGTTGCACTCAACAGCTCATGTGTCGGCCCCCGCTCACTACGTAACTAGCATATCGGTTGTCCGATGCTCTTGTTTAAACTCACTGCAACTTTACAAAATAACAAAATGTATCAGTTTAAAAAAAAAAGGTTTAGTGTGCTTGTTACACTGTACATGTTTATCTGTCAGAGGGGGTGGTAAGGAAGGAGGAATCTGTTTCTTCAGCCCTTCACCCTCTCAGTGCTACCCCGCTACCCCCCCTGTTACATATACAAATCAGAAGACTTAAGCTGGCCATACACCTTTAGATCTCTCTGTCAGATTTCCTATGTCGATCTACTATGTAGTGCCGGGTCCTCTGCGATTGAACACAGGTAGACTTGATTGTTTAGAAAGTCCCTCATATTACATGGTTTTGGTAAAGCAAAATGAGATCTAAAGGGAATCTTACAGAGAAATCTAAAGGTATATGGAGGCCATTAATGCAGGAGTGGTAGGTACTGGCTTCATCAGTTAGCTGCTACAATCCAGCAGTGCACATCGGATGAGTTACTGAGCCATCCTTCTGTCACCATGTAGCCCCCAGAAGGCAGGCAGCCTGTACCTGAGCAGTGCTGCTTCTGCCTGGCCATAGCTGTGCCCTGCTGTCAGCAGCTCCTCCGCCAGTGTAAGGTGATGACAGAAGCTGCATTGCTGCTGCTGCTGCTGCTGGCAGGGCTCGGCGGCCTCTTTAAGAACACAGTCTCCCCCTGTCCTCTCCTCTCTCTCATGTATTCTCTCCTGAGTGGAGCGGCGTGAGAGGATGAATAATGAGCGGCGGAGGCTGGTATTCCATGGGAAAGCCTGGACTCATGTGGGGGAACAAGACTCGGGCTGCTGCCTTGTGAACGCGCACACATCATAAGCCACCGTGCTGGGGGGATCGCCCAGGAATTCCGAGCAGCCAGGGCCCTCCGTGTGTGTGTGTATGTGTGTGTGAGCGTGTGTGTGAGTCTTCCTCCTCCTGACCTCCTGTCACCAGGATCCTCCATGTCAGCGCTGGAGAAGAGTCCACCCACATGCATGGACCGTTAAATAGGCAAGTCTCATGTGCATCTCTCAGTGACACCGCAGAAGGCACAGGCTGAGCACCAAGCAGCAGAGCTGATGGAAGAACCAAAGGGTGAGTGAGTGCCCCTTACTGCTAACCCTTTCCTCTGCCAAGCCTTGCCCCTGATAACCCTTTCCTGACCAGCAGAACTTCACAGAAACTTTTCTTTCCTGGAAAGCCTCTGACAATCATTAATGGTCCATTGATCACTGAGCACCTGTCTGTCCACCTGCACGACCAGCTCAGGTTGTTGTTTATGTGGGTACTTGGGAAAGTTTGCTGTCATGTTAGACAAGTTTATGCCACTTGCTTAGGGCTTTACACCCATCAGATATTATATTTTAATACAGTTGTAGTGGTGTTCCTGGTAGCCTCCTCTCATAGCATCATATCTGATATTGTTATACAGAGGAAGTTCTATTTGTATAGAAGTGGTATTTCTTCCAAGTTTCATTAACTTACCCTGATTACATTGTATGGAAGTGGTATTTTTTTCAGTTTTTTACTGACTTTTTTTGCTTAAAGCAATCAGATCTGACATTGTATGGAAGTGATATTTGCAGATCTGACATTGTATGGAAGTGGTATTTGCAGGTTTCACTAACTTACATTGATCAGATACTATATTGCATAGAAGTGGTATTTCCTCCAGGTTCCACTTACTAACATTGATCAGACGTTACATTGTGTAGTAGAGGTATTTCCTCCAAGTTACACTAACTTACACTGATTACATTGTATGGAAGTGGTATTTTCTTCAGTTTTTTACTGACTTTTTTTTGCTTAAAGCAATCAGATCTGACATTGTATGGAAGTGATATTTGCAGGTTCCACTAACCTACATTGATCAGATGTTACATTGTATAGAAGTGATATTTCTTCCAGGTTCCACTAACTTACATTGATCAGATGTCACATTGTATGGAAGTGGTCATTTCTTTAGGTTCCATTGACTTATATCAATCAGATCTTACAATGTTATACAGTGAGTTGGTATTTAATCCATATTCTACTATTTTACATTGATCAAATGTTACATTGTATAGAAGTGTCATTTTCTTCAGGTACCACTGACTAAACGTGATCAGATATATAGAAGTGGCATTTCCTTCAAGTTTCAGGATCTTACATCAATCAGATCTTACATAGAAGTGGCATTTCCACTAGGTTTCACTAACTTACATCAGTCAAATATTACATTGTAATGCAGTAGATGTGGTATTTTCTCCAGATCAACTTGATGTTGCTTTGTAATACAACAGCAGTGGTACTTACAGTATGCCAGGCTTCAGTTGCTGAAGGATAAAATAGCAGTTAGATGTAAGGCTGAGCCCAGCAGCCTGACACCACGAGGACCTCTCCCTGACTTACCTGGTTACCTGCTGTAAAAGTATCTGCGAATCCTCACCTATATACCTGTTACCTTGGTTCATTACAGTTCTATATCAGGCTGTTTTTGGTTCTGACCCGCCTTTTGGGCGCTTGTGTTGTGGCCTCTC
>CM070037.1:55975809-56017755 GCA_036250615.1 Ptychadena robeensis | reverse complement strand
AGCATATTCCAAGAAAAGTTTTACCCCAATGCTAAATTCTTGCCTTTAAAAGCATGATGAAGTCTGTCAAGCTTGATGAAAAAATACCATGAGAAGTAGACTTATAGGCTATGTTTCCACAGCATCCTTGAGTCCGCCAAGGTCCCTCCATCTAATGCATGTTTGATCCGTGGACATCCTGTAAGTTACAGACAGAGGGACCTTTCTGCCAATTCTTCTGCTCTTTTACAATCCCTGCCTTGATGGTTGCGATGGACCAGAAGTGATAAAGTGTAACTTTTTTTTTTTGAGAAATGTATTCAATAAATTGTCTATGGGTTCGTCAGTGCACCCCTAATTGCGTTGGGCGCAGTTTGCAAGCTATGTAGTTTTGCTTAACGCATTACATGAACATTCCTCTGTTCGACGTACGGATTTTGATGCCGTGGAAACATAGCCTTAGTTCAAGGTGAAAAACAAGTCTTGAAAAGCCAATATGCGATATATATTTTATGAAAATCTTGTAGAAGAAACCTGTAATAATACCTACTATGCCAAGTATATGCATAGCCCAGCCCCAGCTTTGTTCTTCTTTCTACAATATCTAGTCCGCACTTGGGCATAAAATCCAATATCTTTATTTGTCAATATAACATGAATACAGCATACAACCCTCTCCCTTGGGGATTTTCTCCTCTCTCACATGTGTCACTGCCGTTGGTATGCTGTTTCCATGTCATATTGACAAATAAGGATATTGGATTTTATACCGAGTGTGGACTTTCTGAATATTGTGGATTGTGAAAGCTTTGGAGAGGGGCATTGTCTGTTCCAGCACTGGTGCATCCTATCGGAGATAAGCAGATACCTAAAAGAGAAGTTCTGTGTTGACCCAAACAGTCTGACAAGAAGTGCGGATCTAATTTGTTTAGGAAAGTTTGTTTTTCTTTTAGTTTGTGCAAGGTAAGGCATTGCATACATACAGTTTGCATTATTCTTATAATATAATGTTATACTTGGCTATGTCGATGTACAGCTAGGGTGATTTAGGAAACAAAGAATAAGAATAAAAAAGAAACATTCCCAATGTCGGGCAATCATTTTCATCTAACACAAAAACACTGCTTTTATCAAGTCTAGACTTCCTATGCCTACAGTGGCCACCAAGACAAATACAGAAACAAAATTTCTAACCTTTCCTTATTGTTAATAATCTGTTTATATACCTTATGCATACTATCCATTACTGGTTCAAAAATATCCATCCTAGTCAACACCATTCTTCTATAGTACAACAGGACCGTTGTTTTACTGTTCCCTGTTTCAAATTCTTTGTTCAGTTATTGATAAAAAAAAAAAAGCAGGTATCCGAGTTTCCTCTTTATTGTGGTGTCAATGTTGGCCGGATGCATGGAGACCATTTAATTAATCTGTCAGTACTTTATAGCAGCACAGTTATGCGTATCCGAGCCATTCAACCTGCTCTGCATGTTGTATAAATATTTGCATTTCTAACAGTTTTCCTGCAGAGTTTGATCCCTTTTTACCGATGTTTATTGAAGCAGAGCTTTCAACCATGTAAGGCTTATCTTTTCATAAATTTGCTGGGCTGTGTTGCAAACCAGGACACACACAAATATAAAATCGTATGTATGTATAAATATGTATATAAAATATTTTTAAATATTGAACAGATAACCATTAAATTTGGTTGCTGCATTGGTAAACATTTTTAATGTAAACAATAACGTTATATATCTGTTGATTTAGATGTGAGTGAACTGATCTTCCTGTAAACCTTTTTCATAGACTCATAGACTCTTTATTATCTTTTTAATCTGGGGTGTCAAACCTAAATACACAGTAGACCAAAATGTAAAAACTTAGACAAAGCCAACTTTATCCCAACGGATGATGAAACCAACTGAAGTAGTGTTTAAACATTGAATAAGGAACAAAAAAAGCATAATATTATAACACATGTGAAATTAAAGTGGACCTATCACTCGCTTATACACTTATTATGAGGACTAAATATCCCGATAATAGGAAAAAGTGGGATATATAAGAAGTTACAACTCTGGGTGAAAATGATCTAAATGCAGCAAGAGTCACATCATGAGGTGGAGAGGTCTGTGGGCAGGGGGACTTGGTGGATGTTATTGTGATGTCTACCATCTCAAGTCCTCTTTCCAAGTTCCTTTGTGCTGTGGTGTATCTCGAGGGAAGATTGAGAGGAGACTAGATGGCGATTTCTGAAGGCATAGCGCTGAAACTTGATGAAGATCCCAAGAAGCTGGGACTGCCACCTTTGTGGATGGCAATTGGATAGAGTAAATATGGCAACACCTGGAGCGAGTGAAAGGCAAGAATTGATTTTGTTTCAGTACAGATTGGCTTTAACTTTACTCCTTTCCCACTCCATTCAATTTGGTTGCTGGGCAGCAGGAGAATTGGCCCTGCTTAGGTTATGGGTCACTGTGGTTGTTGCTTCAACAAGGCTATAAACACTCCATATGCTAATGGTCGGTTGGCGCAGCATTGTGATTTTAAACACACATACAGGGGGAACTTTATTTTAGCTGGCATTTTGTAGGTGGTAGTTTAATAAAAATTAAGATTCACTGTTCTAGCAGCAGGATTCAAAAACAGTCAACATTTTTGCTGGTTTGAGTAAATGTCAGACATAGAATTACTGTCATCAATGGCAGACCTACCAGTGAGATGACAAGAAAGAGTTTGGTGTCATGAGTCATGAAATAATCAGATCACGTGTGCATCTGATTACACACAAAAGTAAGCCCAAACGTACACTAGGCGATTACGTAGGACTGTACCCTAACTGAATAGGAGTAATTAACACGTCTCTTAGAACTGATTGGCTATTGTGTTATATAGAGCAGCGAGGCTGTTTATTTGTAAGCAGACGCACAGCGAATATCCTCTTACGTGGGATCTTGGATTTGGTAAAAAGGCATCATCGTGTCTAAATTGTCAACAGGTGCCTTATCCAGTCTGCCTACGTATTACGCAGCCTTGTGTGACTCTAATTGCCATCTTGGGTAACAGATAGTAATTTCCATATTAAAAACTGTGGCAACAAACATTTTGTATTTTGCTTTGTGACGCACTGTGCCCATATGTAGAGCCTGATGAATTCTCCAGTTTGTGTCATGCATCCCGCTGGAACAGGACAGACTTGTCAGATGGATTGTGTGCAGGAATAAATGGTCATTTATGTAGTGTTTAAAGTTTGGAACATAGTCTCGTTTTCCATAACCAGTAATACTGTCATCTTTTAAATGTTGCTTTTTTAAGATATAGAAAAGGTTCTGTTTAATATAAAAATAGCCAGATATGTTGGATATGTTTAAAAAAAACTACATTTTGGCTTGAGCTGGCCATACACCTTCAGATTTCTCTGTCAGATTTCCTTCAGATCAGATTTTGTTTTACCAAAACCATGTAATATGAGGACCTTTCTAGGGAGGACACTATACTACATGGTTGTTGGTAGATCTGATCTGATCTGAAGGAAATCTGACAGAGAAACCTTAAGGTGTATGGCCAGCTTTAGAGTTGTCCACTGCAGAAACTTAGCTGTGCCTTAGGCTGCTTTTCCTCTTCTTGGGTTTTCAGTAATTAAAATTGAGAGCATGGAAGAATTGACTTCAATACACTATATTGGCAAAAGTATTCTGATCATATTCCAATTGCCAAGCACCTAGTCTTGTAGACTAATAATCTGTGAAAGTTTGTATGTAAATTCCAGCATGGTATCATGATTGAAGGCCACCTGTCAAATAAGTTTATTTGTAACATTTCCTTGCTGCTACTTATATATTCCTTGGTCAAATGTAAGTGTAAGCAATTTTAAACAAAAGCAATGATCAGGTATAAGTATCACAAACAAGGGTAGGCTTAAACTGAGGCACATAGCACACAGAAGACACCAACTTGCAAAAGTAAGAGCTACATACCTACTAACTTTATACTGCTTTCTTGTTAATTTAAGATTGCATAAGGAGCTTCATGGAATTGGTATCCATGGCTGAGAATGCTTTCTATTTTGTGGGAAAAGTTTGAGGATGACCCCTTTTTTTCCCCACCGGACTGCACATGTGAGTGCAAGAAAGGTTACACAAAAGTTTGGAGTGGAGAAACTTGACTTGTCCATACAGAGCCCTGAGCTCTTTTAACCACCCTAGAAGTTCCATTGTTTACCATTTTTCTTGCCACAATCGGTCCAGGAGATAGAATGCCATTACCATGTAATCTCTTTGTATTTCCCACCCACTTTGGCTGTCTGGGATGCTACATGGATGAAAACTCAGGTCTCCAAACAAACATACAGGTAAATGTTGAGGGCACCCTCCACCTCCCTGGCATCATTACTGACAACAGGGAGGTGGGCCCAGCGATGAGCCGGGAGGACACTAACCCAAAAGGACAGTGCAGTTGGAGGTGGTAGGCTACCCTAAGTGTAACTCGGGGTCACCACTATTTGTAACATCGCCAGGGGTGTTAAAATGAGAGCAAAGGTTGTGAGCCAGGGCCTTCCATCAAATATCATTGCTTGACCTCACACTGAAGGTGTGAACATACTTTTCTGGAAGTATGTTCAAAACTTTCCATAAACGTACTCCTAAACCTCCTAGAAAGCCTTTCCAGAGTAGCTGAAGTTGTTTTAGCTGCAAAGGGTAAACCAACTCCCTATTAAAGCCTATGTATCAAAAATGGGAAGTCATGAAAGTTCCTGTGTGTAAAGGCCAGTGTCCACATACTTTTGGTTATGATAGTATAGCAAGAAGCAATTAATGTGTAACATTACTTAGAGGAGGCAGAGCCTGTATATGTAAAAGCAAAGATATGGCAGCAAATATTCTTTGTATAATAAGTGAAAACATCATTGATTATATAATAATATAAAGGTGGTCACATTGACATTACTATCTAAAGAACAATAACTAGAACATTGTTGCCCTTCATTACCCATATCATTGCCTGGATGCTCAGATCTCTCAAACACTAATCTGAAATAAAATGTGAAATTGATCTTGGCAGTAAAGTATGGGAGCAGGTTAATTTATCAGCCAGAGAGCTGGTGGGAATGACATGTATCTCTTGGAAATGACATTCAAGCTGCTGGCATTCGGACATCCTCACAATGGGAGTGTAGGAGGTTGTATATGTAGCTCTTAGCACGTTAAAACAGGTGAAGGGCATGCTAACTATGCAGGGCGTATTGCTGCCAGTCACAGGCATTGACCGCATTGTCATGATAAGTTTGATGACTTCTGGTCTGTCATACCATTTTATACATTTTACAAATAGCGGACCTGTACAGTTGCAATGATGCATGATATGATGACAACAGATACAACAAATATAGAATGATTTAATATGCAGAGCTAATTTTAAAGTGTATAGACATCAGTCTTCTGAGCAGCATAGGAAATGTAGCTTTTAAGTTTTAATAATTTAAAAGGAATCATTTTTATTGTATCCTCCATCCTCCCCTTCCACAACTTGTATTGCACAATATAGTTTATGGAGAAATGCATGTCCTTTCCAATATTTACAAATAAGAGGTCATCCACCCTGGAAAGAATTCTTTATTTTCTAAACCATTGTAGAAAGTTTTTAGTACAGTTAGGTCTCATTTATACATGCGGTTACCAACTGCCTGTTTACCACCCAAAAAACGGAGCTGCCTTGCAGACAATTCCCAGTGACAGTAATCAGGTGTCTGTATTCTGCTTTAGAAAGAATTTCTCTATGAGCAGACAATAGCGCAATACTCTTCTACCGACACCTTAATGTATACCGCCATTGGTAAACTGATCATTATGGGTTTTGTTTCAGTAAACCATGCATAAGGGTTAAACAGATGTTTATGTTTTGCTTAAGATTTCTGTAAAAAACATTTGCATTTTAAATTGCATTCTATTGCAGTGGTATACTTTTCAGTTGTCTCATATGATAGTGACATGCAATATGAAGATGTTTCTAGGAACAGTTATTATTTATATTTTTATAATTTTATATTATATCATTTTTATAACCTTAAATGGACATCCTTTCACTAATTGAAAAAAAAAACCAGGTATACATACAGAAAAATCTATTATAAATACTTGCAGTGTTCTGATTTATTTATTTATTTTAATAACTAGGGTTTTTTTCTGGAAATGTGGTTCTGAACCTTATGTGTCTTGTTTAGGAACAATGTCTTTGAAAGTTCTTATTCATTCAGACCATAGAATATCTGTCATAGTAAGTCAAAGGAAGTAGAAGTTTTGTCAATGACAAAGTCAGTCACATGACCAGAGAAATAACATTAAGAAAACTTCAGCAAGTCCAGTTGCTTTGAATTGCAACTACAGGTTTAATTTAATTCTTGCTCTGTCTTATATAGTTAATACACGGTTGGATTGAATTGATCAAGCAAAAGTAATTCAAATAAAACAAAAAATAATCGAGCAGTGATGAGACATGTTCGTAAATTTCAGGTAATCGTTCGAGTATCTGACGGGTTTTCTTGGTACTTCAGTCAATGTGTATCTGATGGTTGATGGTACATGTGCATAGGGCTTTGGAAAGTAATCAATCTGTTTTGAATCAATCATATTATGTAGAGGTAAAAAGGAATTGTTTTTCAAATAATAATTTTAATCATTAATTTTAAGTGGATCAACCAAGAAATCCCAAGTGGGTATGGCAATTTTTACACTCTGAGCTGGTCCAGTCCCCCCCTTTAGCGTCTCTGGCGTTTGCCCAAACAACAAAACAAACTCACCCCGGATT
The DNA here is from genome assembly GCA_036250615.1 of Ptychadena robeensis. Taxonomy (NCBI): domain Eukaryota; kingdom Metazoa; phylum Chordata; class Amphibia; order Anura; family Ptychadenidae; genus Ptychadena; species Ptychadena robeensis. Next base: position 56,010,969 of record CM070037.1, on the reverse strand, counting down.
GGGATCAGGCATACTTACATGTCCTCAGTGAGCCTGTGGCAATTCCGAATCACAGTGGACCCGCCGATCGCTTCTTGCACCGCCTAGTTATAGAGGCAGCGTTGGTTTCCCAGCTCATATCTCCGGAGCCATCAATGACGCTGCTTTGAACAGTGCAATACTGGCATACCGCTAGGGAGGGTAATGAAGGAGATCTTAGTAGTGTAAATTTGCTTTTGTCTATCTACAGAAAGCAAGGTATGACAGCTAAATAACCTTTACAAATATATGCAGAAATATTACGTTGTTAAAATTACTCTGGCAGTAGTTTTTCTTTAGACCCCATGTTCTGTAAATTGTGCTTTTTATAAAAACCTCTTAGTTTTCTGCATTCATGAGACAATTGATAATTAAGAGCGAATCTCGAAACTCGTGTGCGTACAAAGCTTTGTGTCATAGGCTGCACTGACATCTACCCATGCTACAACTACCATATAAATTACCTCATGGTAAATTTGCATTCAAAACATGCAATTTAGTACAAAGGGCCCCAAGATGAATAACAGATGCAATGCAGATTGTCTACTGCAGTTTGAGGTGAGGAAAGCCACAAATGATGTGGATGACAGAAAACATGCTATCCAGATCAATGTTATTCTAAAATGACATTTCTAGAAGTAAACTTGTACCATTCCATATGATTCCACTTCATTCTTTCTCCACAAGCTAAATCACTTTTTTTTATAGGAAGGAGATGGACCATAGCAGAGATACTCCCAGAGGATGAAAAGGAAATAATGTGAAGAAAGTGGTGGAGGGGAAATGCTGCTTAGAATTCCTAGAAGGTTTTAGTACAAATTGCAGTTAAAAAAAAACTTTTTAGAACAAGGACCCTGCAAGTAGCCATTTCAAACACCTTTTTGTTGCTTTTCTTTACCAGTAATTTAGTACGCCAGGGTCAGGGTCTATTTGAACATTTTCTTTCCTGCAAGAATGTTTGTAGAATATCTCTTTGCTGTGGCATACAGATGTTTTTTTATTAATCTCTAATCTGAAGCATCCAAAAGTCCTACGTTGTGTATGCCTCTAACAAAGCCATATAGAGTAATTCATCTGTCTCCTACGCAGCCTCTTTGTTCTGTTGGAAAAGCACTGGACACCTCAGACTGCTCAGTGCTGTCATAACAAATCGAGAGCAAAGAGTTTAAATGTCTATAGATGGTCCAGGACATTTATCACCCGGCCACATCTGCAGCCTGGAAGACAGATAATAAAGGTCGGGTAATTTGGGTCAAAAGCAGACCTGGCAGTACAATGCTTGGTCCCATCATAATGTCTGGGCCTATACCCCAGAAAAGTAATTGGCTGTATATTTAACAGATTTCTTCAAAGAACAAATTATACTTGCCTTTTGAAGTAACGTCACTATCACTCCAGGGAGATTAAAAAGGAATTCTGGTACCCTACTTCTCCCGAGGAGAACCCAAGCCGGTGCAAATAAACTTTCCTTAACATGATAGATAGCATGAGCAGAAGGCTAGATTGGGCAAGATCCTAACTGGCCCCACTTTTCATTCTCATGCTATTATTCTGCCTTTCCATTAGATAAGTGGCTCAAACTGACAGCATTCCATTCCTCTTTACCAATGCTTCCAGGGCCAAGGTCAGGTCACTACAGGGGGCCCTCCCGGCCTGAGGCGACCAATTAGAGTGGCTCAGCATTCGGCTGCCCAATCACCACCCTGTTCTGTACACTGCATCCTTACAGGAGCCTCGATGCTGCTGTCAGGGAGTGCTGTAGGCATTTTAGCCCCCATGGCTATGGAGCAGATAGGCATACCGGGTCGTTAACAACCTCTTGTGTAAATGAGCCCTAGACTAGAGTTGTCCTCAAATATCTCCATGTATCTTACAATTCTGATAAGAATTAATGGGGATGGATGAATTAAAGGAATGGATGGGTGATCTCTGAAGAAGGACTTCAGTGTCTAAGATGTTTTCCTTAAATGCCCCCTGTGAACTTCCTTTCCCTTTGCTCCTGCTGTTAGATGGTTATTGGCAATTTCTTACAGAACAGGTCCAGCATAGTTCTGAGTACACAAATGCTTAGTTGATTGCAGTCAGTCTTAATGTCAGGCAGTGGCAGCTGGACAGTGGCCTGTTCTACTGCTTATTATGTAAATGGCTCTGGAAAGGACAGAGGCCGCACAGCCGCTATCTCAGACTCTGCTTATTCCTTACTCGCAGTGTTTGGCTGAGTGCGAATGTATCCAGATGGAAAGAATGTGCTTTGTAAGAGGCAGTGAATGGCACAGATTGTTAGTATGTGCAACGCCATGCCGCAGGGAATCCCAGTTTACACTCTAGTGACATAATTCCACTGGACAGCAGGGTATTGCCCCCTCTGCTTCCAGCCATACACTCCACTTTTTCATAGTTGGTTGTCATTAATATGCAGGGACTGAGCTCAGCAGTGCTTGGTTCTTTAGTACACCTTTGTAGATCTTCTGTGTTGTCCCACAGCTGTTTATTTTTACATTTATATGAAACTTGTGTCAAGAAACTCAACCTTATGCATTACAGGACCATGCAGATTAAATGCTAAAATGCGTTTTACTGTAGCAAACAGAAATGAGTCTGGTGCAAATTGTACATATGCCAATTGTCATTGGCATAATGTATGTTTAACGCCCCGTTTAAACCTATGGGATATACAGTAAAGAATGCATTATATCATTTAACAAAACATATTTTACATAATTAAACCAAGAGCTCAAGTATTTTAGTTTTTTTCCCTTTCCATTCCTACATGCTTTTGTTCTATAGATACTGTATATAAGACATGCCAGTGCAATTGACAGTGACAGCTGGTTAGGATCACTTGATCAGTCCCAATGTCATAACAGAATACATCCTAATATAGTTTAGATGTCTGGGGGCCTTTGCATGCATCTCATCAAAGGTGAAACTTTTAGAGCAAGATTTGCTAAGAAAGTCAGTAACTTGGGTCTTAATGGAAAGTATGCTGAGAAAAATATGTGGCCTGATAATGCTCTCCGTGTGATAGTTTCTTGGCTTTGTCTTCTATTTTGTCTGGATCCTCTGGCTTCAGTGATTTATAAGCTACCACAATCCCAAATTCTGACTTAGATGTTTATTGCTTATGTTACTTACCCTTTCTTAAGTGTACATTTCCGGGCTGCTGCCGTGTGACTGCACTCTGTGCAGGCGCTCATGTTGCATTCCCCGAGTAGTTGCCGTAATTGCTCGTTTAACAGGCGGATAGTTTGGTTGGAGATCTGCTCTGCAGACTTCCAGATTTTGAATATGGACTCAGAATCAAGGTTTACCCTGCCAGCTAGTTGTTTAGCAAGGCAGTCAGTTGTAACTGTACACAGTGAGGAGTAAACTTGCCCGTTCTATGCATTATGTACTGGCTCATAGATGATCATTTAAACATCGGTCTGTGATCTTGTTTTACGGTATACATTCGGTAGCTTTCCACTGACTTTGTGGATGTCAGGGGGGAAGTTACATTAGAAACAAACTAAGTTTTTGCCGAGTCTTGTTCTGTGGAAACTTCTGGAACATACAGGGACAAGCCTGGAAACAATAAGCTGAGCTATTCCAATAACAATTTAAGTATTGTTTCAATGCTTTTGATAAGAGAAAAATGCCTTTTGGCATTATTGGAAAGTCATTACTCAAATGGAAAGGTGATATTTAGCAGCAATATCAACAATATCATATGTCAATTGTGAAGTAATTGTTTATGGTTTATGATTAACAAAATTGGAATTTTCCTTTTAAACCCTGAATATTTATATTAGTTTTACAATTCATGTTGATTGCTTTCTGCATATAACTCAAAAAATGAATATAATTCTTTTTTTGTCCTGCCAGAAACTTGTGAACAGATAACAAATACTCTAAAAATAGGAATGAATTCAGCGCCTAAAACCCCACAATATACTTGATGGGAATAAATGTATTACAAGAAACTTATCTTATTACTAGGAAGAATACTTATTCTTGTCCTTATGACAGTATTCTGTATATGAAATTAGTGTGTGGACATCTGAGTCCCATATGAACTTGTTGGACAACCCATTCAAAAACCAAGAGCATTAATATGGAGTTGGATGTGTTGCTACAAGCCATAAGTGTTAAATCAAGTGATGGATTGGGGGGAATGTTGAGAATTGGTTTCTACACTTATCAAATCATGAATCTATGGAGCTGTTTGGTGCATATACAATTCTAAAGAAGTATCAAACTGTTTCCACATTTGGTTAATGTACAATTGCCTCAGGTGTCTTTGTGTGTCTTTCATTTACCCTACTCCTTCCTGGCAAACTCTAAACTCAACACTTTGGAGTGGTGCCTACATAATGTGAATTTACAGTACTGTGGTGTTGAGGTATCTACCTACATTTATTTACATACTTTAATATACTGTTAACTATTTTATGTATTTATTAATTAAAGTTGCCCCATAATTCGGCCCAAAGGGACCTGAACTCAGTCTGCTGGGTGGCTTGTCCTCTGAAATTCTTTTAGCTCATCCCACCCCAGTGAATCTGCACCTACTGTATCATTTGGAGGTTTGATCTAATCTGCACATGGTCTGAAACATTCATGTAGACTTCCTCTCTATGATGTTATGTTGGGTTAATTCTCCTATTTAAAAGGATTTAGTTGAGTTCTGCATTATAACCATGCATACAGTGTTATGTATTCCAGTTAACTTATTGTTAAAAATTGTTTAATTCTAGAAAAAACTCTAATATACAAGTTAGCTGATCTTTAAAAGCAGACTCTTCCTCCAAGAATAATTTGTTAGCTCTGCCCGCCTCTTGGAAACCATGCTGTGACCAAATGCTTTGACAAGGATAGATCTTTGTTGTACATGAAAAGCCAAAATGATTTTGATGCAATAGGGTTTAATAGTATTTTTTGACCTTTAAAGTTGACCCTTTGTTATATTTGGTGTACTTTTCAAATCTAACAGTTTGTGTTTTCTTTTTGCCTTGGTAACAGTTGCAAAACAGAAGACATGGAACAAGAAGGCCCTTTTCATCCTTGGAGTTTTCTTTGTTTTGGGAATCGCTGCTTTAACTGTTGTAGCAGTACTGCAGAATAAACCTCTCCCAGAGAACATTAAGGTAACAAAAGTCCTACAATGTAACAATCAAATGTTTGGGAAAACACCAGTACAAGATCACTCGTGCAACTGCTCCACAGTTGTTTATTTTAAGTGGATTGGTCAGTTTTCCAGTCTCTCTTAGGGCCCTTTTAGTCTCTTTTAGGGCCCTTTCACACTATGTGCATTGTGGAAGGGCCTGCATCGGACATTCTAGTCCACACTTAATGCCAAAGAATAACCAGCGTTTTGCTCTGTCTCCCATACAAGTGTATAGGATATGCTTCCTATACATCTGCAAAACTGTGAGCAGGAGTGCATAAACCCAAATACGGCCAGTGTGGAGGGTACACAGGTTTTTTATGTTAATGCTAGCCGGACTGCATTGCAGTACTAGACTGCACTGCAGCTGCGCTAGTGTGTAAGGGCCCTATGGGCATGTGTCCATTGTGTTTTTTCCCTGGGCTAGACATATGCAAAAAGACACAGGCAGGACAATTGCCCGCTGCTGGAGGCTAGCCCGCGGTTCAAGGAGTGTTACCATCGCATCTGTATCTTGCTGGCCCTTTCATTGATGTTTATGTCCCCGGCGACCGCCGCATCGCTACGAAGACACCACAAGGCTCTGTGTTGAAAACTAAGCAGTGGAGACCCAGTGCTTTAACAATGTGGAAGTGGACACTGTTCCATTCATTAAAATGGAAGTGCCCTGTCTGTGTCTGTTTTCATATGTTGGAAGCCTGTCTAACACAGGGGAAAAGATGCAATGGACACATGGCTAAAATGGAGCTTTACCCTTAGGGTGTACACCCTACCATGGTCAGAACATTTACAGGATTAATGGCCATCTTAATTGTGTCCAGCCCCTGGTTCTCAACAGAAGAAGGTAGCAAATAACGATGCTTGCAATTTATGTTAAAAATACAGAATACAATGTTGGTTTTATAATGGCCATATTTTAAACGAATGAACACTAATGTGTATGTAACTAAGTTTGAGAAGTCCATGTCCATACACTTCTATCTACAGTTGCATCAATGTGTCAGACAGCAATGATGTTAAATAATCATTTCATTTAATCTTGTCAGTTATTCAGTTGAATCTGTCACATAGATATTCAGATATAGGCACTAGAGAGATAATCTACAAGTCTGCATTTAAAAGATAACACATACACAAAAGTTGACTTGTAAAAGTCATGGCAACAGGAATTACTTTCAAAATATGTATTTGTTAAAAAGATGTCATGGTATTTTTCCAATGTCACACCATGTCCACATGCTTTGGACTATATAACTAACTATGTGACCAGTAGTTTAAAGGACACCATTATAGTATGGCCACTGAATTTCTTTTTTAGTTTGTTTAAAACTTTGTTAAGAAGTTGATGTAAAATAAAGTATGCAGTACTTCCCCAATAATAAACTGATCTGAGAATGTTATTATGCTGCACTTTTGGTGCCAAAGGACAGATCTGCTAAGGCATTGTCTTTAGAGAGAAAACCTTTTTTCCAGTTGGTGACAGTTTTTTTTAGACCGGTACCCAGCAGTCCTGTAATTGTTTTTTTTTTGGACTCTGTCCTCTATAGTTATAGTGACTTGTAGATGTTACATTACCCTTAGTTAATAACAATGATAGCTGGAGAATGCAGGGTCATTTAACATCCTTCAAGAAAGCTTGGTGTTTGAGAATGGTAACACATAATTAAAATGGCAGAGCCCACTCAATAACATCCCTTATCTGCTCCTGCCGTCTTTATTTTCATTGTGTGACTCTTATACAAGTAAGAAGATCATTAGTGTCAGCTTCAGACTGCAACATACCATTTACCAAGTCTGGGAGAGATTCCAGGGCTAAACATGCTGACAAATGTACAAGATTATATACACCATTACCTCATTAGACAGCTTTTACACTTTTCAGAGTACCAGCCTGTACTTAGCCTATAGCAGCCACATGTGCAGATGTGTGATGGAAGTACAGGGACTTCATTAATTATTATAAACAAATTAAAAGCTAACAATACAATACAATACATAGCCAAAAGTTTTCTGAAAACATGAGCATAAAAAGTATGTTATATTCTGTTCTGCTTTCTGCAGTATGGCATTGTACTAGATGCTGGTTCTTCACACACAAATTTGTTCATTTATCGATGGCCTGCAGAGAAGGAAAATGACACGGGTGTTGTTCATCAAGTAGAAGAATGTAAAGTAGAAGGTTAGTAAATCAGAACAATTTTTATTTGTAGCTTTGTCCCCTAAAAGTGAACCTGTCTCATGCTCTTCACAAAAAAGCATATATGATGCCCATGCCTCACCAACATTAACATAAACCTGCTAAGTTGTCCTTATATATTAACTATCCTAATATCATGTGCTTTCATGTGTATGCGTGGTTCCAGGAGGAATTCAGGGAATTCAAAAGAGGGGCCAGACCGAGAGCTTGTAATGGCTGCCCAGCATAGGTGGCCCTCATGCCCCCAGCACCATTGATGATTATTGACTATTGTATTCCATATTTGAGTAAAAATTTTAAATCCTTTAAGACACAACGCTCTGACACCCCACCACTTGTTCACTGCAATGCTCAGTATTAAGGCGGACCTACCACCAGAAATCTATGTTTTCATGAATTGCACTAGAAGTGCAGAATAGGTAGGAATGCAGTATAAAAAAAACTTACCTGTAATAAGCAATTTAAGAAGATAACCCCACAGCTCACTTCCGGGTTCTGGACTGGGCAAGGCAGCGCGTCACAAGAGCGCTTTCTTTTTTGGGTAATCCAGTGATTCACATAATTATATTAAGGGAAATTCCTTAAGAAGATCATTGAACGCCCCCAGTGGCCACACGTGATATTGCACCCCGAGTTCAATGATCAACTATGGGAATTTTCCCCCCCAAAATTTTGTGAATCACAGGTTTACCCAGAAAACAAAGCACTCGTGACATGTTGCCTTGCCCAAACCAGAACCCGGAAGAGAGGGAGAGCTGCAGGGTTATCTATTAAATTGGTTGTTACTGGTAGTTTTTTTTTTTACTGCATTCCTCCCTATTATCGGCACTTCTACTGCCATTCATGAAAACATAGATTTCTGGTGGTAGGTCTGCTTTAAGGTGGATGTTCGCACTCATCTAGGCATTACTCATACATACATTACTAATTGCAGGGAACGAGCAGATAGGAGCCAGAGCATCTTTTCGAAAAGGTGACAATGGGTTGGATTAAAACGCTAAACGGGCCAGATCTGGCCTCCAGGCCATAGTTTGTTCATGTCTGACATTAAGTGTACTTCTCTTAAACTAGCCATACACATGCTGATAGTATTTCCGATCGATAAAAACAGATAGATTAATACCGATGCTGCAATCGTTTATCAATGTACTTTAAGCCAAAATGGTACCACATAGGGAAACCGATTTTTGATAGATTTTTTTCAGTTTTGATCCGAATATGTCATCGAAAATAATCGTTAATTCTATCGGAGGATGGGAAGTGATGTAGGGGATATGGAAAGGAGCGGATAGGATAATGTATGGTTATTTCATATTTTATTTTTACAAACATTCAAAAAAGAAATGTGGTTGTTATTTGATCAATCCATCCGGTCACCAGCTGCAACATGCCGGTGCCGGAAGTTTATATATGCTAATAAGCATTATCTGCAAGAATTCAGTCGGGAAACCACAAAACACTTGCCCGTTGTTCCCAGACCAATAAAAAATATTTTACTTGTTCGATCACTTCCCGATCGAAATTTTCACTAATTTGAATCGGACTTGATCTATCGTACCATGTAGACCTGCACAGATTTCATGCTGATCTACTACTAACATTGGTCGGGTTTTATCGTTTGGATATATTATCGGTCCGTGTATGGCTAGCTTAAGTAATATTTAAGTTATACTATGGAGTAAAACAGGATTGGGCTCTGCTTGTATTAACCCTAGCTAGCCCTGGCTGTCCAAACGTGATCCTATCCCTAGTGAACCCTACTAGAAAGCACTTGCCCTCTAAAGGCCCCCATACACGGGTCGGATTCCGACCGGATTCCGGGACGATCGATTCCGGGCGCGTGCACGCGAAACGATTGTGCCGGAATCGCGTGCAGCCCACCTTGTCCGATCGTTCGCGTCTGATTGATCGGGGGCCCAGAATCGGATCCGACAGAGAACCAACATGTTGGTCTTTCTGATCCGATTCTGCACACATCAGGGGGAGTTGCCATTTGGGAAGTAAGCGATCGGATGCGGAATCGTCCAGGAATCCGTGGGACAAGGTGGTATGCAGCGATCGGATACTCTTAATTGGCCGATTCCCGCTGAGATCGCCGGAATCGATCGGATCAGTGATCAATCGGCCATGGAATCCGACACGTGTATGGCTAGCTTAAGAGTGCAATATAATCCTGCTGTTGGTTGGGATAGGGTAGAAGCATGATTGGCATCTCTGGACACAACCTGCCTATAGCAAATGGCAAGGTAAAGACTTCTATTGGTTGTGATGGGGTTGTGCTAAAGCGTTTTAAAACATTTAAAAAGCCATTGCTGGATCCTGGGGCCTATGTCATGGAGGAGCTAATATATCTGTGGCTTCTATTTGTTTGTATATCTTTGTCCCCCACTCATCCATGCGTGTGACTAATTTAAACTCTAGTGTGTTTCTAAAAATGGATATCTTGTGTGATTAATGTGCCTTTTTCTTCTAATTTAATCCAAAGCTGTGAATGCCAGTTAGATAAAACATACGTTTTGGCCATCATCCATCAGTGTTAAATTTGGACCTAAAGTAAAGTACAGCAGATTTCTGAAATGTTTATTTTATTTCTGTCTCACAGTGCCAGAGTCGTATGTCTGCCAATAATAAGTCTGGCAAGTATCCAGAAAACAACAAAATGCTAAGTTACTAAATGACCAAAGCACGCGCTGAGAGCGGATAGCTCGCGGTCACTAGCCAGAGTTTATCATTGTGTCAGCTAATTTGAAAATTTTACCCAGCCACGTACTGTTAACCTTAGGATCTCTATGTCTCTTCTAAGAAACTCAATTCCACAAGAAATATTAAAATTATTACTATAATTGATTGTTAAATGCACTTATACACTGTTGATTCACTCTCCTGCTATGTACTAAACTCAATAGTTTGCTATCCAGCATGAATAAAGCTGGCCACACACGGGTGGCCACACTCCCTTGCAATCGACTGACGAACAATTACAGTGTGGTGACGTCACCACGCTGTGATTGATTGCGGGTCAATCATACGGTAATCAATGTGCACCACATGGGCACATCAATTACTATACGATGGGGACCCTAGGTCTCTCCTTTCCCCAGCCGGAGAAGCAGCCAGCCTGCACGTCCCCCCTCTCTTCTGACAGAGCTGGGTCCATACTGGCCATGCCCCCTTCACACACACACACAGCCATAGCTGATCACAGCCTGTGTGTGCGGCTCAGCTGTCAGCCCATCCATTACATTGAATGAGGACAGTGCTGTTTACAACATGTTGGAAACCTGTTTGGTCGAGTTCTTTCGAGCAGGATCCATTGATCCTGCTCCAAAGAACCGTGGATGGCTCAGATGAAGAAACAGATTAGAGGAACATCGGGAGCTGTGAGCATGCACAGCATCCAAAGTTCCTCTAATCTGTTACTTCATCGAGCCGTGTATGACTGACCCACCATAGGTGTGACAATTCAATGCATTGCCGTCACTAATGATGACTGTGATGTGTGACAGAGATGTTGTCATCTTTTTAAATTTCCTGCACTCCTCATTCATTGCAATGAGGAATGCTTAGAGGCTGTTGTCTCCAGGAGGATGCACCCACGTCACATGATCACGCAACTGCATTGTCTGCAAGGCAACGTTTGGACACCTCTAGGCATTATGTGCACTCATTGCAGAGAACAAGCAGAGGGGAGCATCTTTTCAACAAGGTGACAGAGGGCCAGAAAAGAAAACTATATAGGCCGGAACTGGCCCCTGGGTCTTAGTTTGCCTATCCCTGCTAATAGGTGTATAAACAAGGACATTGAAGCAGACTAAAAGCGCTAAATTTTTAAAAACACCATTAGCATTCACTTTTAATCACAATAACAATTTCAGTATTACATTCGAGTAATAAGAATGACATATAATTGTAATCTGAAGAAATTTCTCCTTTCCTTGACAGGCAATGGTATATCTAGCTACTATCAGAAGCCAATGGATGCTGGCGTTTCTCTGCAGACATGTATGAACAAAGCACAAGACATTATACCAGTGAGTAAGCACAAAGAGACCCCCTTGTACTTAGGAGCTACTGCTGGAATGCGACTACTCAGGTATTATCAATGGCACCTTAAGCCAGTTCATGCACAAGTCATTTACAGCAAATACATAGTTATGAATTGTGTTTATAGACTTAAATCTAACTAAATGAGTGTACTACAATTCTTTTTCTCTCCTAACTTTGTGAGCTGATTGCAAAGCCTCTAGTATCATCACCAAAATTGCTGGAGCTGTAGAGAAGGGTTGTGAGAACATTTGAAAAAAATTTGTTTTTCTGTAGCACATGTATTTTTTGCATAAATTAAGTTCAAAGTTAAAGTTGAAATTCCGATTTTTTTAATTTTTACTTGACTTTGTGGTATACCACCCTTCTCTACATCTCCAGCAAGGTTGGTGATGATACCATGTTAAGAGGCTTTGCAATTAACTCGAAATTGTCAAAATCGTTGCATTTTTAAAAAAATATTCGACCATCTCTTGAAGGAAGTCAGCAATGACCACTTTAGTGCATATCTTCACCTTTTATGCTTGTTACTTGATGGTATACCCCCTGGTATCAAAGACGTCTAAATTGTCTAAACTATTAATTGTTACAGATCAAGAATCAAACCATGTTTTCTGCATTTGCAAACGTGATCGATCGGTCAAAAATCGACCTGTGTATGAGAGCCTTAAGAGAGGGGTCACTGGGCACTGAGGCTAATGATCTGGAAAAGCGACACAATGTCGACTAAACTGTACACGTTCAGATTTTCCAGTACGATCGACTTAAATCTGTCAAGCATATATAGCGTACAGTTTTGTTGTTGTGACCAATGGATTTTGATAGTGTTTAGCCAATTTGTATATGGTAATAGTACGATGTAAAAAAAAAAATAGTCCGACATCAACATACTTCAATTTGTTGGATGATCAAAAAATCTAAAAGCAATCAAATATTATTTTTCCATGTGAGGTATATTTTATTCTTGATTTAAATAAATTGATTGTTTTAAGACGTTTGTACAGGAAAATCTGAATGTCTAAGGGGGCCTTTAGGTGGATGTTTGAAATCCTGCAATTAATCCCTGCACAAAAACTGGGTACCACAAGCTTCACAAAATGGGGTTCTATGTCTGAGCAACTGCATGCAAGTCATAGCAAACCCAGTGCCAAGCATCATCTTTATTAAATATACAATATAATGTTACAGAAGCGAAAGCTGTGTTGCTATATCTTTGTAATTGCATATATTTAAATTTTTTACATCAGTACCCAGAACTTCCGCGCATTACTTTCACAATATGCGTATGTACAAACGCTGATTTGCGTAATCAAGGTAATCTGTGGAAAGAACCATGCATTGCGTTCGCAATATGTGCATGTACAAGTTCAAATTCGCACAATGAAGGTAATCTGCGGAAAATACCATTCATTGCGTTGCCAATATGCGCATGTACAAGTGCCGATTTGCGCAATGAAGGTAATCTGTGGAAAGTACCATGCCATGCGTTTGCAACATGAGCATGTACAAGTGCCAATTCGCACAATGAAGGTTATAATGACTGGAGATCACAAATTCTTGAATTTACAATTATATTGTGAATATTCTGTGAAAATGTTGCGATATTTTGCTGCCTATGCTGCTCATCATTAGACAGCCCATAGGACATGTTTAGATGTATATAAAGCACCCCTTTTTAGCAACCTAAAGTAGTTTCTTAACTGCACAGCATAAAACGTATTTGTTCTGTAGTGAATATCCTGTATATCCTGAATAACATGCTTTATGTTTATTTATTTTACGTTATTATCACTTATACCTTTTTATTTATTTATTTATATTATTTCAGGCTTAGGAATTCCAGTTTGGCAGATGAAGTCCTTGCATCTGTGCAAAATACACTGCGATTAACTCCCTTTGATTTTCAAGGTGCCAGAATAATTACAGGACAGGAAGAGGGAGCTTATGGCTGGATCACAATTAACTATCTCCTAGGAAACTTCATACAAGTCAGTACACCCTCTGTGCGGTAATCTGCTCAGAGCACGTGTTTTATGTGTTGTCCTGTGTTGTTAGCAAACCAAAAATTTGAGAGCAGCAGTAATTTTGTGCAGTGTGGTCTTAACTATAGGCTACTGTGCTGTAATCAGTGTTACAAAAATAAAATGGGTGGTATTTATCGAAGTGTCTGAGGTGTGAACTGTCTCAGATGGTCTGTATTTCCACAAAGCAACCAAACAGAGTAAAACATTCATTCTTCATCTGTTATTTTTCAGGGCCAGTGTATTTTTATTTTTTTCAGGACTATGGTGTCTTCTTTCCTTACATAATGACAGCACATGTAGGATGACTGAGCCATAGCGACATTGTCCGTCCCCAACTTAGCCAAACTAAAATAAACACAAACGCCACTTTATTATTTGGATAGTGTATTTATATATATTATGCAAATATATAATACATGCCACAGCTTGAATAGCAAAAAACAGTACTCGTAACATTATTACAGATATGGATCCCCGACAGTGCCACCATCTTCAAATCCATTACTTCCACCAACCATACCAGCCACCAGCCCTTCCATAAACTAGGTCGGTGGGTACCTTTTTGTAACGAAAAACTGGATGGGGTTTAACCCCGCATAACCAAATCACCAGAATTTAGTGACTGTACTTAAGAACCAACACGTCACCTTCCAAATTCTGTTTAATTTCCCCGGCACTGCTGAGGTTCCGCCATGCTGTGACAGGAAAACAGAAAATGAAGGGTGGGTGGGTGAACTCCAGATCCAAAGAGGCCATCCCTTCAAGTTCACACCCTGATGAAGCCTCCCTAATCCAACCTCTTCCCCCCCCCAACATCCCAACCCTAACTTCCTGTCGCCACCAGTCACCCTAGTCAAGGCGCCCTCCCACTTTGCCTTCATCTTAGTTCCCGGGCCTATATTCTGTTCCACCAGAAAATTGCACTTGTATTCCAACAGGGACAAGACACTGTCCAGCACTGCTAATTTTACATCAAAGTTCTTAGATTTCAAAGTTCGGAAATTAAGTAACCTAATTAGCATTTTCTTCAGCTATAAAAACATTATTTTCCTTTTAAAAGAACCCTGTCTCAAATTCAGGATTTGATGCATAATGCTAAAAAAACAAATGCATGTGTTGAATAACTTTCCTAACATCCTTTCTCTTTTCACACCAGAGTTCACCTTGGTTCAAGATTATAGCAAGTTCTAAAGTGGGAACTTCAGGTGCTTTGGACCTCGGAGGGGCCTCCACACAGATCACATTTGTATCCGATGAAGACATTGAATCCCAAGATAATTCTTTGCGCTTCCGCTTGTATGGGAAGTCTTATAACGTCTATACACACAGCTTTCTGTGCTACGGGAAAGACCAGGCTCTCCGTCTGCAGCTGGCCAACAGTATGATGGTATTTATCAACCCATATTATAAGAAACCTTTATGTATAGAAATATACATTTATATAAATATATTCAAATAATGAGATCCAACATTGTGAAACGTATGTATTAATCAAGAGTATTATCATGTTATAATCATGTTGTATCATGAAGTTTAAGGAGAGAATATTTATTTATTCATTAACCTCCTGTGCATTACGCACGAGGCGTGTTTTTTTTAAAAGCATGGGCCGGCAAACACAGCGAGGCATATAAAATGTCAGAGGTGCCCAGCATGATTTCGGTGGCACCAGTGATATCGGAATTGTGCTGGGAAAAAGCGATGCCCCTCCATTTACATGGAGGTCTATGGCAACGCCTGCCCCCGTCCCCTTCGTGACCGGTGACGTGATCAGTGGCGGACCCGGAAGCCAATACACAGCTTTAAGGGGGAATCCAGCGGACAGGTAAGTTTCCCCTCAGTTAACTTGGGTCAAGTTTTATAATGGATGAAACTCTACCCGAGTTAACACCCAGGAGGTTAAAATGTATGTTCATTTAAAATTGGATTTTAGGCAGATGTTTTTAAAAAAAAGCTTAGGCAGGAACAACGGAAAACTGCAACAGATGTTTGAATGATAAGACTAATGCGGTATGCATGTATATGGATGGACTACATCGACATCCCTGTAAAGGAATGCGATTAATGCAGGGAGGATTGAAGCAGCCCATAATGCAGTGGAAACCTAGTCTAAAGGTAGCCATACACGGGTCGATTTCCCACACGATTTCTGGCCAATCGATCACCAGGCGCGTGCACGCCGATCGATGGACGAGGAATCGAGTGCAGCCCACCTTGACCGATCGATCCCGCCCGATCGACATGGCCCCCAAATGGGATCGGCCAGAGAACCAACCTGTTGGTGTTTTCTGATCGATCGGGCACACATCAAGGGGAGTTGACATTTGTGAAGCGATCGATCAGGAACAGAATCGTCCAGGAATCGGTGGCCTAAGGTGGTAGGCACAGACTTGATTGGGGGGCGATCGATCGACGCCTGTGGCTTCACCGGAATCGATCGGATGGGCGATCACACTAGCTTTAAACAACAATTGGTGAAACATCTTTGTATAATATAAATTGTTAACTACATTTTAAATTCTCTTCAAAGAGACAATGGTTGCTGTTAAACATTCTGGTTTAAACATTAGAGGAACTTTCCAGCTTATTACCAGTGCATAGTTCAAAAGCTAGTTTTGATAACTCTGCACATGGCATGGGAGGCTTGTACACAGCAGAAGGCATAGTTTAATATTTACAGAGGAAAACCCTAACTGTTGAAGTTAAACTTATATATTAGGCCAAAAGTAGAGTTGATACAGCGTAATGGTAAACATTCTTTTGTTCCAATATTTTGATATTATGTTGCTGGCATTAAATTTAAGGTGACGCTTTACATAAAATAATTTTTAGCTCCAGGAGTTGATGTGTATTTCTACGAATTCCAATTAAGTATACAGTATAAATACTTTGTAGGCCATAACATTTTGATCTTGTATCATGTATATTTTAGACAGTTCCCCAGTATTTTACAATCATGTTATTGCTCTTCCTGTCATGATTAAAGCACAGGTTCACAGATTTATAAAAAAAAATGTAAACCTTTGACATGCATTGTCATATGAAGTAGCTTATTGAATATACTGTTTATAAACTTGACAAACACATATTGCCTTATATGTGTTAAATGGGTAGGTGTGGATGGGGCCCTCATTTTCAAACGTGTGAAAGTCAATCCTTTCACACGTGTAAAAATTAGGGCCCCATCCACACCTACCCCTTAACAAATTTCCATAAGATACCTTTGCTGCTAAATCTTTGACCTTGTTTTTAAACTTAAAGGGGTTATTACATCATGCTAAACCAATAGTGGGATGTCCATGCATTCATTTTCCTGGGTAATAGTGTTTTATCCCTTTTTATATTCAGTAACTGAATGGGAGCAGAATTGTAAGGCTAGAATTTGGTTAATAAGGGAAAAGTTTGCTATAGTGGTTAATAAAACAAAATAAATCACTGTTTGTTGGTGCCAAAAAAAAGTGCAAAGGATATCTCGCTAAGCCTGTTCTATAAATATAACATTTTTATAAATAATTTTAAAAAATAGTTTTCCTGTTTGCACTTCCTAGTTTATAGAACAATAGGTTTACCAGTACTACAGCTGCTATTTTAGGAGGCTCTCACACTTCTCTATTATTACCTATCCTCCTATCCAGTTAGAGATGAGATGCTGAATTTCAAAATTCAAATGCAATATAGAGTACTGTGTTAGCCATCGATGAATACAGAAGGGTTGAATACAGAAGGGTTGGAGTTTAAGTGATACCCTTTATTGGCTAACTGGGACATTGCTTTAGGGAGATATTCTTTGCACTTTTTAACAACATGCTTCTCTAATGACCTGACCTAGCCAATAAAGGGTATCACTTAAACTCCAAACTTTCTGTAGAAATGAAAATGCTAAATGCGCACAGAAGTTGAGCTAAACTCTGCAGTTTATTTGTTTATCTTCACTCTTCATGCAATTTGTTTGCTAATGTTGATCTATCTATGAGAAAATAGTTTGATGGTTGACCTGTTCCACATCATTTTGGGATTGGGATATTAATACTTACTCTAGTTGTGAGGTCCAGTAATATGTAGAACAGAATTAGAGTTGTTGCTTTTATAAACAAGTGGAACATGAATTGTGTATGCATATTTAATTTAGATTTTACCCTGGGCAGACAACTTACCACGTTTCCCACAGACCTAACAAATTTAACATAGACATAAGAAAAATGTAAAGCCCCCCATACACCTTCAGATTCCTCCATACAACTTTCATGAGACCTACCAACAACTATGTAGTATAGTGACCTCCCTGATAGAATACATAGTGATTGGAAGGTGTAGAAAGGTCCTCCTATTACATGGTTTTGGTAATAGAAAAGTTGGTTGTACAGAAGTTGCATGGTAATTGTATGTGGTGTATGGGGGGCTTAAGTGCTCCTCTGCTCCAGGCTTTAAATAATTTAACAGTCTGTGTTGATAAACCCTGCATTGATGGACTTTAGTATGCTCAAGAGATTTTACATTCCTACACAAGTATATGGAAATGCAAAACTTACTTAAAGCGGGTCAAATGTTGTAGTAAATCCAATAGTACATCTCTTACTTTCTAATCTAGGGATAATGTTTCACCAGAGAGTAAATTGTAAAAGAAATATAACAAGAACAAATAACTTGCTGTCAGACATAGATGCACTTTAATTTCTGGTGCTTGGAGCATGGATAACGATAATATCATACAGTAACTATGAAGCATACAATTATCCAGTATATAGATAGATTGATAATGGAAGGACAGATAGATAGATAGATAGATAGATAGATAGATAGATAGATAGATAGATAGATAGATAGATAGATAGATAGATAGATAGATAGATAGATAGATAGATAGATAGATAGATAGATAGATAGATAGATTGTTTATACTGTACCCTTCATCTACCTAATACATAGCGCTTAGCCTACCTCTTGATCAAAAGTGTCTTCCATACTTGGCAAAAATAAACCCATAAACCCTAGTTTATTTTCTGTAAAACTTTAAAGAGAAAAGTTTGAGCTTTTGCTTCACTAAAAACAGCCTAAAGCCCCCCATACACCTTCAGATTCCTCCATACAACTTTCATGAGACCTACCAACAACTATGTAGTATAGTGACCTCCCTGATAGAATACATAGTGATTGGAAGGTGTAGAAAGGTCCTCCTATTACATGGTTTTGGTAGAAGAAAAGTTGGTTGTACAGAAGTTGCATGGTAATTGTATGTGGTGTATGGGGGGCTTAAGGAATAAAAATAGGAAGTTATGCCTCAGCACCTAACAAAATGATGTGGTTTTATAACTCCAGTCCATAATAAATACCTCCACTAATCCCAGCAACTTTTCCCTCTCACCAATAATCCATTAATCCTTCCTAGTGTCAGTGTTGGAGTCATCGCTAGAGTTAAACAGACTAAAATACATCTTGTGGCAGCATGTTCAATCACTTCGTTGAGTGTATTCTAAAACCTCATAATTGATGCGGAAAAAAAAGCGCATCTCAAACTTAACTCAGCCATGTTTTCGTGCCAGCTGCACAATGGCAACAATTAACTGTTTTTATTGTTCCATGTACTTCGTATTGGGTTTTTATATCACTTGCTGTAAATAGAGTGGGTTTTAGTTGAGATAATTGTTTCAACAAATTGCACGTCTTGTAATGCTTCTAAAAACTTTTCACTGTGGCAGTTTTGGAGTTCTAGGTATTTTTGGAAAAAATATTGAGCTGCCATAGCGTGAAAGATTTTGGATAGTTAAAAGTGTACAATTTTCTAATTGTTTCCTGCATATTGCTAAAACTTCTACTGAAATGTACCTCCAGAGCTACTGTTGGATGTATGAGAATTAAACTATGGGACCTGACCGTGATAAGTAGATCTAATATAATATGGCTGCCCATAGCATAATAAATACATGAACTGAGTATGCATTTGTAAAACATGTTAATATGTATTTGATTTTAGAACATTGCATAGTTAACATATTAAAAATGTTTCCAGTTGCAGAATGGACAGAACATCACCCTCCTGGATCCTTGCTTTAACTCAGGATATAAGCGGAATGTCAGTACACTGGACCTCTTCAGCAGCCCCTGTTTGTCTGGCCTGAGATTCCTCACACTCCCACAGACCATTCAAATTCAGGGGACAGGCAACTACCAGCTATGCAAGAACAAAGTCCAGCCCATTTTCAATGTATCTCACTGTGGCTACTCGCGGTGTTCATTCAACGGCATTTTCCAGCCAATGCTGCAAGGAGAGTTTGGGGTGAGTATGTATTCCCATCACCATTCATGGTTTCTGGCTTTTCAGTACTTTAAGCAACAGGATTTTATGTCATCTTCATTTTTCTGGGCTCACATGCATTATAAGGACCTCAAATTAAAAAAGATGTTTGAAAAAGGCTATAGATGTACATCAGCAGATCTTTAATCAGAATTTTCAGTGGCTGGAACCTGTTCTGTACCTGTTCACACTTGCCTATTTGCATTTTAGTAGACACACACGAAACAGTGTGAATCTAAAACTCTTTCCTCTCCTTGTGCACCTACCCACACATTCAGTAAAAATCTAGCCATCCATAGATGTCTCGATTTCGAGGTATATTGTGCGATCATGAGGGTCCCCATCCAAAATATTGAATGGGAATCGATGTGCACACTGGTAAGCATAGATTCCCAGTCCGCTCGACGATCTGATGGCAATCTACATGTCTATGGCTTTAGTTACAATTAGAGAGCATAGCTTTAAGCCCCGCACACACAGGTCAATACACATGCGATCGACCCGCTTGGTGACGCAAGTCGCTGAATGATTGATCGTTTGGCAAATCAATGCACACCACTTTGGGCAATCGATTCCTAGTCGATACTTTGCTTGAACATGGATTTTCCAGCAAGTTGGTTCCCTGTTCGATCTACATTTCTTCAAGCGGGATAGGCTTTAGCCATCTGCTGTCATTGAGATCTAGGTGGAGTTCAATAATGTTTACCTGTCAGTACCGTTTGCCTTATGGGGACTGATCTACACAGTCAGAGCAAAATGAGGCCAGTGCTGAAGGAAAGAGTTGGGGTGACGCCAGTGTGGTGGTGTCTATAGCTAAAGGACAAAGCAGAGAGCCGCTCTTTATCACGGAGGAGGTAAATATTACAAAATGAGCACACAGGAAAATAAATATGTCATAATTAAAACAATAAGAAGCTGAAGCTTGGCATTTGCAACCCTTTAAATGTGATAATTACAAATGATGCCATCAGTCATTTTTCAAGATAACATGTTTCTCAGATTTACAGGCTATTGAGTACATGAAAGGCAAGTGATGATTGATGATGTGATCATATCATGATAATGTGATAATGTGATGTTATCCAAGAAAAGGCCGGTGTTGCCCTGTTTTGGACAACCTTTGTTGCTCTTGCGATTTTCCCACCACAATCAGCTTGTAGTGGTTCCCATGTGTGAGGGTCTTGTCGTTGCAAAGGAAGTAGGGAGCCTTAGGCTATGTATTTCCACCATGAAAGAAAAGGAATACATTGACCACCAAGTGTTTTCCTAATGCTGTATATTCTGGTTTTCTGCAGGCCTTCTCAGCTTTTTATTTTGTTATGGACTTTTTAAAACTCGCCAAGGAAAAAGCATCTCTGGACAGCGTGAAGGAGGCAGTTGAAAGACATTGTTCTAAACCATGGAGTGAGGTAATGGTATATAAATATATACATTTCTGCATGTAAAAATAAATATTCTCTATGTTGACGATTTACTGATAATGCTAAAATATACGTCTCAATCTTTTTTTATTTTTTGACTTTTTTTTGAGATTTTACAGTTGTCTCTAGAATGAGAAGTGAGGATAATTCATTTAATCAGAATACTTGTTCTGGGGACAACTGTTTATGAAGGGATTTCTGCTTTGTAGAGTCCTTGGGATGAGGAAATCTCCCTAAGAACCCTCAAGCCTCCTATACACCTTAAGATCACATACAATTTCTATTAGATCTACAGACAACTATGTAAGATAGCGACCTCCCTGATAGAATACATAGTGATTGGATTTTTTTTTTATACCATGTTTCGCTGAAAATGAGACAGTGTCTTATATAATTATTTTCTCCCAGAGATGCCAGGGGGGGGTCTTATTTTTTCATGAAGAAGAATACAGCACTGGGGTATCAGGGTGATGGATCACTTAAAATGACATGGGGGATCAGAGGGGGAAATCAAAATGGCACAGGAGACTCAGAGAGGGGGATTACCATTTTAGTAACCCCTTCTGATCCTCCTGTGTCATTTTTATGCCCCTCTGACCCCCCTGTCCAGAATTAGAGTATTGTATCTTCGGGAAACCTTATTTATGGGGGGGATGCCTTTTATTTCAGCATGAGGCAAAAATGTGAGGGTGCTTTATTTTCAGGGGACGCCTTATTTTCGGGTAAACAGGATAGTAGAAGAAAAGTTGATTTTGCAGAAATTGTATGGTAAGATTGTAAGGTGTACGGGGGGGCTTTACCTAGTCTATCCATAAAATAAATACAATTTACGGTTTAAGGTAGCCTTTTTATGCAACACAACTGCCATGATTACTCAATAGCATTGGTAGCCCATGAAATCCTTTATTTGATTGAAGTGATAACTTAATTTGACTGACTTCATTTTATTGATAACTTAAGATATTATAGACCAAACATTTGCAAACTTGATGCTGATTATTTTGTACACTTTCATTGTATTTAAATCAAGTGTGGAACTTTTCTATATACTATACATCATTTTCATAACCTTTCTGTTTTTGTATGGCAGGTAAAGAGAGAGTCTGGCAAGATAAAGGAGAAGTATCTCAGTGAATATTGTTTCTCTGGAGTATACATCTTAAGCCTCCTGGATCTTTATGGATTTAATGATAGCATCTGGGAGGACATCACATTCTTAGGAAAGGTAATATATATTCCATATCATACTTAAGACATCTACTGTTTTTTGTGCATAAGACCCACCCAATCATAAGGCCTAGCCATGGTTTTGTGGAGAAAATTAGGGGGGGAAAACAGGAGTAGAGCCACTACTAATGCACAGACTAATTTATGGAGACATACTTTACACAGTAAGTTCACTCTAAAACATGTTATTAATTGGGAGGCGTAGCGAGTCTCTGCCTATCACAGCAGGTAATGAGCCACTCATTAAGTATGCACATATGTAAATGGGAATATATATATATAAAAAAGTAAATGCATTGCACTAGTAAATGTTTTTGATAGGACATAGCTTTAAATGCTAAACTACCAGGTAGAGTTTGTCAAGAAACATTAGATTGTTTCACTAAATTAATTCACTGTGTCATTTCCACAGATCCATGGTAGTGATGCTGGATGGACTCTGGGGTACATGCTGAACCTGACAAACATGATCCCAGCTGAGCTTCCTCCTTCCCCTCCGCTGTCTCATGGTGGATATGTCGGACTTATGGTGTTCTTCTCCGTATTTTTATTATTCATCATTTTGACTTGCTGGCTGACATCCCGAAAACCAAAATGTCTACAGAAGGGCATAATCTAGAAGCTTTGCTGTATGTGACCGCCAGAGATGGACGAGGAGCTGCTCTGCAAGTTTTGGCTCGCCGTGGATTAATATGGTGACATTGCAGACTGCATCAACCAATCAGAGGAGGACAATGAACAGGGAAAGCAAGCTGCGCTTAAATGAAGGGCCATATGAGCTGACTATGATCCGAGTGCTGCCGTTCCTGAACGGGTCATTTTTTAAAACAACTTCCTATTTATGGAGAGTGTAATTAACATTTATCCTTTTCAGAGAGGGATAAGAAGACTGTGACTAGGAGACTTTGACCAATGAACATGGATGGCCGTGGGGCTCGTGTTCACAATTACAAAAAAATAAAATAAACTGATCTCAGGTTACATCATATAATTAGCTCTATTATTGTATTTTTATAAGTCTGTTTCATTTTTAATAGGTTACATTCCTTTGTCCTTGTCAAGAAAGCCATAGCATTGCTGATGTGTACCCAAACACACAATATATTTATAGATATAAAAAGGAAAAATGTTCCCCTGTCACTGTGGGTTTATGTGTGCTTGACCAGACACTGTGTTAAAGTTCCAGCAGTTGCTTCCATGCACGACATAATGGCTGTTTTTAATAAAAATTCCCTTAAAGGGGTTGTGTAGGTAGCATGCTGTACCCCAGTAATTTTTTACCAATCGAATAACCTTAGACTAGGCAGGAGGCAGGAAAGGTATTCCTGATACATCATTCGCTGTACTATCTTTGCTGTCTCCAAAAGAAATGTTACTAAGGACCAATGAGATTTACACTTGCTAAAAAAGTTTGAATAGCATTTTACAACTGGAAACCGCAAGGAGTTTTGACAGTACATGGTTTAGGAAGTATACTCCTAGGAACCCTGTGAGATGGCCACGGGAGTCTGGCGGCAGTGGATCAGAGAGAATTTAAATAAATTGAATGAAAATTTAGCTGCAATATTCAGGATAAGCTCATTGGAAGCTTACACTTTTAATTTTACATGCATTTTATTGTAACAGTTTTGTTTCATTAGCACAAATGTTTCGCAGCATCTTCAAAGGATCATGACATGACTAGTGCACACTCGTTTTTACCAATCATGCATGTTTATGCACCACAGAGTGCTGTAGGATTGCATGCAACCTGTTTAGGCTAGCAGTATTAGATCAGAATTCTTTTTAAATATTTTGGGCTTATCACAGCCTCTTACCACTGCCCAAAAAATTCCAAAATTCTTTTTTTCCTAGAGTATGTCTACCTGTTGCTTTTCTTTAGCTGCTGAGTATATAAACTGCATAATGCATGCATTCCAGTTTGAGTGATGTATTTATCGCCATTGCTTGATCATGCAGCACTGCACATACTGTGTGTGCCGTGACATGCAAGGTGCAATTGTAAAATGTAGCCACCAGGAGGCGCAAATAGACTTAAGTCACTGTTCATAGTCACTGGTACATTTCTGCAAATCCTTAACTTGTTTTACCTGAAGGCACAGCTTCTTTTGAAAAAAAAAAGTAATGGTAAATGTTCACATTTTCTCTAAAACAGAAATAGATAGGAATACAGGAAGTAAAGGAAAATCAGGAAGTAAAGACACAGAAGGCAAATATGAAAAAAAAAAAAGGAAAAACTGACCCTAGTCAACAGCAATAATATTTGCATTCATTGTTTTAACTTGATCTGGTAAAACCAAAATGTATGTAATTTTGTACAGACTGATGTAAACAATGTTTAAATTAATGCACAACTGCCAACATCTCTCCTCTAAGGCTAAATTTACACTGTCCTTTGCAAGGTCGTTTTCTGGTCTTTTAAGTGACCAGAAAACGACCTTGCTTTAAGTTTAAAATGGAATTCAACTAGCTAATTTAAAGAACAGAAAATGTACTTTCTTTAATCAAGCAATGCGTTTTTTGTTCGTTTTTTGAAAGCCTTCTGTCGTGTTCAGAGGGTTGTTTGCTCGTTAAATGACTTGATTGACTTCACTGGTGAAGCTCTGAAAAGCAACTTCAGCACTTTACAAAGCTTTTTTCACTTGTTTTTTTTGTCTTTAAATAAACGACCTGGGAGTGGCTATCCAACTTTTCCATGCACCCTGCAGGGTCAGGTGACCTTTGTAGTCCCTCCCGTGGCTGCTTGAACACCCAATCAACACCCCCCATCGTATTTCAGGCTTAAAAGCTACATTGTGTAGAAAGGTCTTTGCTTTAAAGTGTCAGTAACGCTTTCTGCCACCGGAGGGCGCCTGGGAAGCTTTAAACGTGTTGTTCGAATAACGAAGGTATGACAGGGGGGCGCGGGCACTCATTCTTAACCTGTGTTTAAATAGGCAGGGGGAGCTCGATAATGTAAGTAGAAAATGGGGGCCCTGCAAGGAAAGTTTGGGAACCACTGAAATAACCACAGTGTAAATTTACCTTAAAACTATTAAGTGTCTGTCTTCTGCCCATGTTGTTGTTCATGTTCTCTCAATGGTCCTGGCAGTGGATGGGAGCTTATTGTCAACATTAGCCATAGGCTGAGTTCAAGAATAGAAGATCCTCTGAATCATACACTTTATTTACAATATTACAAATGAATTACAATGACACTGTACCTGCAATATTCCAGAACTGGTCATTTATAAAGCTATTTTTAAGCATCTGACCGGTTTTACTTGAAGGCTTGTGTAGAATATCATAGTAAAGGGCTAGTGAACATGAGCATTTGTGGTTTGCTTTTATCATGATGGCTTTGGATGAAAGTTTGGATTCACCATAAATTGATGAGCTTGCAGCTTGTGTGTGCACACGCTTCAGATAATTGAATGTGGAATGGTCTTGTGTTGTTTTTTTGCTCAAGCTTGATTTGCTTTCATCTGCTTTTGACTTTTTCTGGGAACCATTGGAGCTATTTTGAGTGGCTCTGTTTGTATTGCCTATGAGATTCTTCTAGCTGGTTTTGAATTTACTTTGACTTGTCAAAGATAGATATCTACAAGTACAGCTGATGTACACAAATTGCATTAAGCTTAAAGAATTAAAAAAAAAAAAAAGAATAACCCAAGAACAAACATTTAATATATTGCAAAGTAAAAGGCCCCTTTATGTGCTGGCAGTGTTAGCTTTCTTTTATTTTTAGATTGAGAACACATTCAGCAACCCTGTCATTTGTACTGGAAGAAAACCCCCAATTCCCTTAACTCCTTTGTATTAGAGAGCACAGAAACTGGACGTGCGTCTATATAACTGAGTCCATTATGGAGCAACGAACTGTGGGACTTTAACAGCACCTAACGGCATAGTCTTGGAGGCTAGATGTCACACTGAAGATACTTGTTGATGGAGTTAATAGTTGTGAGAATAGATAGTTTATTGGTAAGGCTTGTACATGTTACTAGAATGTTACCAAAAATACATAAAATAAAAATACATTGCTATACACAACCAAAATATTAATAAAATACATGATAATGATCAATGGTCTGATTATGTTCGCTAGGCGTTTCGTACATGTACAATTCTTACCAATAAACTGTTTATTTACTGTCACAACTATTAACTATACCAACAAGCATCTTCAGTCTAGACATCTAGAGGCCCAGACTATGATTTGTTGGGTGCTGTTAAAGTCCCTGAGTCTGATGCTTCATAATGGACTCAATCAAATGAACTGAAAACTTCAGTTTTTGTGAGTCGTGATTGGGATTTTGGCACCAACTGACGTAGAGGGTAGGGGTAGCCCCTTTCTTTTTCCCCTTGTATTAGAGATGAACAAAGGGAGACATGTAGGCCAGTCTGGCTCCCTCCATATATTCAGTGGAGTGAGTGTGTGTAGGTACCCAGGAATAGAAGGTGTGCTATATACATTATAACCAGTTGAAAATAAAGTGAAAAAAGCAAAAAGACGACAGAAAGAATACAGCTATTTCAAATAAAGACTAATATGTTGAAATATATAAGATTTTTGTATTGGGGTGTAGATAATCTAATAATATAGTGGAGAGGCAAAGATTAATATTCCCCATTTGTATCCTACCTTCCCAACCTACCTTGTTGCAATCGTCTTCTACTGAAAAATATCACGGACAGGGTGCTGCTACATAAATGTGTAGTTGTATATAAGAGACATGCACCCATTGATGGTTCCTACAATTAGAGCTGTTTTATAATAATTGCATAATCCTACAAATGATAATGCAAAATGTAGAATCGTATAACAACTTCTCAGGATCTACCTGGATATGACCTGTTTGCTACAGCACTTTTAACCTTTGCATATGTCTTTTTGACCATAAGACTGCATTTTACTTCCTGAAAGCAATCAGTTTAGTGCATGCTGCAGTGTTCATGTTACTTTCAGAATACACATGGATATTGTAATAACTAGTAGCAGCTATGTGGTCAGGAGGTGGTAAAAACTCTGCCTACATTGATGTGAATGAAGTGACCACATCTAGTGGGAATATACAGTATATGACCCAATAATTACCTACACTGAAAGTTGTGATTTTGCCAATAATGTGCTACATATGGTTTGGCAATGATTTTAAAGGGAATTTAACCTAAAATCTTTGTATTTTATGTACCTTATTCTATGTATGTAGTTCTATATTATATAAATAAAACATATCAGGTTTCTTAGTTGTGAACATTTTATTGAACATCTGGGTGTGTATGTCTCATAAGGGTGCAGTGTAATGGTTCTTACATTTTAATACTTGCCCAGTGACAAAGTTCACTGATCAGTGACTTTTCTAGCCTGTAAGGGACCCTATTCAAGGTCTTGCCTAGGGCTCCCTGTCGAGCTGGGGGGGGGGGGGGGGGGGGGGGGGGGGTTCTAGTGGTCAGAGGAGATGTTGCTAGTGGCAAGAGGTGAAGCTGTCGACTGGGGGGTGTTATATGACAAGAAGAAAAGCAACACGCTCCTTTTTCCTCTCCTTCCACCTCCACAACCTAGGACGGGAGGGAGGTCGCTCATGTCAGGGATGGTGTTGAATATGCCTAGACCAGCTTGGGGCCCTATACGCAGGCATATTCTGCATAGCGGGAGAAACAGCCCTGATCAATGCATTCTACATTCTCCATCCCACCCATCACAACCCCTCATATATGTCACCCTAGGAAAAAAGAATGTAAGGTGATAACTAAATAACATGCCTTGTGCCAAACCTGGGTGGCTAAATTGTGGTATGTGGAGATCAGTTTGCAAACCTAACACACAGGGATAATATGTGTTTTTCAATGATGTGTCCGTCCAATGAGATGAAAAAATTACAGCCACATAGATACATAGTGCCCTGTTGCTGTTGTAGTATAATAGCATGGGTAGCCATTTTATAATCTGTTTTATCGTTTTAAACAAATAAAAGTATAAGACTAGAACAACAGTGAAATAGGGAAATAGTTGGCGCATCCAAAAGACTGCATGAATGGGTTGCTTTTTTAAATGAAAGGCACCAGAACACATGGGAGAAGGGCTGGATCAAATCTCTGCTGAATGAGCGATATCATGGGAAATTACATATTAGTATATGCAGAATGGCAGGAGTATAAAACAGGGGGACTCAGTAGAGTTTTAGATGATTTATCTTTGCTTAACCCCCCAAGTGCTGACTGGCATCAGCTGCATGGGAGTACAGCAATGCTAATCCTGTCATGTATGGTACCCCATGTCTGGAATCATTTGGTGTTGTTGCCCCCTGGCGAAAACAAAGGCAGAAGATCGCTGGTAAGGTGAGGACCAAGAGGTGGCTTTTTAGAAAGACAAGGTCCTCTAAATGCATTATAGTGCAGTGATACTATACCCCATTGATGTGTTCACACTGCTGTTCTAAGCTACATATCTAATAAAAAAGCTTGTTTTGCCATGTGTTACTGCGAGGCACAAGGGCCCACGTGTCCGTATGGGCCATTCATCAGTATGCAGACTTTACTGAAACAAAATTCTTGCATTTTGTAACTTGTTATATGAAATCCTTCCTTTTGCATATTGCTCCCGTCGTTTTATTCTATTTATAAACCACTGTGTGTTTTCAGTGATCGTAGATCTGTTTTGATATATAATGCTAATTAATGTTTTTCAGTATTCTTTCAAGCGACAAATCCAGAATTTCAGCCCTCCAACATGAAGACGCTTTAATAATGGCCTGCAAGTGATAAGCTGTAAACACATCCTTTAATTATTGTGTGTGCAGCTACTATTACAGCTGCAATCACAAAGCTAGAGTTAGATTCAAAATGTTGCCTTAAACTCAACATTTAGGGTGCATGTATGTATACCTTATATGGAATCTTGTATTTTGTGTCACCACACAGACATGGATGAGTGAGTTTGGTGTGGAGGAACTTGACTGGTTTGCATAGAGCCCTGACCTCAATATTATAGAAAACCTTTAAATAGATAGACTAGGAGACAAGACTAGGAACCTTCTTGTCCAACATCACTGCTTGACTGCTTTTGTGGAATAATGGATAATTCCCATGGCCACACTTCCATTCTTCTGGGATGGCCTTTCATAAGGTTTAGAAGCAGACTAGAGTGGGCCATCTCCATATTAAAGCCAATGGAATAAGAATTTGATGTCTTGGTTATTGTAGTTTGATTTGCACTCTGATAAGAATGTATTTAAAATAATGATTCTCTGGTACTATACACCGGAGGCGCTACATGCAACTAATCCAAGCTTATCCCAAATGTGCTGGCGCTGTAACCTAGAGGTGGGTTCAACATTCCATATTTTTTGGACATGTAAACATATGAAACCCTTATGGAGGAAAGCTTTAGAGATAATCCATATACTGGTAAAAAAAAGATCCCACCAGGGCCTGAAATATGTTTACTGTGTTTACTGCCCATAGGGATGCTAAAAATGGAAAAGAAAATAGGCTTACGTATTCTGCCGGAGGTTTGGGAGCAGCGAAATGGAAGTACTTACACCCCTTCAACACTCGATTTAATAGCACGTATCCAGGAGGTACGATTTATGGAGAATCTGACGGCAAGAATGGGAGATGGAATGGATGAACTTGGCATGGAAGGAGTGGGACTCATTATATCATACAAAGTTAATTTGACACAGAATATTGGAAGAGGGAAATATAAGCAGAGGTCCAAATACTTTTGGCAATATACTGTATAATGATAGATGGATAGATGTGTTTTGGGCCACCAGGGGGCACTTTAGGCTTGTTTCATAAAAACATAATTAGTACTATTTAATACATGTACATTTTCACAATGTCAGGATTTTATATTTATACACGTTTTTGAAAAAACATAAGATTAGACATTTGGCTGACCAAAAAGATAGTTAATAAAAAATATATTGTTATGGTTTACATCCACTTTAAATAATACAAGTGAAAATAAAATGCCCTTCCCACCCAGTCAATAAAAAGTCTAATGGTTATTTTTTTCTGGGCCAAGGTTCTAAAATTCTTGTCCCCATTAGTTTGATGACTGGTCCTCAAACTAAAATTGGACAATTTTGAGTTAATTGCAGAGCCCCTGAACATGGTATAATCACCAAACTTGCTGGAGATGTAGAGAAGGGTTGGGGGTATACTACAAAAAAAAGGATTGGTCTAACACAAATAGTTTTTATATAAATGGAGTTCAAAGTCAAGTCAAAATTTTGAAATTAACTTAATTTATGCAAAAACTACATTTGCTAGAGCAAAAAAAATTTTTTTTTCCAATGTTCCCACAACCCCTCTCTACATCTCCAGCAATTTTGGTGATTATGCCATTTTCAGAGGCTTTGCAATCAGCTCACAAATTCAGCTAGTCGAAAGATTCGATCATTTCTACCTACTAGCTGCTTTTTTTGTAAATCTTTGACCTTTGTCACTGTCCCTCTTGCCATAGTTATCACATACAATGTTTTCTTGAAGACATATTATCTGATCATCCTATTTTCTCTAAAATGAGACTTATTACTGACGATAAACTGATTTTGTTGCTTCTTCTACCAAAACCATGTAATATGAGGACCTTTCTAAACCTTCCAATAACTATGTATTCTATCAGAGAAACCACTATACTACATACCCTGTTTCCCCTATGATAAGCAATCCCCATCAAATAAGCCACCCACCGATTTTTGCCAAAAACTTTAAAATAAGCCACCCACCGATACCTGCCCCTGCCCGAATCTCCCATTTGTGTGGTACAATGGGTTACTGTGTGCCTCCGTGTGACTCCATCAGGGCTGGCTGCAGTGCAGAACGGAGCAGGAAGTGACAAGGACAAGCTACTGATCCCTCCTGTAACGGAGTCCGTTACTCGGCCATACCGGAAGAACCCAAAAAAAGTGAGTCAGTGAAGGGGCCAATGATTGGCACAGAGTGATCAAAGGGGATAATGAATGGCACAGAGTGATCAGAAAAAGACATCCCCCTGAAAATAAGACCCAGGGCATATTTTGGCATTTCAAAAAATATAAGACAGTGCCTTATCATCGGGGAAACAGGGTAGTTGTTGGTAGATCTAATGGAAATTGTATGGAGTAATCTAAAGGTGTATGGGAGGCTTAAGACATCATATAGTGATAAAGAAGTAATGAAATGTAATCATACGTGTCAAGTTTCGGCATCGCAGACCCGGGGGCGTACAGGAAATGACGTCAGTGACGTCACTTCCGGTACATGGATCGTGGTTCGTCCGCGTTCCACGTACCGGAAGTGACGTCAATGACGTCACTTCCGTCGCCCGTCCGGTCTTTTGGCTGATCTAGCAGGGAGAGGGCGTTATTCTCCCTGCTAATGTCCCACCCGCTTGTGCTGATAATGTATGGGACGGGACATTAGCAGGGAGAGTAACGCCCCCTCCCTGCTAGATCAGCTCGATTTCAAGAACCCGGGAAAAATCTGGGATTTCTTGAAATCGGGATTTGGCCGGGAAAGCCACATAAAAACATGACTTTCCCGGGCAAAAAGGGAGACTTGACATGTCTGAATGTAATCATGGTACTGTGAATGTTCTGAGAAACGTTACTGTAATATAACCAGCTGAGGTAATGTCAGATATTGTCACCTACACTAGCAAATGGTCGGTATATCACATGTAGAAGTAATATGTAGGTCTGGTTACCACATGCTACAGATACACTTTCCAAAACAAACAGTTCAAAGGCCTCATGTAGAGCACAGGGTCAGTGTGTGAAGTCCCTACCTTTCTCATGGATCTTTACTAATGATCTTAGTGGGTAGAGGTCCATCAGAAGACTATAGGTTATTCCATATACGATGCTTCTCAGTGGTGACCAGACCAGAAGCTGAGTTGCTGATTAATCGCTGTCTACGCGGGTGAGAACACGATGTTCAGAAACAGAACTGTAATTATATGACTGAGCACACAGATTTTCAATGTGTCACATTGGATGAGAGTTGCGAACTCATTTCCTGGGATCCTTTAGTTCTAAGCTTGTTGACCACTATTAAGTCCTCATCAATTTTTCTTTGAGCATCCTAGTTACAAAACACTGGTCCTTTTTCTGCAGCTTACTTTGAAGGCCGTTTATATCAGTTCCTGCCCCACATAGCTTGTAATGTCCTTACCAGACCAGTAACATATCTGCAGGCTACCTTTGGGAGGAAGCCAATTAACTTACCATTAATGAGTTTTCATGGCAGAAACTGAGGGAACTAGAGGAATTCAGCAAAGACATGGGAAGAACAAATAAGCTGCTTCAGGGAACAACTTCTGTGGGAAACATGCCCAGGATCCAAAGAGCAAACACTTACAGTGAGGAACATAGGTATATGAAACCTGCAATTTTGCAAGTTCTCCCACTTAGAAATGTGAAATTCACATTGTAGGTGCATTCCCACTGTGAGAGGCAGCATATAAAACAATTCAGGAAATCTCATTGTATGGTTTGTAAAGAATGTATTTGTATTGCATGGCTGCACATAAGTATTTGAACACCTGAGAAAATTAGAAGCCATTGTTAAAGGGGTCAAACGTTCCTGTAGTTCTTGACCAGGTTTGCACACACTGCAACAAGGATTTTGACCCACTCCTCCACACACATCTCTTCTAAATCTGTCAGGTTTCTGGTCTGTAGCTGAGCAATACGGAGCTTCAGCTCCCTCCAAATATTTTCTATTGGATTTAGGTCTGGAGACTGGCTAGGCCACTCCAGACCCTTGATATGCTTCTTCTGGGGTCACTCCTTTTTATCCTGGCTGTGTGTTTCGAGTCATTGTCATTTTGGAAGACCCAGTCACAACTCATCTTCAATGCTCTAAATGAGGGAAAGAGGTAGTTGCTCATAATCTCACAACACATGGCCCCATTCATCCTCTCCTTAATACAGTGCAGTCATCCTGCACTGTAGGAACAACCCCCAAAGCATGACGTTACCACCCCCATGCATCATAGGATGCAACTCATCCATCTTTTTCCTCCAAACACGGCGAGTGAAGTGTAGACCAAAAAGTTCTACTTTGGTCTCATCTGACCACATGACTTTCTCCCATACCTTCTCTGGATAATACAGATGGTCATGTGGTAAACTTCAGACATGTGATGACTTAAACAGGGGAATCTTTCATGCAATGGATGATTTGAAACCATGAATGGTGGAGTGTTCTACTGACAGTGACCTTTAAAACTGTGGTTCAAGCTCTCTCCATGTCATTGACCAGCTCCCCCCGTGTAGTTCCAGGCTGATTGCTTACCTTCATCAATGATACACCATGAGACGAGATCTTGCATGGAGCCCCGGTTTCCCTCACAGTGGTAATGCACCTACAATGTGAATTTCAGATCCCTACATGATTTGGGGGGAGAACTTGCAAAATTGCAGGGTGTTCAAATACTTATGTTTTAATAATATACACCTATTTAGTGCCTTTCTCATGTTTACTGTGTGAACCTAAAAAGATTTACTATTGAATCTAGAAATATTTATTGTGTCTTAGGCAGAGAAATGAGAAAATGTACACGCTATACTACTGTATACACTATATTGAATTCCATCTGAAAAAAAGATGGCACACTTCTGTATCTAGGAACATCAGCACTTCTAAAGGTGCAGCTTTTTGAACCAGCCCCTCCGCTCCTGCAGTGACCTACTTATGGCATCTGCACTCATACACTCATATGACATGCTCAGCTTCAAGACTTCTCTAGTGCCACCCCTACTCTTCTGCTCCACCTTTTAACACTTTCAGAGCCCTAAAACCCCACCTCTCCAGTCTGGCCAAACCATCTTCTCATTCCTAACATCATCACAATGCCAGTCTAGCCTCTCCTACCTATGGTATACGTTACTCTGTTCCTCAACCTATTAGATTCTAAGCCTGATCAGGCAGGGTCGTCAACTACTCCTGTGTTATAACCTGTACCTGTGTGTTATCTTATAAATGTACATGTGTTATAATGTACATTGCTGCATATTATGTTGGCACTATATAAATAAAAGCCAATAATAATATTAGCGTTCTCTTTGCTATTGGCTTTAAAATAAGCAAGCAATGTATTGCCCGTACCAAGATGGCCACCTCTCTACATACAAGATGCAAAAAGCAACTATGGTAAGCTAGTCGTGGAAAAAACACCATTTGCAGCGAAACCGCACAAAACCTGGTGACTGGTTCTTTGCCCTATTATGGTTTAGTAGCCATGTTATGAGCATACATGTTTTTTAGGTAGTTTGTTTCTGTGTGCACATTCCAGTGGTAGATTTTAAACTGGCATAACGATAACAAAATAAAAGATATTTAACCCCCTGTCCAGTGCTGTCCTGTCAGAGATGGGGCCATCTGGCAAAGGTCAGAGCACCGGCAGCGCAAACTCACTCTTCTGCACTGTCCCATTGGCTCCGACCTTCTAAACCCCCCCAAGTGACGTGAGGACATCACATCGGGGCGGCCGCGGGAGATTCATAAGTAAATTGTATGAAAACAGATTTCTATGAAGGAAACTGTTTTCAGTGTGATTCCTCAGATGTGCCCTTTGAAGTTAATCGTCCCTCCCCTGGTGTGATGTCACCAGGCTCATCACACCAGGGGAGAGAGGGTGCCAAAGGGTACAATGATAGCTGTATCCAATACAATTCAAAGTAAAAAAAAAACACAAAACACATTTCCAATTGAATAAACAATTTATTATAAACAAAATATAAATATAAATGCATACAAAATACAGGGAGTGCAGAATTATTAGGCAAGTGGTATTTTTGAGGAATACTTTTATT
>CM070037.1:55942416-55972324 GCA_036250615.1 Ptychadena robeensis | reverse complement strand
TGGCACTTCAGGTGCCATTAATGAAAACATAGATTCCTGGTGGTAGGTCCGCTTTAAGTGCACAGCAGATCCCAATGAGAGCGTAGGCTGATAAAAACTCTCAGGGAATTTTCAGTCCAAGAATCAGCAACAATGCACAGAGCAAAAAATCCAGCAGCACAGGTTAAGGGTCCCCATACACATACCGATTTTTCCGGTTGCCCTGATGGGCCCCAGTGCTCTCCCCTGCACCCTCTCACAACGAAAGCACCCAATTAGGGGGGGGGGGGCCCTGTGCTATAACTTTGCATTGGACCCCCAAAAAGCTAGAAACCGGCTTGACTATAGTATTGTGGGGAAAAGGCCTTTGGTCTGCCAGGATCATCCTGCCAGACACCCACCGCTGCATTCCCGAGCTGCCTGCATCGTCGGCGGCGGCTGTGTGCCGGCTGTTACCTTCAATGAAGAAGCTGGTCTTCATTCAAAGTAACAGCATCGGCTGGCATCGGCCAGAGAACATCGGACATGTCCGCATGGCCAGAGAACATCGGTCAGTGGCAAAATCGGCAAAATCGTGTATGGCAGGCTTAAAGAAGAAAAAATATATTCACTTTGCCAACCTCCTAAATCAGCAAATCTTTTTGCTGAGAGGGCCAGTTTTCCAGAAGCCCATACCGTTCCCTTAGCTATGACATATGGAGAATCAGTGAAAAGATTCCCACTGCTCACCTTAACAATGCAGCGTTATAGTAGGGATAATCAGGCACCATACATGTCAGCTCTGTGTAAACTTGGGATGGTACCATTCACATGGAATCAGGCCTAACTTTGCTAAAGCTTTCACACTGTGATTCAAAGGGAGTCCTCTTGCTGTCCTTGAAGCAAGTCCTTTAGCCATGTATACAAAATAAAAAAAGCACCTGTTAGAAAGCTTGGTCACTCCTTGGTCATTCCTCTGGGAGTAAAAAGGTGTCACCCCAGTGCGATCTGGTCTCTGTGTATAACTGATGCTGCTGGCCAATTAAAACTTGAACATTAGGCAGTTTCTGGCCCCCAGGTCAGACTTTGGACATGTCTGTCTTTCATAAATCAATAGCTAAAATGGCATAACACTCCATGCAATTTGTTGAAACAATTTAGTTTCAATAAAAGTTATTGGGGAAAAAAAACTTCAAAAATCACTTTCTCTGATATATATATATGTACAAAAATATAAATAATAATATGTATTGTATTTGAATTCTAGAAGGTAAGGCAAGATGAACACATATAACCCCATCTGTAGAGCCAACAAAGTGAAAAGCCTGTTCTCTATTGGATGTACATGAGTGTTTACAAGTGCCAGTCTGCCATCTACTGCTTCTTGCCAGTAACGCCACCTCGTACATTTTACCAGTCTCCTTGCTGCATATGCATCTCTGCCCATATAACACATCATTTCTCAACCTACAAGTATTTGTGTAAAAAAATATATATATATGCTTGCAACAGTTATGTTATTTTGCTAGTATCTTTTTAAGTAAAAGGTAGCAAAATGACACTTATATTTGCTCTTAACCCAATTGCAGGCCAGTGCCAAGGATTTATGGGGTAAATTTTCAATCATTTTCTTGTTTTCGAGTGAGGTACAGTGAGTCTGAACCTTTTAGTGGAACTCTAGTAGGTATGTGGGCCATAATGCCAAGATATGCAGTGGGGTTCAGACTTCTTCTGTAATGGTTAAATCACTTTGTTGTGTTACGCAATGATTGTGTTCCATACTTGTTTTTCACTCTGAAGGTTTATTAGTAAACGGAAAACTGCAGTAGTTGAGTGTTGTACCATCTTAGCAATTGATAAATAAAGAGAGTTCAAAGTTTATTGACTAACTGAAGTTATTGAAAAAGCAAGCTTTGGGATGTCTCCGATCCCTTCTTCAGTAAAGGGTATCACTTTAGCTCTAAGCATTCTATATTTCCCCATAGAAATTTACTATTTTCTTGTTATCATTAGTGCCCTTATGGACTGATAAAAAAACTTCTGTATTACACTTGTGACTGGTCACTTTTGAGAGATGAGTTTATCTTTAATAATGGTTTTCAGGTAAAGAGCTAAATTCACAATTGGAACATAAGTGGAGGGTGTTTTACCTCCCAAAGCATTTATATTTCTGCCCATCTAGTTGTGAGTTATATACAGCTCTGCTATACAGGGACAAGAATTTTCTCTGTTGCACATAAGCTTCATTTACAGCTATTGTTCCAACCCAGGCTGTCAGTGAACCTCTTTGTCTCTTCTATCTCTTCATATTGGCATGTCCCTTAGTACATATGTAATACTTACTATGTAGTTCGCAGCGGTCAATTGTTTGGGAATCAAACGCTGTACACCTTGAGCTATCAATCCCAACAAAATATCGATCAAACATGGCGGTATTTCCCTGTTTATTCGCCACACTCAATCCCCATTCAAAGTATTAGCCAGGGATTGATTGCACAAGGTGGTGTGCATCAATTCCTGTGTCATCTCATTGCAATGGAGCCATGCATGGCCACCTTTACTCATACCCAACCTTAATTAGAATTTTTTAATGAAAAAATTCCCTTTTAGTTCTGAATGGGACAAGTGTCTTCAATGAGAGACGTTGCTCTATTTTATTCTATTATTGTACAACTCACAACATTTCCCTTTTAATACCAGTGATCACCAGAGCAATCATAGAAAGGGAGTCACCCTAGTGGGATCATAGACCGCATATTAAAAATGTCAGTTTATTTCAAAAGTCTTGCAATAAACCTCACCCAACCTTTAAATCATGATGTGGCTTTTTTTTGGTAAAAAAAAAAAAGTAGGCCTAACCAATATCATTTTCGTTAATTATTTGTGGCAGCTACACATCAAGATTTTAAAGTTAACTTGCTTATAACATGCCATCCCAAAGTTTCCCCTCATAGACATGCCAGTACAAAAAAAAACTTTGTGACTTTCTTGAGTGTAACATAATGCAAACCAATATTTTGTATATTCAGTGACAGTGGTTGTAGGCCGAAGGCCAGGGAGGCCACTTGAAAAAGTTCATTTACTGTTGCCTTGTGGCCAGACATTGGGGTCCTCCATCACAGCATACACTCCCCTTCCATTCAAGGGGGCAGCTAGGAACAGCCAAACTATTACTTTTCAGCTGTGACTGAAGTGGTACTGTAACTCAATCTCTCACCAGTAGCAGGGGTGCACATTCCACAGTAGGTCCTTGCTCACATCCCACAATAAGGGTCCAGTACACATTGGCTTGGTGTAGATATGGTGCCCTTTAGTGTCAATCACAGTCCAGTTACACTACATGCCTCCCCATGGGAGCAATCTGGGAACAGCCGCTGTCGGTACCAATCTGTGCCCTAGCCTTCTCTACCAGGCTAGGTATGCCCTTGCCCCCTGCTCAGGGACAAGGGTGAAGTCTTTAGCTGCAGCTCTGCACTCTCAGATCCTCGGATCTGCAGGCCAGCATGGCCTACATCCCAGCACAGCTCCATTCTCTCCTCCAGGTGAAGCCCAAGCGACCCCAGCTCCTCCCACTGTTTGGCCCCATATCTCCTCTGCTCTCCAGATGACCACTCCCAAATGGCTCACCATGATTACACCATTAACACGTTTCTGATTTAGCAATTCACAACACATCTGTCCTGCCCAGCAACAACCACAGTACACTTCCTGTCAGTTTCAATACAATACAGTTTACTCTTTACTTACATAGTAACCAATACACAGTTCCCAGACCACCTTCCCACATGGTCACCAGGACAAATGGGGAGGATTGTTCTACCGAGTAGGAGCATAGAGAGCAACAAAATCCTTAGATATATTGTACTGTCTGGGCAATCCATCCAAATCAAAAAAAAGTTTTGGCTTTAGATAGACATTAACATTTTACCTTATTTTTTAAAATGAATTACAATACTAAACAAATCTGCTTATTCTGCCAATTACTATCATGGCTCATTCATCTCTTTTGGTTGCACTTTAAGTGGCCTTCGGAAAACAGGGCCATCTGAGGAAGTGAAAATTTTATTTTCTGCTTCTCAGTTAATTCAGAAAATTCAGAAGCGATGGTGGTATACAGTAGTTTTAGCTGTGTAGATGCTGCTACTTTTGTTAATTAGTTGACACACAGAACAAAGGGAAAAGCACTGGCTGGAGATGAAAGTGTAATGATTGTGGGAAGTGAGGTTCAAAGAGCTGATCGGTGGGACGGCAAGGGCAGCCCACACTGCTTTCATGTCATTCAATCCCGGCACTCTTGTACATATGATAACACACCATACGTATCATGACTTCACTCCATCTTCCTTCCCTGCCAATCCTGCCCTTCTCATCAGATCTCTGACCAGACCACAGGCTGGGCGCCAACGCCAGACGTTAGGAGGCCAAATGTCTCTGATTTCAGTGTCTTGTCTTCTCTGCTCCCGGAAATGGTGTAAGGAGATCACTTTCTATGGGTAAAATTTACATCTGGGATGATGTTCCCGGCTGATCACCAAGGGATTAAAAAGTTTATCTAGGCCTACCACCACATCCAAGGCCACACTGACTGAATCTAATCAAGTGAACCTGTCACCAGAGAAGCATGGCGGATCTCCTCCTATTGATTTTTCTTACTGAAGAATCTAGTTTCTTGTGGATTACCCCTTTAATTTGTACCTTCAGAAAATCCTCTATTCTGCTGGCTATCTAAAACTGTATACATAACCAGTGTCATCAGACAGAAAGCACATATCTTTCAGGGATGATCAGAATCATACCTGCACTTGGTGTTATTGTCAAATCTGACAAGTTTTCTATTACTGAATAAGGGAAAAATACCAGAAGTGACGTCACATATGTCGATGTAACTTAGAAGGGAGGGGGCATAAAAAACATGACTTTCCCGGCCAAATCCCGATTTCACAAATTCCTAGATTTTTTTCCTGGATTTTTCCTGAAATCGGCCCAATTTAGGAGGGAGGGGGCATTAAAGGTGCCCATGCATGCATATATATGCGCTAGATACATTGCCGATTCAAACGTCGTGCACGCTCATGGTCATCTATCTAGCGCCCATCTAATGCGGCCAAGCAAAGCATCGGATGAGCTAGATGACACAGCGGTGCTGCACCCTGAGCTCCTTCTATAGCAGGCTCAGCGTGATGAAGTCATCACGCTGAGCTTAAATGCTGATCCATCTCACAGGCATCGACCCGTGCATGGCAGCCTTAACGCCCTGTCTTTCCTAAATCAGCCCACAAGTACAAGAGAGGCCTCCCGATACCAGAAGTAACATCAGTGACTTCACTTTCTGCATTTAGAACACAGAAGCACCACGTTCCAAATACCGAAAGTGATGTCAGGGGTGTCACTTCTTGTTTTTGTCCCTTATTCTGCCACAATGATGTTGACAGGTATGGGAGGGCACATTACTCTCTCTCCCAAGTTCCCACCCCGCACATCATCTGGACAGGTGGGGTGGGTGCATTGGGGGGAGGCATTTGGGTATAAGAAAAAAATGTTATGCCACCCCCCAGCATGATGCCAACCTGGGCAACCATTCATATTGCCCCTATCTTAAACCACCATTGGTAATGCCCCCTACCTCTTAAGTTACCCCAATTTTAAAAATCCCGGGAAAAATCCAGAATTTTTTTAAATCACGATTTGGCTGGAAATTACACAGAAAAATTGGACTTTCCCAGCTGCCAAGGGATGCTTGCCAGGTATGGTTATTGTAGCTGTCATAAACCTCATTGTGTAGTTCATTAGGCCCTGTTATTTAACAGAATACTTTTTCTTCCTCACTATTTTAAGTATATTTCATTAGATGTGGATACTTGTGAAGAGAGGTTGGGGCCTCTTCATCTATGTGAGCACAGTGCACTGAACTAGGAAAAATTTTAGTTCATCAGTGCCAAGTCTGTACAGACAGACAATAGATCATATGGTTATGGTTGGGTGAACACAAGGCTTTTGTTTTATTAGCCCTAAAGCTGGGCATACACAGCTCGATTTTCCTGTTCCATCAATTTGAAAAACTATCCTTTTAAAACGATTGTCTGAAAAAAACGTTTAACTTTTTCGCACCAGATAATGTGACGATTCATCCCTATATCCCTAAACCTTACAAACTTCACTTAAGTAAACTGGCTATGTTTTTCTTTATGACATTTCTGTATCAGTGTAATATCATTGGAAAGGAGTTGAAAGAAAGATATCTAATTGGTTAGTTGGCTCTTATGAACTGTAGGTGTCTGTTGTCTCCCTACATACAAATACTGCCACTTAGTGCCACCTTGTGGTCAGACACATCATTTCACACATATAACTGCTTACTGATACATCTGAGGAGACTTTGCCCACAACCAGCACATTCATGCATCACATTCTGCCAAGATACATACATTCTGCCAAAATATATCCTGAGAAGTCAAGGATATTGTCCTTAAATAGAAGATGCTGCAATTAATATTTAAACAGGTTCATCCCTCATATAATTCCCAGCAATATGTGATATCAAAAAGGAAGGAAATTTAAATCCCAACTAAATCTTTACCATAAATTAGCTAAATGCATTCCAAATGTATCAAGATGTGAAAAGTCTTAAAGTTAACAAATCTCTATCAGATATATTATTATTACATGTTATTTATTTATTACTTTACTTTACTTTACTTTATTTATCAACATATTAGTTAATTGCACTGTACATTAATAACGGATAAAATGCAAAACAAGCTAACATACGGGCAAAGACTAGGACACAGGACTAGGCCCCTATACACCTTAAAATGTTACCATACAATTTCTGAACAATAACCTTTTCTTCAAAAAAATGACCTTTCTAAACCTTCCAATCACTATGTATTCTATCAGG
This sequence comes from Ptychadena robeensis, assembly GCA_036250615.1. Classification (NCBI taxonomy): domain Eukaryota; kingdom Metazoa; phylum Chordata; class Amphibia; order Anura; family Ptychadenidae; genus Ptychadena; species Ptychadena robeensis. The sequence continues at coordinate 55,965,468 of CM070037.1, read as the reverse complement.
CAGGCCACTATACTACATAGGTGTTGGTAGATCTAAAGGAAATTGTATGCAGTGATCTAAAGATGTCTGGGGGGCTTAATTGAGTTTACAATATTAGATGCTGCTGAGTGCCACTCTTTTTGGAAAAGAAGCAGTGGACATCCTGCAGAGATTAGACAGACACCCTACTGAGCCATGCTGCATTCTCTTGCTCATGCACTCTGAAATAATATTTCAATAATTTAAACTAAATAGCATTTAAACTTTATTGTTCATGTAAGACAACTACACATATACTTTAAGATAACATGTATATCTAATGCTAGGCCATTTTTAAAGGCCCATATACACCTTACAATCTTATTATACCATTTCTGTACAATACATTTTTTGTTCTACCAAAACCATGTAATATGAGGCTCTTCTAATCCTTCCAATCACAATGTATTCTATCAGGGAGGACCCTGCACTACATAGTTGTTGGTAGATCTAAAGCAGTGGCGTAGCGAGGGGGGTGCCGAGGGGGCCATGGCCCCGGGCGGCGTATCAAAAGGGGCGGCGGCTGCGATCCCTGTCGCCCCACTTCTCGGCCGGCCAGAGATCGGACATGTCGGAAAATCTCTGGCCGGCGCGAACCGATGGAAGCCGATGCCATAAGCTGCAATGAAGCGACGGCTTCATTGCAGCTTATGGCTGGCACACAAAGGGTGCCCAGCCGATTGAAGGGCCCCAGAATGCAATGGGAGGCTAAACGTGATGACGTCATCACGTTTAGAATCCCGGAAGATATCGGCGGCGTGTGAAGTTACTAAAGGGGCTGCAAATTTCCGGTCGGCCCCAGGGACGAAAGCCCACGCTACGCCACTAATCTAAAGAAAGTTGTATAGAGTAATAAAGGTGTATAAGGAACTTAAGATGTAGTGACTGAAACATATGTATCAACTTTATTGATCATATCCACCCTATACTACTACACACTGTAATCAATGTACATCCAATTGATCTCTAAGTTTATGAAGATAAAGTGTGAATGCTTAAAAATGTGAAGAAACAAACATGTGAAAAAAAATCCAATTCCAACCTGACTAAGGGCTTGTTTCTACTAGAGTGATCGGCCGCGGATGGATTCGGTTTTAACCGTGGCTGATTTATACCCATGGGGTTTTGCACCCTGTAGTCTGCGCAATCTGATTGCGGTTTTTGTGCTTCTACATTTTACTTCCTGATCGTCCCCCGACCACGCCCCACTGCGCCCATAGAAAATGAATGGACGCAGTAGAAATCCACATCCAATGCGTCCACATGCGGATATCCCCGTCTGACGGCTTCCATTGCTATCAATGGACGAGGTCAGACGCGGATTTCCGTCTGACCGTCCGAAGTGGAAACTGTCACATTGCTTTCTATGAATGTGGTCGGACAAGGAGGCGGCAGCACGTTTTAAACCACATCTATCCCCGGCCCACCGCTCTAGTGGAAACAAGCTCTTACCAAAGTTGTGTCCATTCTGTCCTAAAAGTTATCCTTAAATGTTTTGAACTTAATTCAAAAACTACATGAGCAAAACCTTTTTTTTCCCCCTTCACTACATCTTTTGGTAACTCTACCATGTTCATGGGATTTGCAATTAACTCACAAATCAGCTATTTGAAATGTCACCCTCTCTAATTATGACATTCGGAAACAAAAACGCATGTGCTGTGTGTGCCATAGCTGCTGTATTTTCCACCCTAGGGTTATACTCGAGTCATTCAGTATTTCCTGCTTTCTTAGGTAAAATTAGGTAGCTCAGCTTTTATTTGGCATATACTTGGTTTATATGGTAGATCTTCAGTCTGTAGAATTAAGAAGATGCCAAATATAATTCTATTAGTAAAGAGTGGCATTGGAAATGTCAAATCTACCCTTTTCCTATTGGTAAATGTTTTGCAATAAAAGCATACATTAAAATGTTTGGTGCCTTTAGCACACAGAGTTAATACATTTTTATAAAGGAAATGCCTATAACTACATTTCAGGAAAGCACATGTTGCCACTCAATACAGATAAGACAGATTCTTGAAAGCAGCTTGACTTTTGGCTAATCGATCTGACCTCTGCCAGATGACTGTAGGGAAGCTTCTAGAATTGTGCACATCATGTTTGGGGATATATACATCCAGATACTATACTGCATTGGTGGATTCCAGGAATGTGTATAGTGGTGCTATTGAGCTTTTCACAGCCTGTTATTACACAAAGGGTATAATAGTTAATAATTTACAGGCAGGTTATTGTAAAGCTGATCACAGTTAGGGCTTGTTTCCACATGTGCGGCCAGCCGCGGCGCAATTATAATCGTGCCCATGGTATTCAATAGGGCTCTACCCCGGCCACGATCAGGGAGCAATCGGGCCGCCTCTGACTTTAGCCATAGACATAAATGGCTGCAACAAAAAACCAGGTCTCAATAATTGAGACCTGGCGTCCTTTCAATCGCGCCGCGGGCGGGCGCACATATGGAAACAAGCCCTTAGTTGGTACAGTTCAGGATGAAAAAAATATGTTTTTTATAGACTTTCAATCGAAGCTCCATTACAGGTCTGACAAAATGTCCTTTATACCCACTATTATTAATAATACAGTAATGGGCAAATATACAGATATCTGGGAAGTTTGAACAACTACCGTATTATTCGGACTATAAGACGCACCCAGTTTTTAGGGCAGGAAGTTTTCATATCAATTGGGTTAATGCAATGAATTCAAAGAATGCAATATTCAATTCAGCCAGTAGGTGTCACTAGCAGCAGTACACTCTCAGCACATCGTCATTCTCCACACTGATCGGGAAGAGAAGGGGGGCAGACATCTGCAGAGTGTCTGCTCTCACGCTCTCCTCTCCTCTGCCGATCTTGCTGTGCCTGTGCCCGTGGAAGCTGCAGAGTGATTGCAGTTTCCATGGATGAAGAGACGGAAAGATGCCAGATCATCTATCTCTCTCTCTTCATTGTTTATGCCAGCAGGATTCTGAGCTCTGCTGGCAAAGGGAATTATACAGTACAGATGGGAGAGCCGGACAACAGCTCCTCCAGCTCCCTGGCTCCGTGCCAGGAGAGCTGGCGGGTAGCCAAGGTGCGACCAAGGGTTGCGCATTCGGACCATAAGTAGCAGGCACTTTTTGCCCCCACTTTTGGGGGTGAAAAGTGCGTTTTACGGTCCAAAAAATACGGTATCTCCATCCAGTATCTAGACACAGAGTCTAGAGTTACCTGTAAAGTTACATGCGATAGCTTTTCGACCTGCAAACGAACGATCATTTGTTCAAGTGCTTCAAAACAATTTGTTTGCGTCTGGTCCCCATCCAAAGCACTGCCAATCAACCGGGATTTACGAACATGTCCGTTCCCTGTTCGCCTGACCTTTCTTCGAGTGGGAGCGATCAAACCCGCTTGAAGAAAGAGTTCTTCCTTTTGATTTCCAAACCAATCATTTACCGGTGAACAATCGGTCGTCGATTGGACTGAAAATCGCTCAGTGTATGCCCAGCTTAACTTTCTGCTACAACATCAGAAATTGTACTGTCATTGCAGACCACCTTTGAAGATGCTTGTTTCCTGGCTATCTCTGGTCTCAATACTCACATGACAAATTTAGCATGTCAACTAAAAGATGAAGTTAGAACTATTGAACTTGTTCTATGTCAGAGTTTTAGAATATATGGAGGTAAACAGACCAGCAGGAACATCAGGTATCTTGAATTTCAAGAAGATTCAGATATGACTACACAAAGATGTACAGCTGCTCTAAAGCAGGGTACAGGCGGCTCGATATTCGAGCCGTCCGATGTACCCTGCAGCAGCGTGATGACGTTATCGGCGGAGCTGGGGAGACAGCTCAGCTCTCCCCCCGGTTTAACTGAAGCTTTGCTTGGAGACCCACGATAAAGCATCGGACATCGGCCATAATTACGGTCATGTCCGTCAAGGCTGTTTTCCAGCGGCATTGATTTGTCCCTCTCGAACACAGCGGTGGGCGCAGATTATATGGGCCAGATAGATGCCTGTGAGCGAGCACGGCGCTCAAATGGCCATCGATTTGACCCATATCTTCACGTCTGTACCCTGCTTTAACGTAGCCATAGCTGAATCGATTCTTTTGTGATCTCTCAATTCGATCGGAACATGCAATCGAATAACCGGTTATCGTTGGCAAACCAATTGAAGTGCACACAACCTTGGTTAATCGTTTTTATAGCCTATCTCTGCCCAGAAACAATTGTAGGCTCCCAAAAAAGGTTGGTTCCTCTAATTTTCCTCTAACATACATCAATTGCCGAATGATCAACCAAAATACAGACATTTGTTGTGGTTGATCGTAGCAGGTGGGCTCGATCAACATCACCAATCGATCGAACAAAAACATCGAGGTGTATGGCTAGCTTCCCTGCTAGGGTGCTCTACTGATGGTTACCATATATTAGGTCAGGATTCTTGATGGTAACAACTGTGAACTAAGCTTTTGTAATTTTGTAATCTCTATTGGAAGCACTTGTAACAACAATTGTAACAACAAATGTAAAGTTTATATACTGTATATACTCAAGTCAAGAGATGAAATGTTGCAAGCGGACTTTGTGAGTAAATTGCAAATCCCCTGAACATGGTATCATCAGCAAATGAGCTGGAAATGTATGGAAGGGTTTTTGGAACATAGCTCTAGAATGTATTTTTTGCATAAATTAGGTTAACTGGAATTTAAAATTAGTTTTTGCAAAAACTTCATAAGCTAGAGCAATACTTTTTTCCTGGCACTTCTTTGTTTCTTCTTTGTCACATCTGATCAACAGAATTCTTAAAGCAGACCTACCACTTGTTAAGTCTCTCTGCAGTATCAGCTACAGCTCAGCCAATACTGCAGAAATCCCCGACTAAAAAAAACGAATTGATTTCTGACAGCTGAAGGGGTGTTTTTTTTAGAGACAGCCCCTCCCACTGTGTTACATCTCGCCTAGGCAGGACGTAACAAGCTGCAGGGGATACTGGGAATTCTCTCCCATAAGCCCCTATTTCTGAGTCTCACAGAGGTGTCACGTCTGTGAGACTTTAGGAAGAGTGGAGAGAGAAGCCTCTCTTCGCACAGCTAGATGGATCCAGCCAAGTGCCCCCCTTCTCCCCCACACTGAGCTGCAGAGGAGTCTCTGTCTGTGTAGGAGTGCGGGGGAGAGGGTTTGTTGTCAGCTGCCGGCTGCTTGGAGAGGAATGATCAGGAAGTGGCTTCTCTGCCCTTTTTCAACATGCTGCCACCATCAGATAAAACATGAAGAAGGTAAGTCCTTTTATTTGTTTTGTGTAGCAGTTTTCCAGGTAAGTAATGTGCTTATTTCATGTATGTTTTTTTTTTTTTTTTTAGTTTAAAACCGCATTAAGGTAGCCATAGACCAGTCAATTATTTTACGATATGATCATATTTTAAAAAAACGGTCGCCATTTGAACATCGATTGATTGTACCACCACACACGTGTTATCGATTTTAATCCTTTTTTTAAGCGTCATTCTGCTTTCTGCCACAAGAGGGCTCCTGAAAACCAAAAAAACAACATGTGAATGTAAACAATCTACTGCAATTTACCAACATGTCCCATGGATTTTCGATCTATGTCTTGTTCATTATCGATCACTTTTGGTCAATCGTACCAGGTGGGCAGGAATCAATTCCTGCTTGATTGCCGTAAACAGATACATTTTTTTGTCGATTGACTGGAAATGTCGAACCGTGTATGGCTACCTTTAGCCAGTGGAAGTCTTGGATAAGCTATAATGCAGTTCTCCTGGCAAAACATTTGACTGTTTCTGTCCTCCTGGTAGTATTATGTGTTTCCAGCCCCCTGTCGCATACTGAGTAGGAGCCTACATTATCATAACAATGGATAGGCAAGGAACCCTGTGCCTAGTTTTCACTAAAATAGTCTTCAAGAGACACAGTCGGTTGGTTTTGTTTCTTCATGATGAACCAAATATCAGTTTTAGGTGCGCTGAGCCTTTAAATTCAACAAAAATGTAAATGTTTATTCAACATACCCAATATAAGGTGCCTTCAAAACCAAATTCCATCCAGCAAACAGAAGATATTTTAAATGTTAATGGAAGATTTCCTATCACTTCCTATCTGACTGGTGGGGATAGAAAATCTGGGAAGTTAGAACCTGAGACACGCATTCATTTGATTTATACCCTCCTTTCTCTATTAAGAGGTGACACAAAGAGTCATGGTACAGAAGGGAAAAGGAGTATTACAAACTTAATAGAGGCAATAACCATTGCGAATTGGGCTCAGAAGAACCCAGAGCCCCCAACCTTTCCAACTGCCAGTTGCTCAGCAAATGTTATTTCTACTTTGTTTCAATCAGCTTTCCAACCTTGTCATGTTGCCTCAGATGTGATGTGTTTAAAGTAAATACAGCTCTGCCAGTTGACATGGCAGTTAATAAGTGAACTGAGGCCAGTTCACCTGGTGGGAGTGTGGGCCAGGGGGAGGAGGGCTGGGAGTTGGTGGGGGAGAGGGGGGTCCTTTGACAAACAAAGTTGGAAATGAAAGCTGTAAGTCACTCTGTAGGATGTGGTACAGGGAGGGGCTCTGCCAGAGTAAAGTTTAGTCCACCTCACATACTGTGCTGCAGTGGGCTGGCAGTTCTCTGTGTAACTAGAGCACTGTGATTGCAGGGGGAGAGAGAACAGGAGAGCTGTGTGTTGTACACGTGTGTATAGGATACAAGACTCCCAGGATGAAGCTGACACTCTACTGTCTCTTCCAACTTTTCTTCCTCTATAAAGTGGCACTCTGCATCAACTTCAAGTATCACCGCTATGAGGACTTGATGCAAACTCTGTACGATGTGCACAGCTCCTGTCCCTACATCACCAGGATCTACAGTGTTGGACGCAGCCATCAAGGAAGACACTTGTATGTAATTGAATTCAGCGACTATCCAGGGGTCCATGAGCTGTGTAAGTATTAACCAGGGTGGCTATTAACAAATTGCAGAGTTACTTACTAACCAAAAATTATAGTCCAGTCCAAGAAATTTTGTCATAGGTCTATAAAATTCTGATCGGTAGGGCAATTCACCACTTTTTGGATTTGCAATGATGATGATGTTCTTGCCAGGCTGAGAGTCCACTGGGCACTTGCTATGCTCCTTAGCTAATTGGGCAGAGATAGGTTGGCAAGACACATCTGCCCTATAAAAAGTGCTTTCCAAAGCCTCAGTGTAAATGCTGAGATTCCTTATAAAGTAACAGTTTTTTCCAACTAAGGTTTATGAGATTTTAAAACTGCAATCACATCATCCAATAAGGATCTGTATCCGTTTGCTAAAGATCTTTAAACCACCAAAGTGTGTTGTCCAGAGATTGAGCATGTTAAGCGGAAAAACGATTGCCATGCGAGCTTACAGCCATCTATCTAGCACAAATCTAATGCAGGGTTATCGGACATGACCCTAAACCACAGTCAATGTCCATTGCTTTAGATGGGGACCATGGCAAAGCATCCACTGAGCTGGATCTTTTGATATCGGGCTCAGCGTCATCGCGCTGAGCTCAAAGGCTGATCCATCTCATGGGCATCGACACGTAGATGGCAGCCTTTACTGATGGAACAGATGAAATCCTTCATGCTTCGAGATTGCTTCTCTGAATGCAACGCTGAGCTAGATCCAGGGCCATTTACTAAAGTCACTCAAAGGTTTTTGGTAAAACTACAGTCCACTGCAAGTTAATTTGATTTTTTCCAACTTATTTCCATTGGATTTTACATTTTAATCTAACTTTGCTTCACTTTAATTGGCCTCAGTGTGTGGAAAGACAGACGGAAAATTTCCCAGACAAAGGTGCATACCATTTTAATGTATGTAATATATTTAACATGCACAGTGAAGTAGGTCAAAGTCTTTTAGACAATACTAAACATATGAGACAGTTACATAACGTGGCTGTGTGTTGGCTGCCATTGTTGGCAAAGGCAGGCAACAAAACGACAGCTGGAAGTCCTATTCTATGGGATTACTGGGAAGGAAGTCAGTGCTAGTTTGGAAAATAAACTACCTATTCTGCTCTGATCATTTCCTTACACTTTAGACAGTTTGAAGGTATTCCCAACGCCTTTTAAAGAAACCATAAAGTTATATAATTTCCACAGCTGTCCTTTAAAGGGAACGTATAGTGGTTTTTCATGTTTCCTTAACACAGTGGGTTCCCAAACTGCCTGGGGGGCGCAAAGGTATTCCAGGGGGCCGCTGGCCCTCTTTCTTAACATGTGCTTGAATAGCAATGTTCCTAAATAGAAAAAGGGGGCCCTGCAGGGAAAGTTTGGGAACCACTGCTTTAACATTTGAATGTTCTTGCCTCCGGCGCTATTGTCAGTGTACAAACTATAGAGATTTTAGCCTCATACACTAGAGGGAGCACTCAGCAGATAAGTGCAATCACTCAACTTCCAGTCACTACCATGTGTCCTTCTGCATTATATGAGTGGCACGTGGAGACAGTTGTAAGTCCTTGGGTTCTCTTACACTTATCCATTTCTACGCTGCCCATGGTTTGGTGGCACAGGCAGGGTTATGACGGGGCCAGATCAGGTAAATGGGCATGATTACTATAATGAGACGAGCTTCTATTGGATTTTGGCTTTGTTCAAATGTTTCATTCAGCATTCAGGGTTTAATGGGTGGTATAGTATTTTTAACCAAATACATTCATGTGAACTTGTTGGCTGTGGTTGTACACACCCAAAGTAATCCACGGATGAATCTCTTGTGGTGCCCTAAATTAATGTTGATTTACTTTTCCTAGCATTGAACTTTTCGGGTAAATGTTAAGGAAGGATTTCCTGTTGATTGACAATAGTTATCTAACATCTCCATGAGGCTTTACGTCCCTATAGCTAGCTTTCACAGATGGTTGAAATATGGAGGAACATGTGAATGTGAAATATAAAAATTCAAACCATATGACTGCAGAAAATGTGTCACACGTAATTTCCCATTAGGGCAGTGGTTCCCAAACTGGGTGGGACAAAGGTATACTAGGGGGGGCACTGGCCCTCATTCTGTGTTTGAATGGGGAAAGGGGGGGGGGGGGGCTCGAGAATGTCCCTAAATAGCAAGGAAAGTTTGGGAACCACTGCATTAGAATTACAAGTGACTACAGTAGATAAATGAGAGACTCTGTGAACGCCAAACACTGTATATCTGTATTGTTTGGTACATAGGTAGAGATAAAGGCATTAGCATTTAATTGTTATGTGGGCAATGTACTGCATTGCTTGCATTCCTAATCCATTATCCTATCAATGTGTTACTGGTAGGATATAGAGAATTGCCTAAAGGAGATCTTTATCAATGCAGGTGTTTCTTCTTTTCCTTGAAGATAACACCTCTTTATCACCCTACACACTTCAAAGTATCAGTAAAGACTCTTTCACACAGCAGTGAGGAAATGGGTCTTTCCTACCAGCTGATCGCCTGAAAACACAGGAGTTCTGGTAATCCAGAATGTCAGTCAGTTGGTTTTCAGACAATTTCCCCTTAGGATTACATGGGTGCGACTGTCAGTTTTTGGCAACTGCCACCCGAACACCTGCACACTTTGTGCAACCGCTTATTATGTGACCGGATAGCCGTCCTAAAACTGGCAGTGTAAATTGGGCCTAAGGCTATATTCACATGTGCAGTAACACAGTGAGAGCCAAGATATGCCAAGCTGTGCCACTGTGCATAGTGGTTGCTTACATTGACTGGGCGGTCAGTGGACAGTTGTCACCACCAACCACCTCCCTGTTTTGCCCTAGGGCAGTGATGGTGAACCTTTTTAAGTGCCCAAACGAAAACATATAACCTACTTCTTTATCTTGGGCCATTACAACAATTTTACCTCAATACTGAGGTTTTAGATTATGGGATGGGAGACTAACAATGGGAGATGAAGATTTTTTGGCAGTAACAGATGTAACATACTGAGGAGAACACAGGGTATCTCTAGTCATAGAACAGGGTGAACAGTACAGTGCTTAGTCTTTTATTAGTCGCTGGAACAATTGAAAAAGGTCATTCCAACTAATGGTTGAACATGTACATGAGGATATATTTTTACCTCCATAAAGGTGTGCTTTTGTCTTCCATCAGTCATACCTGTCACTGCAGCAGAAAGTTAGATAAAAAAAAATCCCCAACATGGACACTGAGTACATTACATTTTTTCTATAAATAAACAAATAGGTCTGGAACCCAACCATGGTAATATACACAGTTTGATTTTTTACATATGGCCTCCTGAGCCAAATCAGGGAAGAAATGGAGGGAAAATAAAAGTGGCACATCAAAAGATTAAATTATGACAGATTATTCTGGTCAACATGTTTAGGACACTGCTGAAAGTTTGTACAACTGCACTGTAACATGTAAAGGCAGAGTCATGGAAGATAACTCCATGGCTTTAGTGTATGGATAGAGAATTAGTGTAAAGTTTCCATTTCCAGGGCCTGTCTGTGATAAATCAGTGACTGTAAGGTAAATACTTTGCTAAGCACATCTACCTGCCTCTCCTATCCTATCCTGTATGAGGGAGGCAGCAAGCAATGTCATCACATTTAGAAGTACCAACCACCATGGACAGTTTCCACTTATCTACACAGTGCATACTGTTATGTCAGATGTTTCTAATCCTAAATCCAGTCTGGTTTTTATGACATTAAGAACTTCTTTGGAAACATATGCTTTGAGTTAAGACTATTTTAGCGCCCTGCACTTCATAAGAGGAAATAGGAAAACAGAAATTATTCTAAGAAAAAACAATAAAAAAAGGGTTTTGCCGCCACTCACTATCCACCCAGATCCTCCTGTGTTATGATCTGCCAGGCCTTTACTACAGTGGCTTTCAATTGTTGTTTGTTTGTAGGTCTTTCTGTCTGAGTGGAATGCAGCTCAATTGGGTTCAGATCAGGTGACTTGGCCATTCAAGAATATTCCAGTTCTTTCCTTTACTAGACTCCTGGGTTGCGTTGGCTGTATGTTTTGTGTCATTGCCTATCTGTATTATTAAACACCTCCCATTAATGTGACTACATTTCGCTGGATCTGAGCAGACAAAATGACTCTAAACACCTCAGAATAAATTTGTCTGCTTCTGTCCTGTCATTATCAATAAACATCAATAAACAATTGTGTCCCGGTGACACTAACAGCTATGCATGACCAAGCCATCATATTGCCTCCACCATAGTTTAAAGATTATGTGGTTTGCTTTGGATCATAAGCTGTTCCCCGTCTTGGCATCATTCTGATAGAGGTTGACATTTATTTAATCTGCCCAACGAATCATTTTTTCAGAAAGGTGCTGGCTTTTTAGATTTTTTGGAGCAATCTAGCCTTTTTATTGTTAAGGCTCATGACTTGTACCTTGTACTGCACCCTCTATATTTACTTTAATTTATTGACTTTATGGAAGATTTGGATATCGACATATCTACATCCTAGACAGTCTTTTAACTTGGTTGGCTGTCAAGGTGTTTCTCTTCACTAGGGAAATTACTATGTGCTCATCCACCACTGTTGTCATCTGTGGATGTCCAGGGTTTTATCTTCTTTTTTATTTTGCATTGCTTTTTTCTTTCTCAGGATGTCCAAAACTGTAGATTTTGCCACTCCTAATATTGTAGCAATTTTTCATGACTGCATGTTGTCTGTTCACAGCATAAGGGCCATTTCACACTATATGCGTTTTTTAAAGGCATGCCTTTTTTATAGGCATGCGTTTCTGCATATTTGCAAAAACGCATGCGTTTTTGACATTACATATGCGTTATGCATTTGCGTTTGCGTTTTTGACCAAATGAATGAAAAATGCAGGAAAAATAAGTCAAAAAAGCATACAGCAGTGCGTTTATAAAAAAAAGGCACTGCAACGCATATAGTGTGAAATGGCCCTAAATCTACCCTTCCAAAAATCCATTCCAGACATTGTATCTGCTTAATTGATGATGACACATCTGCCCATGAAATATCACCTGAGTCAATTGTTAAATTACTTCTGAGCCCCTGAAAAGTGATTGTGTTAAAAATTTATTTAGTTCCCCACATTTCTGTGCAATCTTTTTGTTCAACCCACTGAGTAGATCATGAAAGTCTGCAGTACAACTGCATTTAAGTTGTTTCATCCAAATTTTATTGTGGTAATGTACAGAACCAAACTTAGTAAAACATTGTCTCTGTTCAAATATTTATGGACTGAACTGTAGGTGTATACATCTGATCCAGAGAGAATTTCTAACTGCTGTATAACATTACATACAATGGATTAATCAAATAAACCCCACTGCTTAAGTTAAACGTCATCTATTTTTGTAATTTTAGATAGAGTTCAGAAGAACTAGAGTCTATGTCAGGTTTTATATCTGTTTGCATCCCCTTTGGATATTTAAAAATTCCAGTGTGGTTATGAAGAGGTGAATGATAACTCTTGTTTCTAGCATTGTACTTACAATACAATAGCCTTAACACTTACAAAAATCCAATGTACCCTCAGGGGGTTTTCCAAATGTAATGCCTTTGGGACATCTTCTCACATGGCAGCATGCTGTGTAACCTATTCAGAGATGGACAGGGGTTGGTGCTTAGAATCAGGGATCATCTCTCCTGGACTCTCCTGGAGATTCACATTCAGAGAATGGAAATGATAATAGGCAATCTGTGCTTTATAATGACCAGACAGGTAAATAAGACAACCACCATTGTGAAAGCTAGTGCTCCTGGGGCTTCATAGAATGTATACAGTGCCATCTGAGTTTACACACAAAATGTTTATGTTTCACTGCATTTTACCATTAATGACTTTAGAAATGGTCAATGATCTTGTCTATGAAATGTAGGCAGGTTAGGAGAGCAATATTATGGGTTGTGCATCTTCTAGGTCAGTGATTACAACCTGACCACAAGTACCTTTACTAACAACTCAGTTATGACATGTTCCACATACATTAGTATGTAGGTGAATCCTTGGTGTCCTTTCTCTTTCATGCTATAAAAGTAAGGGATTAATTCCAATGTATGTTCTGTTCTCTCCATAGTGGAACCAGAGTTTAAGTATGTAGCCAACATGCATGGAAACGAGATCCTGGGAAGAGAACTTCTCCTCCAATTGGCTGAGTTTCTGTGCGAAGAGTATCGGAACAGGAATGAGAGGATTGTCCGGCTTATTCAAAATACACGAATACATATCATGCCTTCCATGAACCCAGATGGCTATGAAGAGGCTGCAGACCAGGTACCAGTGAGATATTTTTCCTGTGACCATTTATAGAAGGTGCACTTTGAGTATTTTACTGGAGCTTCTTACTTAGTTTAGTTTAGTAAAGCTGGCTACATAAACTGTCATAATGCCACATTTCCATTGCACACAATAGGCACAGAAATTTTGGTGCCCAAAGCAACAGCCATCTTTTGGAATGACCTCTTTAATTCTAAATGCTTTAACCGTTCCCGATATAACTGTGTCAATATCAAAATGGCAACAAATGTATTTTTTTGCCATGTGACTTTTTCATGACAGTTGTATTTTATGTGACTGGCCACTTTATATTACATCATTTCAAACCGAATCTGTGTGGAGTTGTACATTCTTCCTGAAAGTCAATTTAAGAACAAGTAGTTCCACTTAAAGGACACAAATATTCACCACAGTATGCACTAATGGTAGTTGACATACAATCATAATCTTCTAGTTCCCCCTAAGTACCCATCTGGCAAACCAGAACACTCACATTGAAGCTAAAGCTCCAAAGACAAGTTGCCTTTTCTGCAATACCATTTAAAGTCAAGAAAAAAGTCTGTAGAGCTAAGAGCTCTCTTTTGTTTTACAGTGCCAGAAACCATCTTACAGGCACACAAGGAACAAATCATTCCTTTATGTGTACAAACTCTATTTCGTTTTAGAACATTATATTGACATGATGGCTGGAATGCCCTTTCTTTGTTTTCCATGCATGGAAAGTCAAAATCTTCATGGTAATTTGTTTTTTTCATCCTTCATGTATCTACATGCTAAAGTAGAAGATCATATACATTTCTCATTTGGAAAATAATGAGGTAAATTCCTCTAATGAACAAACAGACATTGTTTCCAATTATAGCAATCTTACTTCTTACTAGAGCAGTGGTTCTCATCCTGTGGGTTGGGACCCCATGGGGGATCCAACAACCATTTCACAAGGGGTCGTCATGTTCACTGAAAGCATCAGAGCTGCTTCTAACAAGCAGCATTTCAGTACATTCCAGTTACCTGATCGTGGTGAAAGTGACGTGCCAGAGTCACTTCCGGCACTCAGACCACTTTGCAAGACTTTTCAACTTCACTTCCAGTGACGCGGATCTAAAAAGTTTGAGAACCACTGTACTAGAGGGTTCTTAACATAGACATTTCTTAATGTCATTATGTTATTAAATACTTGAATTGGTTAAAGTATGTTACCCTTCTTTTATAATCAAAGTGAATATTGGTGTAGAATTGGTATGAAGCTTATACACATGGTATATCAGTCTACTCCATGATCAACCAGGAAGGAAGTAAACCTTGTACTCAAGCATTAAATAGTTTTCCATCATCTGTCAGAAGATTGTTGTGCATTATAAGTGAATTTACTTTACAAGTTTTTCACTTACATCCCTTAAAACAGGGGTGTCCAAACTCTTTGCAAAGGTTCTGTAAAGTCAAAAGTGTTGGACCAAATATTTCAACCAATAACATTAAATGAAAATGAAGCATACGATGGGACATATTTCTTCCTTCACACATACCTGCCATTACTGTTGTAAATCTTTAGTAATTCACTTTCATAACACTGATAAAGACTGCCCCTAGTTTTGCTGGGACTTCTCCCAGCTATCCAGCCACGTTTCACCTAACCCCACAAGTCCTGACCATTCCGCTATCTATAGAATATGGAGAATCAGTAAGAGGATTCCCCAGCACTCACCTTAATGCTGAATCCTAATAGTAGGGATAATCTACACAGGGAAGCAGCCATGGAGAGGCACAGCACAGTGTGAACCCCTGACTGTACCTTTTAGGGTTCAAGCTTAAGCCCCTGCACTTGAAGCAAGCCCTTAAGCTATGTGCACAAAAAATTTACTGGTTGGGAAATTTGCTGTCACCCTTCCTCTAGTAGTGAATAGTGTTACTCCAGTGCAGATCGTCTCTGTATATCATTGATTTAATGACTGAGGCTACGGGTCAGTGGAAACTTGAACGCAGGCCGCTTTTGGCCCCCGGGCCTGACTTTGGACATGCCTGCCTTAAAAGGCTTTTCATTTTGAAGTGTGCTAGTTCTTGTTTATACATTTTTAACTTTTGAACTTTGCATAGTAGGTTAAATAATTAGGGTTTAATTTGCACTAATAACATGATAGCCTCGAAAGTTGTTTAATTACCTAGTACTTGAGGAAAAGTTTAAGATCTAGTTCTACAAGCAACACCAATGTCTTTCTTGTTTTTTTTTTAGTCACATGTTTTTGCTCAGATTGTTTTTTTCCTTATGTACGGCACTGAGAATAATAATAACATACATCCTCCACAGGGACCATATTTTAATGGGTATTTGACTGGGAGAAATAACTTCAATGACATAGATTTGAACCGAAACTTTCCAGATCTAAACATGATCATGTACTACAATGAAAAGAATGGAGGACCTACCGATCACCTTCCTCTCCCCGACAACTGGAAAGAACAGGTGAGTACAGACATCTTCTTGCAGAAGTAGTATTGACACAGTATGTCTGCTTTAAAGGTACCCATACACAGATCGACCTTTTGTTATGATTGTTGTCGATTTTTGCTTCACCATAAATGATCATTCATCTATTGCACACAAAACGATGCATGTATGCCTACATAAGGGCTAGATTCACATAAACATTTGCATGCCTTTTTAAGCATGTTGTCAAAAAACACCTTGGCATTAGGAAATCCTTGATATGCAGACATTTTTGTGTGGTTGCATTTTTGACCACTTCTTAAAATGCTCAATGACCCTGACCTCCGGCTTAATAATATTGCTTGTATATTTAGACACGCCATTGATTGGCTTAAACAGCAATCGTACTATTCTAACTATCCGCTGGAAGCGGCCATGGTCCCCCCATGGCCACTGACCAATCTACTTCACTGCCCAATCAGCAAACTACCGCCTTCGCTTAAGGGGAACATCCTAGTACGGGACACGGTTATAGCGTTCAGGGAGGTGCGGAAAATGTTGCGACTCCCGGCTCCTGTGTCCAAACATTCCACTTTGGTGGGGAACCCGCTGTTCCCAGCGGGCACCGTACACGCTTTTTACGGGCATGTGCAAGACAAAGGCCTGCGACTGGTTAAGGATTTATATGATCCGGTTACACGCCGCATGAAGTCTTGGGAGGTTCTGCAGGCAATGTGTTCGTCACATCACCAAAAATTGCACCCCCTCTTCTATACGCAACTGACCAGCTTTATTACATCGCTACCGGCAGAGGTATCCTCTTTATACACCCATTCTAGATATGACACCTTGGTTGCACTGCCGGTACCTGGAATATCTGCACTGTGTACCTACCTTAAAGACATCAATAATTGGAGGGTAGACTTTCCCTGGGACGACTTGGTAGACAAAATCAATGGTGGATATCAACTGATCCGCAAACATATGGTCTCCGAAGTGTGGCGTGAAACACAATTTAGGAAAATGCATAGAGCATACAAACTCTGTCTATGCCCAACTGCACCTGCCTCCCAGCCCTCTAAGCCCCGCCTGTATTGCCCAAAATGTGACAGCTCTGGGCCTACACTTTTACACTGTTTGTGGTCCTGTCCATCACTGCAAGTATTCTGGCAGGCGGTAGAGGCCTTCACTGGTAAGGTACTAGGTACAACTATCCCGCATGACCCCATTCTATTACTCTTCAGTCATGTTTAGGCCGCCAATAGGGCCCAAATCCCTGCGTACCATGCATGGCTCCACATATGCCTTCTGGCGGCCCGCAGAGCTATACTACATGAATGGATTCAACCATTAGCACCGCAACTTCATCATGTCACCGCAAGTATTCATGCTCTTTACGACAAGGAACTACTGGATATTAAGGGTGGCTCAGACAAGGCAGCTCGCAGGTTTTACAAGCGGTGGAAACCATTTATACACACTGTATTGTCTATTGAGGACAGAGACACGGTTACATCGCTGCTTGGTGACATTGTTTAATACCCCCCCTCCCCCCCTCTCTCAAGGTGGTCCTCCTCTGGGTAACAAACATAGCAGATCATAACACTGGGGTCCCTATTTTGACTGAGTTAGTTATCAGGCTCTGACTAATAATCTATGGGTCCGGACGGCCCTAGCAGCCATTGAATTTTTAACTGCGCGAATCCCACATAGGGTATAGTCACTATTTCTATTCTGAACCGACTACTATTATTGTTTTTACTTTCTTTATTTCTTTTTCTGGTTACTGTGATGTGTTGTGACCTTAACATATGCATCTAATTGAAGTTCTGCTTTGTAAACCGAAGGGAACATGTCTACTCTTTGTTGTGAGCATTGTATTTTATTTTATTTGTACTGGTTGTTATTTCAAAAAATTCTATAAAAATATAAAAAAAAAATGCTCAATGAATTCCTCATGTCACGTTCCGTGAACGTATAGTGTTAAGAAAAAAACTGCCATTGACTTGAATGTGAATGCTCTATTAAACTTTAAGAAAGCTCCTGAAAGTAACTTGTTACAGCGCAGGGTGTCAGGTTTCATGCCAGATGGGGGATTTGGTTTTGGGGAACATCACATAAATTTTTATACAATGGAAATAGAAATATATCATTCAGATAACTTCTTGATGCATGGGAGATAGGAAATGGGTTTTATACTTTCTCATACTTGAAAGTTCTTTTGTGGGAGGTAGGCAAATATGCTTAATATTTTATGCTGGATGTATGCATAATAATATCATAATATCATAATATCATAATATCATCATAATATATGTAGTATAGGGGAGGGGGTGGATTGCTAAATGAATAAT
This sequence comes from Ptychadena robeensis, assembly GCA_036250615.1. NCBI lineage: Eukaryota > Metazoa > Chordata > Amphibia > Anura > Ptychadenidae > Ptychadena > Ptychadena robeensis. The sequence continues at coordinate 55,947,408 of CM070037.1, read as the reverse complement.
AGTTTCCTTTACCCTGTAAGACGTGTGGACTGGATCTACCTATATAGATTTATTTGTCTTGTCTTTTTTTTAGCATATTCATTTTTATTTATTATACAAGTTTTTGCTTGTACATAAACCAAATACAAGAATGTAATTTTATATATCAATCTGCGCCCCACAGCTCGGCCGGCCAGAGAACGGACATGTTGGATGTTCTCTGGCCGATGCCGGCCGATGCCATTAACTTCAATGAAGACCGGCGTCTTCATTGAAGCTAATGGCCGGCACACAAAGGGTGCCTGGCCGATTAAAGCAGCCCCAGAATGCAACGTGATGACGTCATCACGTTGCATTCCAGAGCTCATTGGAGCTCGTGTGTCTGCACCCGTCTGTGGGTGTATGGCAGGCACTACAGTAGGAAAAATAATAATGATAATGATGATAAGATAATAGCAGTTTATATGTGTGTGATGGAAATGAACCATGTCCAATTAATGACATGTTAATGTAAAGGTAATAGATTGCAGACCCTTCCCCAACAAGCACAATATTCTTTTAGGAATCTCCCCATAATATCAGGCCCTAATGCCTGATATGTCCGTTCTCTGGCCGAGCTGTGGGGCGACAGGCATCTGTCTCCCCATGTGGGCACACGCTAAATGGCGGGCAATTTTGCCACCGACCAATGGCGCAAGCTCCGTCGGTCAGCAGCAAAATCGGCCGCTAATCGGCGTGTGTATGCCAGGCTTTACTCCATTGGCAAACCAAGGTCAGAAAACCTCCAGCCTTCCCAACCTCCCCCTCAACATATCCAGGTGGTACTATTTTAAGTTTAAAAATGTCAAAACTGTTTAGTTGGAATTCTACTAACCCTTAAATGAGACTTTAATTCGACTTAAGCTTGTTCTTTTCACTTCAGAGTTACTTCAACAAAAACATATTAATCAAATGAATAAATCTTTAAAAGCTGTCAGACTGTTAAACCTTCACCACCAAAATTTGTATAGGGGAGAAACATTCAAGAGTCCAAAAAAATTGTAAGTTCCCTTACAACTATTTAAGGGTGATCTGTTACAGTTCTAAAGAGATGTAAACTGAGGGTGATGGCTTAGTTCAGCATACTATATAAAGATGTCACTTTAGGTGAAGTAATCTTTAAATAGAAATATTCTTTGAATGAAAAACATATGACGACTGCTATCACCAGACATTTTTAATTAGGAAAATCCAAGTGAGTGAGTTTACACATGGTCAGTAAAGTATATATAAAAGTCGTTTTAAGTCATTCACTATGCTTTTTTTTTTTTAAATCAATGCATTTTGGTGATCCTTGCCAACTGCGTCAGCTGCTTGTGCCGTTTAAGGTGAATCTTTTGGCAGACTTAAACAGCAGACGTTTTTGTTAGAAGTAACTGGTACAAAATACAATCTGGATAGAATAATTACAGCTAAACATGTCAACATCTAATCATCTCAACCTAATACACAACTAGTAAAAAAAAACATATCTAAAGTCTAAGTCTAAATTTAAACCAGCAGAGTCTTCCATCGTAAGTCTAAGTAATCATCTAAATATAGAAGTATCTTACCTGCCAGAAAATGAGTAACTCTTTTCCATCAGATCTCTAATTTAGAAACCAGGTCCTGGCTGCTTATTGTTCTCTACTGCTGTCAAAGCGATGCATATTGTTAAAAGGTTGTGATTGCCAGTAGTTAATGGGACCCATACCTATGCTCTTTTTCGGTTAACAAGCTCCTTTTTCAAATACACAGCACAGTCCAGCTGTAGTTGAGAAAGTATTCATTCTTGGTACAACAGAGTTTGCATGTTCTAATCTGGGGACCTTCAGTACCAACAAATATAGTATTTATTGTTGGCTTCTTTTCAACATCTAAGGCTAGGTTCCCACTTAGATGACATTTTCAATGGCCTGCAGAATTGCCAGCAGAAGATCCACAGCAGGTGATTGCCAGGCGATTGACTGGCAAAAAGGAGACGATTTTTGTAAAACAAACACCAACATTATAAAAAAAAAAAATCGCCTCCATAGAGTATGGCTACCTTAAGAGTTAAAACCCTTTTGACAACCTTGGGAAATGTGTAGAACATTTTTTTATGGCCATTGGACTACCATTCGGTAATTCAAGATGCATGTAAAGCCAAATTTGTTTTTTGAATACATAATAGGGGGCTACAGACCTTCTTTATGTCTTTATTGGAGTCTATGATTCCAGTGGGTAGATTTACTCTCTCTGCCCTGGGAACCATTTTCACTAGGAACAAATGTAAAGGAAAACCTGAAAGGTTCATGTTGTCAGCAGAACGAGAATGGAGAATAAATAAATTAAGTGTTACATTTTTAATAATTGCTATTTTTACATTTATGGTAATTATATCTGTATTTCACAGGTGGAGCCAGAAACACTAGCTGTAATTAACTGGATGGAGAACTACAACTTCGTACTTTCAGCAAACCTTCATGGTGGAGCCGTTGTGGCTAATTATCCATTTGATAAAAGTAAAGAACTTCGGATCAGAGGCTATCGCCGTACATCTAGCTATTCCGCTACCCCAGATGATAAATTGTTTAAAGCAGTGAGTAATATTATATCATTGTTCTTTAAAGCTTATCATTGGTCACTCATGAGTAGCATGCGTAGTACACATGAGTAGTATGGACATCATAGCACTTGATACTCCCAGAAACAAGAAGAGGAGAGATACCTATTGTTATTAAGTAGCAGACCATTCTTGCCTCTGATCTCTGGTAAGTTCTCAGTGTTGGCTCTCCTTAACAATAAATGTTATCTGCAACCTAAAGTGGCAACTGATTTGAACTGATATTTTCTTGTGTAGATCTTGTAAAGGCATTTGCTTACGTATTACTTTAGCTATGAAAAATCATCAACAGTTTATAAATTATGTACATTACGTACTATTACCAGGTTGATGACATAATATTTTGTCTTTGCAGCTAGCGATGTCTTATTCTTTTGCTCATGGATGGATGCACAGAGAGTTTAATTGCGGAGATTACTTTCCATACGGCATCACTAATGGAGCTTCTTGGTATTCTCTTTCAAAAGGTAATAATAAATTATACTACCAAAGTGCTTTCATGTAACTAGGATAATCTCTGATGATAAGGTAAAGCTGTGCTGATCCATACGCGTGCAAACAATCATCCATTTTGGTTCTGACATTTATTAATATATATTGAAATATGCATTGAATATGCATGGCTTATGTAGACATGAGACACATGCCCTGGGTGCCAGGGTGTAACAATGCCTCTGAGCATTGGGGAGTATTTGGAATATCAGGCTGGTTTTGTCAGCTGACCATTTGCCAACTTTGAACTTTGCCAACCATCTGGAATATTACACTCCACATTCAAAGAAGATGGTGTTAAGTGTAGTAACACCTGTATCTACGGTGGTGTAAAATCTGTTTACTTCTAATAGAATTGAAAGTGAAAATTGGGCTATGCTCTAGTATTGTAGAATGGGCAAGTCACCTCTAGTAGTGGAAGACGTGTATCTCAACCCTAGAAGTGTAGAATTTGCTTATCTCTTGCTTTATGAATCATCACATCTATAGTAACACAAAATTCCTCCTACGAAAATAAAAGTACATATATACTGCTTAGTACAGTAGTATTAAGTACAGTACAGTAAGGAACAATGTGCGTGTAGGTGTAGCTCCAATCATGTTTTTACGGAATGATAAAAAAGCTGCATGAACCCAGGTTTCATGCAAGCATGTTCTGCTATTTTAAGTTTCCAAACATATGGCTGTTAGTTACCGTATGTATTCTTTCCTGGAATAATTAAACATATCCAAACTGGGTAGATTGTTTGAGGTCATGGAAGGCTAAACCAACCAGAATGCTTAAAATAGTTAATGAGATTATTTCAGGGAGTAAGTGGCTACAGACATTTTACATTCCTGGGCTGGTGACACCACTAAGAACATAACACACAACATTCCACTTCATTAACTATGGCGTTAGACACATTACAATTGACATCTTTGTTTCATTAATTGGCTGTTTATGTTGGAATCACTGAGTGCATGCTTGTATATATTAAATTGTTGGTAACTCACCTTATATGTTGAAATAGTCAGTTTATATTAATAATGAATTGTAAAGAGAATTAACCTCTTAACCCCAGCTGAAGCATTGTTATATTGCACCAACGTTTATAAGCTTCTGTGATGCAGAATATTGTAAGATTTGGATAATTTGATAAGTATATCAAAAGGAAATGATTGTGTGTGCAATACTTTTTTACGGTGCTAAATTTGCCTTCCTAAAGTTGTTGTTCTGTCTGGCCACTTTCCAGACAGCACAACACTTTATGTGTTACATAATCTATCTTCAAGCAGCCTGCTGATTGGGCATTAAAGAATTTCACATATAGTCAAAATGTAACGGTTTGTACTGACATTCTTTTTTTTCTGAAACTACATCTCGTTTCATCCCCCCATTTATAACCATAGGTGCATGGAAGTCCTGGTTCACATCTATCCACTCTGTGTGCCTCGCCATGCATTTTCATGTGAACAGACCCATTGGAAATACTGAACTATTTGCCATATGTTGCTCAACACGCAGATTGCTAAGCCACAGTCTTGCAGTTTTCAGTAGGCATTTTAGACTCCCATTTTGCATTTTTAGGTAACCAAGTTACTTCCTATCAGATCTTTTAAGGTAGCCATACATAGGTCGATTTCACGCTCGATTCCTGGCCGATCGATCACAAGGCGCGTGCACACCGATCGATCGACGAGGAATCAAGTGCAGCCCACCTTGAGCGATCGACCTCGACCGATCGATATGGCCCCCAAATTGGATCGGCTAGGGGACCAACCTGTCATTTTTTTCTGGTCGATCAGGCACACATCGTTGGAGGGACATTGGTGGAGGCCCACGGATTGATCATCTCGATCATTTCCGATCGACTGACATTTGTGAATCGATCGACTGGTAACAGAATCGTCCAGGA
>CM070037.1:55910390-55924099 GCA_036250615.1 Ptychadena robeensis | reverse complement strand
AAGTTGGTTGTACAGAAGTTGCATGGAGGAGTCTGCCTGTCTATGGGGGGCTTATGGCTACCTTTATGCTTATCTTATTGGCACAGGAAGCAATGAGATATACTGAAATAATCCTGACTAGTAAATAAAGGAAGATGATCATGTTCGTCCCTATGAAACCTAGGATAACTTGCTGTTCCTACCCATAAGCAGAGTTCTAGTCCATTCTGTCAGACAATCATGCCAGACATATCATTCTATATTCTAACACACAAATGTTAAGTTATGAAGCTGATGTTATCTGTATCACCCTCATACCTTTCCTAATGTCATAAACATACACACCAATGAAAATTTGTAATATACAAAACATGCCTCAAGAGAAATAATAAAATTATATTGTTTTTTTATTGATCTTTGTTGTTTAAGGTATTTCTTTTTTTCTTTTTCATTGTTAAATTTGCAAAGAAAAAGGCACTTTTACAAAATCAACTGAAGTAATTGAAGAGTGCAGAGCGCAGGATGTGAAATTCCATTCCAGGTTGTGGATTAACTTCAAACATGGCAATCATACTCCAACAATCCTGCTATTTAAGTCTCTCAACTGCTATGACAAACCAAATTGCATTAACCGTCTAGGAGGGAGAGCCAAAACCATGGAAGGCTCCACCACCACACATCATTCTTTTTTGTTTGTTTCATTTGGTTTTGTAGCTAAGAACCTCTATGGGGTTTATTTTTTTGCTTGCTGCGACATTATGATTTTGCTTGCAAAAATATTACAACTGGCAAAAGTCACTTCAAAGTTTCTACTATATTCAGCAAATGGACAGACTCTTGGAAGTGAAGGCAGGAGCATTGCTTTGTAGAACAGAAATTCCTTTATGTATGTGGAAAGGAACGCTTAGGGCTTGTCCCCACTTATGCGATCTCGCGGCAGACCGCCCAAGTAGAGACATAGCCTAAGGTGGGGAGTAGTCATGAGCAGCATAGATAATATTTGTATTTGTAAAATATTGTAAATTATTCACCTAATATTGGGAATAAATTAGAGAATTCATGATCTCCTATTGTTATACCTTTGGTTGTGCAAATATACATGTACTGCACTTGTACATGTGCGTATTGTGAACTTAATGCATGGTGCTTTCCACAGATTACCTAAAGCTGGGCATACACGGATAGACTGCTGTGCAATCGACCCATGATCAATTACAGCCTGGTGACATCACCACGCTGTGATTGATTGTGGGTCAATTAAACAGGAATCAATTTCTGTTAGATGCGGAACCAACACACCCGGTGTAAGAGCTGCTCCTGTGTCACTCTCACTGGCTGGGAGCTGCAGACAGCTAGTGAGAGCCAACACAGAGACACAGCTCCCCTGCGCCCCCTCCCCTCTCACAGAACACAGAGCAGGAGGATCTAGGCTGTGCGGGTGCAGGCCAGCTGCAGAACTTCATCCAAAGCAGTTTACATCCAAAGCAATGGACAACAACCATCATTTACGGTTATGTCCGATATCCCTTTAGGGATCCCATTTAGGGTTGGCTGCATTAGATATGAGCCACATAGATGGCCATGAACGTTATCAGTGCTCGAAGTGGCTATCGATCTAGTCCATATCTATGTGTGTATGGGCACCTTTAATTGAAATTGGCACTTGTACATGCGCATATTGCGAATGCAATGCATGCTACTTTCCATAGATTACATTAATTGCGCAAATCAGCACTTGTGCATGGCCATATATCGAACACAACGCACAGTTTCAAGTTCTTGAAGTGCCGATATTCGCAATAAAAAATTGCAATTAGAATATTCACAATCAAGACTAGTGGGGAATAGTTCTGTAGTCCAGCAGGCAGGACTGATAACCCTTGCAGTATAGTAATAAGTTGTCAGTTCTACAAAGAAGTTTTTTTTAAAGCTTTAATACTTGGAGCACAGATTTATGTTGGATTGTTTTGTTTTATATTGTCCTTTTCTCAAATGATGGTCATTTTATTTGTTTTCTCCTTGACTGAAGTTTATTCTTTTCTGAAGAGTCATCTAAGTGCCTAGCGTTTAGTTCTTATTTTCAAAGTGTTTAAAATAGAAAAGTTTCAATTCTTGCCAGTAAATGTAGTTTTTCCTCAGTTCACTAGTAACCACAAGTAAAGCAGAAACATGATCTATATGTTAGCAAGCAATATGTCCCCTATAATTACTGGCAGTTTTGGCAAGAACACATGGCGTCCTGCACCAGCTTTTTACTCCATGTGTGCACTGTTTAACTCTTTCAGTGCTGGGGGAATTATGTGTCCATACTGTGATTGCTGGCAAGTGCAACCACATGCTGGCTTCTTCTAAAACTTTTTTCCTAAAACCAGAGGGTCTTTTAAATGTTTTACTGCACAATAACCCAATTTGAGATTTTCTGACCATGTTTTGGATGAATGACAGAAAATCTCCAGGGACAAAAAACAATAAAAAGTCTAATTGTTTTTTGTAGAGAAAGGGGAGGGTAGAATCACCATACTCTTTTGCTTGCATGTTGTTGCTGTTGTTGATTTCCCTCATTTTCTGTCTGAGTAACAAAAATGTCACAAGAATATGAAGTAGGTAAAAAACCCAGCAATCACAGCTATTCATTGCGCTATACAAAGTTAAATGCTTAGGGGGACACCATAGGGGCTCCTATGGAACCAGTTTTCCATTATGATTTTGGTCATGGTTTGGGGTATTGCTAAACCATGTATTTGTGACCTACAACACCTACAGGAACACTAGAGGAATACTTGGTAGGTTTATACTAAGGGCTCATTTACACTGGCGGTTTTCAACCGACCCATAACCGACTGGCAGATGCAACATTAGAAGTCCGCTGGTCGGTTTTCGGGCTTCAACCCAATGGGAACTCCATAGGGTCCTAATCTAGACAACCTGCAAATGCCTGCACTATTTTGCAGCTGCTCGCAGGCTGTCGTCTCCCGATCTGCAGCAGGAGTCATTTTCCTAGATGCTGTGGGCTTAAAGCAGCTCAGGAAATGACAGTGTAAATTTAGCTTAAACCCCATTGAACATCTATAGGATAAACTAAAAAGTTTTCTGCACTGGCTTTTAGTCACATGAAACACATAAGGGTTCTTCCCATGAAGTTGGAAGGATAAAATTTCTAAAATGTCTTCAAATACTGAAGCATTAAGATATCCAGTCACAAAATTTACAAGGCCTTGCTCTACCTCTGGAAAACAGCCCCATATGATTGTCTCTTCTCTTTTAAAAATGTACAATTGGCACAATGCAACCAGGTAACATTTACCAATCAGACTGCCAAACATGCGATGATCGCAGGTGATCGCTCCTTTGTATATGATATGGCTTATCCCCACATCCACGATTGGCCGCAGATGCTCACCGTGCTTGTAATTGCGTCCGCGTTTGGATGGAAATTTTTTATCATGACCTTTCATTATATATGGGCTCTAAAGCCCCCCATAGACAGGCAGACTCCTCCATACAACTTTCATGAGACTTACCAACAACTATGTAGTATAGTGACCTCCCTGATAGAACACATAGTGATTGGAAGGTGTAGAAATGTCCTCCTATTACATGGTTTTGGTAGAAAAAAAAAGTTGGTTGTACAGAAGTTGCATGGAGGAGTCTGCCTGTCTATGGGGGGCTTAACAAGGGCAATCGCGGGGTTGGACACGATTTTAATGTACCACCCACCAACTAAAAAAAATGTGTGCGATCAATTTTGTTTATGTTTGTGCATCCCTGGCATCATTACTGGGACTGGGACACCCATGCCAGGCAGCCATAATAGGTGTTTGGTCGGGCCCATTTGTCAAATTAAAGAACCCATTGTGGCCCAAAAAGTAACAAAATTTGCCCACTCCTCGTTTACTTCCCAGTACAGCCTTGGTCTGTTTATTTCAGTGATGACAATAGAGTAATATTAATGAGCATGACTTTACTTTGGAATCCCCTAAAATGGGGAGAAGCAGGGAAGATGTTGTTAAGAATTCTGTTGAGGGCACCTTTGAAGTTCTGCTTTGTAATTACTTGTGTTTAAAGGAATTTCTAATGAACAGCAACAGGATTCGGGGTAAGTATTTGAAGTTTCTGAATTACAATTCATGTGTTGAGTATCTCTTTCAATATTATGATGAAACACCTTAAATAAGTTATGTGTTAGATGTTCTCTGAACTGCCATTGACTCTGCACTTATACAACAGAATATACTTCCTGCTGAAATGATAAGTCACTGCTGTGTTTGTTCTTACAAGTAGTGATGACAAGATGTGTTACAGGGGCCCCTTGTGTTTTTTTATCTCTATAGGGGAGCGCATATTATACTTAAAGAAATCTGTTGGTTTGCAGCTGCTGTAATATATAACATGCTATCATTTGGTAAATGGAAAGGCTTGAGCAGTGTAAGGGCGCTGCTAGGGCATCCAGGCCAACTGTTGTCTAATGTCCAGGATTTTCTTATAGTAAATCTGCCCTTTCCATCTAGTTACACTACATCACTAAATCAGATAATCAGGGACCATAGGACAGATAGCTGTGTGATATTTCACAAGATTGGAAGGGGTCATACTTAATATTTCTGGTGCTTTCCCTTCTAATTATCTACACACCCATTCCATTTTCTCTCTCATCATTCCTTCCATTCCCTTTATTCCTTACTCCTTCCTTTTCTCTCTCTTTAATTCTTTCTCCTTCCTTTTCTCTCTTTATTACTTAAACTGGGAATAGACGGTAAGATTTCCAGTTGACTCCCGAGCCGATTTCGGCACTAGGGGCGGGCGTGATGACGTCATCCTGCCCGCCCGCTAGTGCTGAGAATCGGCCGGACACCCTTTGTGCGCCACCCATTACTTCGGCTAGGGGCAGCTGTCCCCATCCAAACTAATGGGATCGGATTAAAATTAACCGTCATGTCAGATGAATATGCAATCCGACATGACGGCTGATTTTAGCACAATCCTGCTAGTTGCTGCACCTGATTCCTGCATGACCCGATCCCTAACGGATGCGGGAGCGCGCACGGCATCCAATCATGCAGGAATCTGAACGTCTATGCCCAGCTTTACTCCTTCCTTTCTCTCTTTATTCCGCACTCCTTCATTCTCTCTCCCTTTGTGTGCTGCTCATTAATTCGGGTGGGGTAAGCCTACCCCAGCAAAACTAATGGGATCGGATCCATGTGCAGTCCGACATGACGGCTGATTTTAGCACAATCCTGCTTGTTGCTGCACCCGATTCCTGCATGACCCGATCCCTAAGGGATGCGGGAGCGCGCACAGCATTGGATCGGCGGTCGGGTAGTGCAGGAATCGGAACGTCTTTGCCCAGCTTTACTCCTTTCTTGCTTCTCTTTCTCTTTATTCTCTTTACTTCCTTTAATTGAAGAATAATATACATTTCTATTTGACAAGGGTCACAACAGAAACTGAACAAGACGCCTCAAACAAGACAAAATTACTGCAGCCAGGGTCACACAATCTATTTGGGGGTTTTGAGTATGGAAGAAGACATCTCATCCCCCCATCATCACTCCGTACAGCCTTATTAGCCAAGTGCTTGGCTTGGGTACCATCTCATGAGTAAAAAAAATGATTTTTTTTTCATAAAGTGTTTTTTCTGGCAGTTGTAAGAGAGAAGGAGAGAGTGCAGGGAAGTGAGTTACAGGCGCCTTATATTTCCTGTAGTGCAGCCATTCCATTCCATTGCATCACATGGACAAAGTTTAAGTTAACCTTCAGCTGGATACTTCTGGTTCATCACACTTCTGCTCATATTGCTTCGCTGTGATCCACAATCAGTTCCGATCTGGTGCAATGATTGATCTTTCCAACAAATGTTACTGCTGATGAAACATACACTGTACCTTGTCACTGCACTTCCAGTAATACATGGTGTCACCTTTATCTCTAAATTGTTCTGATCTGCTATCTAAGGCAAATGTTTGCCATGTTCAACCTCTGCTACCTATGGCCTTTGACACAGAGGAGGGAGCGTGTCATCAAGGCTGTTAAATGATACCTGAACTCAGGAAAATTAACAACAAAAACCCAATATATTACAACATACCAGTCATTAGCTATTACATTTTTTTTCTTTACTCTTATTTGATTTGCTGACCATGCCAGTAACACATTTCTTATTCCATTATAACAATGCTCGCTCACCATGCTGATATCGGAGGTTTCTCCTGCTCAGCTGATGCTTTGCATGGAGAACTGTGGTTTCTATGCAAAGCAACAGACATTGACCGTATTTACCTGTCATGTCCCCTATCCCTGTTTTCAAGGGGGATTGAAAAAACTGGGATGGCCACATATGATATGGGCCAGGTAGATGGCGTGAGCAAGCACGGTGCTCGAATCGGCCATCGATCTGGTCCATATCTACATGTGTGTACCCCGCTTTAAGCAGTGCTGTCTCTCCAGCCCCGCCGATATCTGACCGCAGCGTGATGACGTCACCATGCTGCTGCAGGGAACATCGAGCCGTGTGTTCCCTGCTTAAAAACAGAGGTTTCTATAACTCTTCTTTTACAAAGTGTATCTGATAAGAATGTAGCTCATACACAGTGGACATTAAATTAGCTGACAACATTTTTACTAGAATCAAATGTTTTTTTGAGCATTTATCAATGATAGATATAATTGATTGAAATGGTCCACTAACTGTTTCAAAAGGAAGTTAATTCCCAAATAAAAAGTCTGCCTGGTCAGCATCATTTACATGACTTGGATAGGTCAGATGGATCTGTGTGTGCTATACCACCCAGTTCATTTTACTCTTACCCTCATCTTCATACCCTGTAAGAATGCACTGTACATCAATAATGGATTTAAATGTCCATATCGCCTTTTATTTAAACATAACATTAATAAAAACAAATCAAGTTAAGTTACAGCAACCAGGTTCTGAGTCTTTGAAGGTCCCATCGCCATCCACCATCACATCCACCATAGGTTACCAGTGCCTGCTGTCTTAAGCCCCCCATACACGTTCCGATTTTTCTTATGAATTTTGCCCGACCGACAACGTGGTCGGGAGATTAATCGATCCGGAGATTAATCGGATGCGGAATTATGCACCCGACCGATCCAGATTTCTCAAAATCGGTCGGGACCTCTCTAAATTTTGGTCGATCTGCTGTTAATAAATAGTGTCAGGCTGATCAATCAGTGATAATTCGAATTCCGATTTTTGGTGCCAGCCGAGCGACCGACCATAACATTTTAGGTGAAAATCGGGTGACCCGATCAGACGAAAAACGGTCGGGAGAATAATCAGAACGTGTATGGGGTGCTTTAGTGTGTGTATGCTGTCAACCACCACCCAAAGACTTATGAACAACTAAGGCTGCCCATAGGCCCACTGAAACCATACTTGGTCAACTCACTCTGATCTACACCCAGGAACTACCACCATCAGATGGTTCTCACCAACCTTTAACTCCAACTGTCTAACTTCAAAGACCAGGAACTCGAACAAAAAATCGTGTATGGGTACCTTTTGTTTTTATACTTCTTTGTAGGAGGTCAGAATTGCCTCCCGGAGCTGCTGTTTGGAGGTAAACTGCCTCACACCCTCATAGATCTTTTGCTTGAGGATGCTCCAAATGTTCCTAATTATATTGAGGTCAGGGAAAGATTGGGGCAACACCATAAGATTCTCTCCTTTTATGATGATCGCAGCCAATGATGCAGAGGTATTCCCTGCAGCATGAGATGGTGCATTGTCATGCATGAAGATGATTTTATTACGGAAAGCACCAGTTTTTTTGTACCATGGAAAAAAGTGGTCGGTCTGTCAGAAACTCCACATACTTTTCAGAGCTCATATTCACACATACAGGGACCCTAAGAGGGTCGACCAGCTCTCTTCCTATAATTCTGACCCAAAACATGACTCTGCAACCTTCTTGTTGGGACATGGTGGCAGTCCACCAACCACCCACTACTCCATTCATCTGGACTATGCAGGGTTGCCCTGCACTTATAAGTAAACATGACTGTTTGAAAAGTAGCTCTGGCCCAACTGTTGACAACTCTGCATGTGGTTAGGGGGGCTAAATATAAGGTTTATGCTGCAATCCTCTGGAGGATCCTGCACCTTCATGTTTCAGATTGATTTCAGTGATCAAAAGAGCCTGGAGACACAATACCCTCCATGAGTTCCATTGAAAACCAAAATATTTTATCTTTATGACACTTCAATACAATTTGCATAATAATTTGGTACACGGTGTACAAGAGACAGAATTATTGGTAGCCAGATGTTTATGTCTGTTAGCTCACCAGAGAATAGTTTTTTTTCCTGCACACATATTTAAAATAGCATTTAAGGCCTGAATGTTACACACACAGATACCATATGTATGAATTTGAAGAAAAAAAAAAGAGGTGGCACCATGTAGTCATGCATCATTCAGCTATATAGGAAACGTATTTTGTTGGGTTTAGAACTCATGGGGCTTAGCACAGGAAGAATTTGGAACTGTAGATGAGGATTTTTATAGTTAGATTGCAGTGCTGCCATTGCTTTAATTGTGCATTGGGTACAGGCTTGATACACTGAAGGATGCTTGTTGTTGAATGTGCCATGTTAAAGCCCCACTAGGGTTAAATGCGTAGGAAGTTATCAGTTTATTTTACTATAAAGATTTGTATTCTCAGAGTAGAAGTACAAAATTTCACTTTTACTAATCATTAGTAGGCAACCCTAGCCATTAGGGCATTAACAATGCATCAACATTTACTCTGAATAACATCATAAATGCCTAAGAACCTGACACATGTACTATACACCCCAGGTGCCCAACCTGCGGCTCTTTGGGGCCTTTTTTGGCGGCCTCCCTCATTCCTCCACTTGCCGCCCCCGAAATCTTAATGTTAATGCATACGGTATAGAAACTCAACTGTCTGCCGAATCGAAGGAATGTGCCCCATCAATATAATAAATGGCTTTGATGATATCTATGAGGCACAAAACCTATGATGATATATATGACACAAAATGTGCATTACCATAGTAAAGTGTTTCCTAATGCTTGAAGTATCATTTAAAACACATTTTGGTATTAAAAAAATTAAAAATACTGTCTTTTAGCTCTGCCTGTTGTAATTTTTTCATTAAATAAATGCTTATACAAGTCAGTATAGATAGAAAATGTTATGTGCGGCCCTTAAGTGATGCCGAGGGCCACATTTGTGGCCCTCCATATCTTCTCAGTTGCCCACCACTGCACTACACCCATACTACACACATGACAATACCTTGAAATAAAGTCACAGGTTCAGTAGAGATGACCGATTAAGGCTATGTTCCCACTTAGGCGATTAATCGCCTGCGCAATCATGCACGCTATTTTGAATGGGTTTTTTCCCATTTAAAAGATCACGCGCGACTGCAATTGGGCCCGCGATCAAATTGCAGCTCCAGACGTTCTAATCGCATCCATTCATTCTCTATGGAGGTGATATTTTTATTTTTTTTTTAAACGTGGGTGAAAAATCATCTGCCGATCACCAGACGGCGATTCCGCAGGTCATTGAAAATCGTGAGTGCCAGACAATTAATTGTCTAAGTGGGAACATAGCCTAAAGGTTGATTCATGATAGGATGCAATAGGCAACTTTACATACTTCTGTGCACCAGACAAATGCCCTGGTTTTTCCCTTGTGAAATGACAGTGTGCTGTTTACTCATTATTAGGCAGGTGTTCATTGGAATTACAGTGTGTAATAAGTGTTACTTTGCTTTCAAGACACATCAGACTGTTTCAGTGATGTCCTCTCCCTGTAATTACATGGAAATGAATCTGGTGATCCAAGATGTTACTTAATTACACTATTAAAAATAGCTGTGATCTGCATAGGTGCCGCCTGAGTCTTATTATAGCTGAGGAAAGCCAAAACCAGAATGAGCACGTGGTGCCCTCTAGTGGACAATGTATTTATAACACCAGTGTAACCAGTTCTATAGTAGTGATAAGCACTATTATAATTATTATTTCTAAAGATATTAGTGTTGTAAAGTATGCTTTGGCATACTCATACCATATGTGAATGAACTTTTTCTTGCCTCTTCAACTACAAATTATGAAGACAGGATTGTATGACTCTTAACTAAACTTCAGAAGACACTAACAATTCTCACACATTCCTACTAATATAAAAACAAGTGTGCAGGGAGAAAAAAGATAGTTGGGGTTTAAAAGTACTTGGTTGGAGCACTAAGCATGTGAGAAGAGGGAAAATTGGCATATCAGAGGTTTAAGGGATCTTTCACACAATACTGTTGTGGAGGTACTGTTAGCGTTTTCCATGAAAGCCCATATGACAATGGGAGAACAGGTTTCCTATGAGAACCTACGTACCATACTGTAAGACATAGTGCCCTTTGCTGCCTAATAGCAGAACTTATTGTATGAAAGGGCTCTCTTGTACACATTTTCATTTCCAAACCTTTAAACCTATAAAATGGTCAGATTGTCCAGGTATCTGCAGTAAATGTAACTGAAAGCTGATCCAAGCAATTTCCGAAAAATTTGGATGTGGAACTAGATGATAAATATTTCTAAACCTAAATAATATGTATGTATAAATGTACTATAAACTACAAAACATTGCTTGAAAAATATTTGAGCTTTGCCAATTAGATGCCTCCTGCCTCTTGTCCTTTGACAATTACCCTTTCACCCACCAGCTTCACCCACCAGGTCTCTTAAGGTAGCCATAGAGGGGTCGATTTGTTACCGATCAATTCCCGATCCAATCATTCCAGGAGATTGTAGAATCGGTGATTGTTTAGATTGGGAATCGATGGAGCGCCACTTGGAATCTGATTTGTGGTCGATTTGGACATGAGCCGATCTCCAAAATGGCCAATTCCACAAAATACATAGATCGGAAAGGCTGCTGCATAGAGCTGTGGGTCCACCAACGTGCTTTGATTGCCAACGATCAACCAAAAAAACCCCAACATGTCAGTTCAATGTCCGATCTGATTTTTAGTCGATCGGTCAGGGTGGGCAGAACCCGATTGATCACCGAGCTAACACTGATCGATCTTATGAATGAGTGCAGTGATCGATCGGTCCCATAAAGTATGGGAACCTTTAATGGAGCCATAGATGGTACAATTTCTGTCTAATTCTCTAGTGGTCGATTGCAGTGTGATGACGTCATCACACTGCAGCTGGTCACTCAGAGGATAGCCGCGCACCCTATGTGTGCCCTACATTACTTTGGATGGGAGCGCTGGCCAGGAATTTGCCGCCGGATAACATGTCAGAACGATCCGACTTGTGGTGTGATCCTGGTTGATTTGTCTAGGTGGGTATGGTCAATCGACCGCAAAATCATGTGGGATTCATAACGTCTATGGCTACATTTAGGGATGGGATTAGGCAAGGATTTGGATCATATGATGTACAGCTTAGGATACATTGTGTAGCAGTCAGAATTGTGTAATATTCAGCATAGCATACAGAGTGCAGCAGTCAGCAGTATCTACAGCATAGTATAGAGTGCAGCAGTCAGGAATATGTAATGTACAACATAGCATTTAATGCAGCAGTAAGGAGCAGGGAGGTTTTTTCAGCTATGCCGAATATGCATTTCCCCTGGCGCCCTCCCTCCCCGACACGAGCGCCTTCCCTCCCCCAGCAGATCTGAACAGCTGCCAACTGAGGGGGTTTGTTGGGTTGGCAAAGGTGCTGGAGGGGGAAGGAGAAGAAGAAGAAGAGGAAGGAGGAGCAACATGTACCGACATGTTCCTTTTCTTCTCCTTCCCCCTCCAGCACCAGGAACCCCCAAAGGGGGACACTTGCTAAGGGGGCACTTGAATAGGGCCCCGGAAAGGCTAGAAACGGCACTGGTCAGGAGTATGTAATAAACAGCATAGCATACTATAGGGAATCAGCCTTCAGTCCACACACTCTGCTTCTGTCAAAGGGCTCCTGCCAAAAGTATAAACCCTCGCAGGGGTTAAAAGCAGGGATGCAACACAGTCCACGCAGGAAAATGCCAAACCTCCTCAAATTATTTCAATTACCTCAGGAAAGTCTGTATAATTGGCCTGACTCCCAGGCCTGGGAACCCACACTCTTTGTGTGGCCCCTAGTATCCGCTGCTCAGGCAGGACAGTGTCTCCCCACCTTTCCAGAAGCCCTGACTGAGTGGTCTCAGCTCCTTTATGGTCCAGCAGGTATATCTTGGTGGAATGGGAAGGCCCACCCAGTTCCTTCCATCCCACTCCAGAGTCCAGATCCCTGTTACCAAAAACAAAACTGGTCAGAAACCTACTGTTTCTGTCAAACACTTTCCTGGACTCCTTCCAGGATTCATCATCAGACCCTTTCACTGCTGGATGTGGACCATTTTCAAAGTGACAGACAACTGCTCTGTCACAATAGATAGTGCAGCAGTCAGTAGTATGCAATATACAGCATAGCATATAAACTGCAGCAGCTACACTGCAAGGTCATGGCCAGATATAATGAAACGCACAGCACCTTATATCTGTCACCAATAATGTGTACTCTCTTTAGTGTTCTTTGATGAGTAGATACTCCTGGCTAGTAGAGATGGTTAATTAGATACATAATATTCACAATAATGCATGATTCATTCAGACTAAAATTGAGTCAACCAAACTCTACATCTGCTGTGCTTTGTTGGCTCAGTTCAAGTTTGCATGCAATTTGTAAAATGTTTATTTATTTTTCATGAATCATTTCTAGTCGTCAGTGGTCTGTGCTCCTATTAGGTATTAACAAGGTAGAGACCAAGAAATTTTGAATATCATACTTGCTATGAGAAATGACAAAATGCCCCCATACACATTACAGTCTTACTATACAATTTCTGTACAATCAGCTTTTGTTCTACCAAAAGTATGTTATATGAGGATCTTTCTAAACCTTCCATTCACTATTTATTCTATCAGGGAGGAGTTGTTGAAAGATCTAAAGGAAGTTGTATGGAGTGATCTAAAGGTGTATGGGGGGCTTTAGGCCATGTTCTGACTTTAGTGTTCTGCTGCGATTCCAATTACGGAGCTGCGTCTCACTTTAACTGCACCCATTCACTCTCTATGGACATGATTAGGCGGGATGGGGTAATATGTCCTGTCCCACCCTGCCTTAACGTGCCCATAGAGAGTGAATGGGCTTGGTAAAAATTAAACACAGCGTGTCTGCGATCATTGGGCGATCAGTCGCTGCCACGAGCCACCAGCAGCCTGTGATCAAAAGCGCAGTGAGCCAGTGACCTATTGCACCCAATCGCAGCTGTGGGGATAAGCCCATTCAAATACATGTAAGCAAACTCCAGCCATCTCCGCACCGCGATTATAATCTTGGGAAATACCCCGGTATAGTGGGGACAAGCCCTTAGTTATGGTGAAAATGGTACATGCCAGCCAGACAACTAGCATATGCAGAAGGGTAGTTCAACAATTATGCTTTCTACATTGTCTCCAACAACAGAACATATAGCTCTGGGACTCTGTGCTCCAATGATGTTAAAAATGATTTGAAAACAGTATATATCCTATCAGGGAAGGCTCTGAGCTCATATAAATTAAAAACACATTGCTGTGCTGGATCCCTTTGCCAAAAACTTAACCTGCTTTTGTCCAGGCAGACGAGCACATACAGGGAGTGCAGAATTATTAGGCAAATGACCACATCATCCTCTTTATGCATGTTGTC
>CM070037.1:55893986-55905030 GCA_036250615.1 Ptychadena robeensis | reverse complement strand
GGAAGTGAAGATTGTAAGTACCTATTTTTTTTCTCTGTGTAGCAGTTTTCACAGATGTAAACTGCTGACAGGTGAGTAATATGTCCGTGTCATGTATGTGGGGGATTTTTTTTTTTAGTTTACAACCGCTTTAAATACATGAGTGTCACAGCAAAGGGCTGAATACTTAGGACCATGTGATATTTCAGTTTTTCTTTTTAATAAATCTGCAAAAATGTCTACAATTCTGTGTTTTTTTTGTGCTGTGTGTACATTCATGAGGGGAAAAACAAAGAACTTCAACGATTATAGCAAATTTGAGGAGGTCTAAATACTTTCCGTACCAACTGAATAGGTGATACAGGTGCACCCTATCAAACATTTCATGTGGAAGAAAAAATTCCACTGTTCCAAGAACAATTGCAGTCTGTCATCATAAGCACTATACCTGCTGAGGTGACAATGGAGAACATTCACAGCTAAGTCATGTAAAGTTTATATTCTGGGACTTTGTGTCCCTGACTTACCTAATTTTTCAAATAAGGAATTTAGGATTACACTTAAATATGTCCACCTGTTCACCCAAAAATGAACCCTCACAAAGCTTGCTGGAAAAAAAGTTTAGATGAGTAGCTGTGTTGGAACTCCAAAATAGAAAAAAAAGTTAGAGGGGATTTAGGAGTGTTCAGAGACTCTATATAAGTAGGTGATAAGCTTGGTAGATCCTGTGATTGGGATATACATGGATATTACTTACTTCTTGGCTGCTGGTGTAATGAGAAAAGTGCACCAAGTGCACCACAGTGAACCTGAGGGCACCTGTCCAACGACTACTGGCCACTTCCCCATGATTTCACCCCTGGGTAACTGCAGACTATTGTGCATCTATGCATACTCTCCACTAGGCTCTCCATCACAGCCAGGCCTTCCCGCTGGTCAGGGAGGCTGCTAAGAATAGTCCACTTACTGTTGCCTTGCAGCCAAACATCCTTGTCCTCCATTACAGCAAGCACCACTCTTCCATCCAAGGGGACAGCTAGGAACAGCCAAACTACTGCTTTGCAGCCAGACATGGAGCAGCTCTGCCAACACAGTCTCTCACCAATAGCAGGGGTTTCATTTGAAGGGTTCTTGCTCACATGCCAATAAACGTCAAAACACCCAGTGGCTTTGGTGTAAGGTACAGTACTATTTTATTGATGTCTCCTGGTACATTTCATAGTCCATGCCTTTCCATGTCAGCCATTTGGCAGCAGCCTCTCTTAGTCTCTTCCTAGCCTTTTTCCAATCCAGTGACACTCTTCAGGCTAGGATTGCCCTAGCTCCCAGCTAGGGGACAAGGGTGATGTCTGTAATAACATTTCTGCTAACTCAGGGTCTCTGGGTCCGCAAGGCCTGCGTGGCCTACCACCCACAGGATCCAGCAGAGCTCCACTCATTGCTCTCTCCTCCAGACGAAGACTAAAACCCTCCCTTGTTTGGGTCTTATAATACCTCTGTCCACAGGCTGGTCACTCCCAAATGGCATGCCACAGTTACATCAGCTATCGTTTTCTTGCTTGTTCCTTGACCTTTACAAACACATAACATTGACTCCTCCTGCACCTGCTTTAAGGCCCCCATACACCTTACAATCCTTCCATACAATTTCTGTACAATCAAATTTTGTTCTACCAAAACCATGTAATATGAGGAGCTTTCTAATCCTTCCAATCACTATGTATTCTGGGTCAGGGAGGCCACTATACTACACAGTTGTTGGTAGATCTAATAGAGATAGTATGGATCGATCTTAAGGTGTATGGGGGGCTTTACCCAGCAAAAAGATCAAGTTACATCCCCTCACTATATACCAGCATGGCACAATTAATGCTTTACATTCCTAAAATTGGTAACCCATACACATAATACATGGTCCACCTTCCCACAACCCGGTTGGGCTATTAGCCCAGTAGCCTTGAGAAGAGTTTAGCCCAAGGAGATACAAGTGAAATACTAGAGGTGGTCATAACCTCTAGTATTTTTACTTGTATGGTAATAAGTTTATTCACCGTATAGGAATCTAGCTATATACTATAGTTACCTTATTAATATTAGCTTATGATATATTTAAAATTGCTCACTTTTTTATTTAAACTTTATGCAGATAGAATTATGAGACTTTGATTGAATAGGCTAAGCCCCCCCATACACCTTAAGATCGATCCATACAATTTCCATGAGATCTACAAACAACTGTGTAGTATAGTGGCCTCCCTGATAGAATACATAGTGATTGGAAGGTTTAGAAAGTTCCTCATATTACATGGTTTTGGTAGAAGAAAATTTGATTGTACAGAAATTGTATGGAAAGATTGTAAGGTGTATGGGGGCCTTTAGTTGTATTCTTTGCTTTCTCTTTCACTTCGCTAGCATCTCATAAATCCTTTGATAGAGCATTACCAGATGGGAAAGACGTCCCCTTTCCCCTATGTTCCCCCCAGTTCTTCTGGTTGTCCAAAATCCAAACCACTGCCGCAATCATGGTGTGAAAATAGTTTAACCAACATACATTGATATGACCAAGACACAACTAATTTAGTGAGTAAACTTAAGATTGAACCATCTTGGTTACGTTATTATGATATACAATATATTGGTATTTGACCATTAACTTTAAACCTTATGTAGAGATTCCATCTTGCACAGAAAGCCCCTGAAGAAGCGGATATATGCAAAACATGTGGGGATGTGCAATGTTTTATATTCTTAGGCTATGTCTCCACAGAGTTGTTTGACGTTTGGGAACCCCAACGCTAAGTGCAGTGGTGGTGGTACTGACGGATCACATATACATATACCTGCTCGGTGGACGCTCTGTTCGCATGGCGCTGAGCTGATCCGCTGATGCATGGGCTAACTTAGTGGAGTACGTTAACCCCATGCATCGGCGGATGTCTTAACAGAGCATCTGCCGAGCAGGTACAGCGTATTTGTGATCCGTCGGGACCCCCGCCAAGCACTGTGCTTAACGTAGGGGTCCCGATGGAGCACACAAAGCTGTGGAGACATAGCCTTAATGTGTGTGTATATAGATATTTATGTATATGGATGTTTGTATTGTACCATATTGCTATATATGCATATGGTGGAACACCTTTTTTGTAATTATATAGCTGTTGTTTTAAAAAAAAATATTGTCATCTGATACTGTTGCCGTTAAAGTCCCTTTGGTGAGATATCTTTGGAAAACGCTGCGTTACCTTTATCTTTCTATTCAAATGGGGATGTTCGCAAATGTATACAATGGCTAGGTGGATTATTAAGTGTATATCATTTTTATTTGAATGGTGAGGAATTAAATTGATCACATCATAGGTAACAGCAATTAATTATGTACCATCATTAACCTCCGTACTACAATTCTGACCTAATGTGACATACAAATATTAACCTATCCATACCTAGGTAGAAAAAACAAAAATCATCACTTAAGCCAGTGATTCCTAAACTTCCCCCTTTTCTATTCAGGATCATTATCGAGTCCCCCCTACCTATTCAAACACAGGTTAAGAATGAGGGCCCGCGCCCCCTGGAATAGCTTCGCACCCCCCCCCCCCCCCCCCCCCCACTGACTGACTTAAGCACATATCAGATAAATACTGTATACATATGAATTACATTCCTGATGTAATATAATATAGATTATGTATACAATATATATAAATATATATAGATATATATACAAAGCACCACCAGTAATAAACTGTCAGTCTGCTGCAGGCCTGGAGAAGACATTTCATTAGTCTCTTCAGTGATATGACTGCAATGCTGCCATTTTGCAGCAAGACACATGGGTGTGCACAGCATTTTTCTAAATATTGTTATATACAAAAAATACCCTTTTTGTGTTGATGGTGCATTTTCCATCCGATTGTAGCCTGATGACCTAATCACGCTGCAGTGGACCAGCAGGCATCCTTTGTGTGCCAGACATTACACTGATCCCCATCCAAAGTAATGCTATCGACCAGGAATTTACCAACATGTCAGATCACCGTTCGATCTGATTTACAGTGTGATCCTGGTCGATCTGTCCAGGTGGGCGCACCTAATTTGCGACAGATCCGCAGGAACGCACAAGGTGGTCAGCCGCAAAATCGGCCGGGAATGGTACCACCTATGGCTACCTTAAGACCCCCTATAGGCTGGCTGCATCTTCTCATACATTACCCATGTGTGGTGGTTACAGATTGCTCTATTGCAAATGGTCACTTACCAGTCATAAATGGCCCCACTTTAGCCCCTATAATAAAGCTTATTCCAGAAGTGTGATAATAAATGGTGCATCTGAGTTCATAATAATAATTATCTAAAAAAAGAAGACAAACGTGCCAGCAGGTGGCTCAGTGGGTAGAACGTCCTGGACATACATACTAGGGTGGAGATCCAGCAATATATAATACAGTGGTTTCTATCAGCTCAGCTATTTGTTAGCTGGTATGTTTCATCTATGTTAGGGGTTTAGTATACTTTATCACAATACACCTTGATGGTGAAATCAGCAGTAGAGACTGCAAGTGAGATCTACAGTGGAGTTCAGGGGATTAAGAGCCCTTTTACACTTCCTTTCACACTTTATGCGCCATGTTGTGTTTTTTTAATGCACATGCTATTGAAGTACTGCATTCTCACGTAGAAAACCAATGTTACCATTCACACTGCATTCATGCACTCTTTTGATGCATTGTTGAAAAGCGCAAAGTGTATGTCCAAAACGCATGTGTTAACATATATATGTGTTAACGCATTCCTTCAAAAAATGCATATAGTGTAAACGGGCCCTGATACTGCCAGAGCTCAGGAAGATTTCTATTGAAGCCAGTGGAAATTCAGTAGCATTAAAGCCCGTCACCACTAGGTGAAAGGGGACCTGACAGGAAGGGGTGTAAGCCAGGGGGAAGGTGTCGCCCCCGCCGGAAGTGACCCAGCGCAGTATTTAAGTCCCTTAAAGGGACAGGAACAGAAGGGGATCGGCCTCTTTTACTGGAGGATCATCGGTCCAGATAGTGCCCAGGTAAAAATGTTTTGATGTTGTGTGATGTGTTGGTTTAGGGGCAGTCACAAATCTATAAATACTGAGCTCTTAAGCCCCCCATACACCTTAAGATCACTCCATACAATTTACTTTAGGCTCTACCAACAACTATGTAGTGCTGGGTTCTCCCTGATAGACTACATTGTGATTGGACAAGGTTTAGAAAGTGATTGGAAGGTTTAGAAAGGTCCTCATATTACATGGTTTTGGTAGAACAAAAGTGGATTGTACAGAAATTGTATGGTAAGATTGTAAGGTGTATGGGGGACTTTACAAGGGTCAATGACCTACTGGTATTTAGGTTTGACAAGTTTAAGAAAGAGTCAGTATGGTGAACACCCATGGAGCTGGTCGGGCAGGCTGATGGCTATAGATATATACAGTTATATGTTTATGAGAGCAGTATGTTATTTCACCACTAGGGGACACTATCAGGGACATAAAAATGTTGCACTAATAATAGATACAGTTGTTATATGGTATTTATAAAGCATTAGAGATTATATTTTATTACATGTTTTTCAGCTGTGGCCAAAACATTTATATAAATATCCACCTCTTTTAGAATTTGGTGTTGTGTCATCTATTTATCCCCCATACATGCTTAGATTTCCACCCGATTTTTCGTCCTATTAATCACCGTCAATCACGGTCGAAAAATCGGGTGCTGATTTAAAGCTTAAAGGGCCGAAATTGGCCGTCAAATAAGCCAATACAGACATGTCCTTAATTCTTAGATCGGTCTAATATTTAAGACAGGGACAAGTGTCTCCATCCAAAGTACGGGTATGTCTCCTCAGCTCCATCTGTTGAGGCTCTCTCCCTCAGAAGCTGTGGGGGGGGGAGCTAGGAGCACCTCCCCTCTCCCTTCGTGCTGGGAGCTCAGACAGCCTCAGTGACCTCGCAGCCTCTTCTCACGGCCGGGGTCCCGAGATGCTGTCCGCTGTGTCAGGACCCAAGCAGCTAGGGGGACCCAACGGTCAGTGCTGGCACTCAAAGGGTGCGATCAATCAACCAAAATATCGGGCTTACGTGTTATTAGTAAAAGGGTCTTATTAGATATAGGTTTACATTCATTCCATAGATAATGGAGAAGTGAATGAGAAAGTACTGAAACCCAGGGGATGATCATAACAGCCAGGAAAGTAGCATTTTCATAAAGAAAGCAGAACTACTATTGCTCTGCTTATTGGTTATCCTGATCTTCAAGTTGTTATAATGACCCGATAAAGTTCAAACAGAGTGTACAGCAAATATCTGCTACGCTATCCTACGAGACAGTCACACGTGGCTGGAGATCCAGTACAGGGATCGTTTGTGTGAAGGGATTTCCTAGGAATCCACCGACATCCCCCCACCAGACCACCTACACGTCTTCCTCAGCGACAGAGGTGCTGCTCCAGGCGCTCCGGGGCGGGGCCATGCTCTACATATATAGGCAGGGGGCGGGAGGTAGCGGGTGGTGGGCGGTGCCAGCTAAAGTTGGTCCAAGCAGTGGGCGGGGAGTGCGGTCAAGTACAAGCAGGCCGGAGACTAGAGCTCGCAGGGCAGTGGGCGGAGATTAGAGCAGAGTGGGCGGGAGCAGTCTCATGACTCTCTCCGGGCGGGGTGTCGGCTGGACGGATTGACTTGCTGGAACCTCCGGAGGGATAGAAAGTGGCAGACTGGCCGGGGCAGGTAGGGGACCCCCATGTGTGGGGGCCGGGAAGGGGGATCTAGTATCGGGGGGCCGGGCTGTGTGCTATGGAGGGTGCTGGGTGACAGATCCCACAATATACATTCATAGTTATTTGACACCTCCAGCACAGAGATCACTGGAGGCTGGGGGAGCATCTGTCACTGGTGTAAGGAGGATTGTGTGTACACCGGGGCTGTGTGTATACTGTTATGTATACGATAGTGTGTATATCTATAAGAAAGCGTGTGTACACACTGTCCTGTATAGGAAAGTTTACACACTTATAAGAAGGATTGCGTATGCACAGTTGTATATGATGTGATAGTGTGTACACTGTTATGTATAGGAAAGTTTATACACTTTTATAAGAAGGGTTGCGTATGCACTGTTGTATATGATGGCATAGTGTGTACACTATTATGTATATGATGGCATAGTGTGTACACTGTTATGTATATGATGGCATAGTGTGTACACTGTTATGTATATGATGGCATAGTGTGTACACTGTTCTGTATATGATGGTTTAGTGTGTACACTGTTATGTATATGATGGTTTAGCGTGTACACTGTTATGTATATGAAAGTTTATACACTTATAAGAAGGATTGTGCATACACTGTTGTATATGATGGGATAGTGTACACTGTTATAAGAAGGATTATGATTGCACTGTTGTATAAGATGAGGTTGTGTATGTATAGGATAGTTTATACATGTATATTGGATGGTGTATGCATTGTTGTATATGTAATGGGTTATACACTGTTATAAGGACTCGCTATAAGGTGATGTATAAAAAATAATGTATGTAGTGATGTATATAGAATGGTGTATGCACTGTTATGTACACAGCAGGTACCAGTGATGCTGCAATGATGACATATAAGACTGATGATCTGCCTGATATTTGAGTACTTCTCCTCTACTTATCTGTAGTGGTATACATAATACATTCGAGCATTGTCCACTTTTGTACTGCACACCTCTCTGGTACCACACACTTCTGGGGGTATGTGCAGTAGATGTTGATGTAGTGTGAGTTATGACTAATGCTGGTGTGTAGTATGTTGTAGTGTGGTCTTTGTGGTGAGCCTGGTTGGTGTGGCCTTCTCACTTTTTGTAGTGGACCACATCTATACTCCTCTATGTTATTATGATGCTTGCTTATGGTGAGGGTGGGCAGAGGGCAGTAAACCACAGCAACCAATGTGAGAAGAAAGTGCAGTGTGATACTGAATCCTGCTCGTGTACCTCATTGGTGGGAGGATGTATGTTGTGTTAGTTGTGATGCCCAGTAGATAGTGTATGTAAACAGTGCAAGCATGTATAATGTGTGGTTCTAGTACGAGTGTCTCTCTGTGGGGTACTGACACACAGCAGTAATACACTTGCCATCATTTAGTTGTGCTGGACGTGTGGAAGGAATTAGTAATAGGTGGTGGGTGTGGGGCGGCGGTGAGATTCCCAGCTTATTTCACTTTCCAAGCCGTGAATTAGCCACACTTCATATTTTTAGAATGGTTCACTTTCTTGTGACAGACTAAAATATTATCTGGTTCTAAAATAATTTGGTGTTTTTAGAACACACAACGGATTGCACAGTGTCACCATTAATAGCATAAACGAAACCAAAATGGAGAAGATGTGTGGCAAAAGTACATTCTGTAATTCCATAGCTTGTGCAACAAACAGCAATACCCTAAAGTATTCATTTTCTGTATGACTTTATCAAATCATTGTGCATGGACTTCTCACCCCTATCCATTTCATTCAGATGTATGGGGATTTATTTATGTTCAGCTTACTTGTGGCGCCACAGCATTTCAATAGAGTTATAGTCTGGACCGGGCTATTGTACTACCTTAATTATTTTCTTCCGTTTTGTTGAATCTGGGATCATTAGTTGGGATCATTGTCCAAGTAGCATG
The DNA here is from genome assembly GCA_036250615.1 of Ptychadena robeensis. NCBI lineage: Eukaryota > Metazoa > Chordata > Amphibia > Anura > Ptychadenidae > Ptychadena > Ptychadena robeensis. The sequence goes on along the minus strand of CM070037.1, from coordinate 55,896,365 downwards.
ATCCAGTTTTGCCCATACTGTAGCTGTTGCACACATGGCCTCGTATTGGACTCTAGAATACATTGCTATACACAGGATGTAAGGTTGGTTTAATGGCTCTAAGGTGCCCATGTGCTGTGATTGCAAAACAAGCCCATATCACTAACCCTCTACCACCATATTTAAGAGTTGGCATGAGGTGTTAGTGCCAATATGTTGTGTATACTGGCCACTTTATTCTTCTCTGTCCTAAGGTCTGTATTTGGCCTGGTCCTGGGGTGAATTTGCTGGAACACCCACTGCTGGAAACCTGTTTTCAGTTTGTAAAATAATAATTCACTGTAGAATAATGGATCTTTAAATTGCTTGGAAATGTCAATATGTTGATGTCCTTCATGTTTGGCATTGTGTACAAACACTTGAAGCAAACTACCAAAACTTTGGCTTCCAATGACTTTTGCTTTGCCACTTATTACACTAGTGGTTCCCAAACTTTCCCTGCAGGGCCCCCCTTTTTTATTTAGGAACATTATCAAACCACCCCTCCCTATTTAAACACAGGTTAAGAATGAGGGCCTGCCCCCCTGGAATACCTTTGCACCCCCCTTAGGGGGGCCCGCCCCCCAGTATTACACTGTTGATTTGTATGGAACTGGTAAGGGTCAACTTGTGTACAAAAATAACTCTCCTGTCTTTGTACTTTGACTTTGCTAAATAAACTTCAAATAATATTTTTTGGGTTGATCTGTATCTGAAAAACGTTGCAGAAGAAGTCCACTCTATAATACAGTCATAACAATATAAGATGTTGAACTGTTTATATACTATACTTTCTCATACTACAGTGAGCTTCTGCAGAAATGATCTGTATATTGTTTATGTTGAACTTTTATATAAAGTAGTAAACAAAAGAATACATTGATTACAAACAGTCGGATATTCTTCCTTCTACGATCTTCCAGGAAGAAGTTATATTTTGGATGAGATCCAGATATGACATGCATGTTGTCCAGAAATAACTGGAATACTTTTGATCTGGTTACAGTATCTCTGGCATTTCTGTAATGGGAGTGGTTATATGTAGCAGGTATGCTGATATCATTTGCAGCATTTTTTCCGATTTCTTAGTATCACGTCTTTCCACATTCGCTGTAAATTTGGTGTGAGCATCTCCAATGAGTTCAACTTTTGCTTTCTTCAAGAACAGTTCTGCCTTTACATTTAGGCAAAGAGCAGCACACTTTGGGGGGTTGGTTACCAGGTGGTCTCAGCTCCCAACCATACATGACACTTTCCACCTGTGGGTGCCAGCTAGCCACCAATACTGTTTTAGTAGGTGCAGTAGCGCTGTTTCTGCACAAGCTCTAGCTAGCTTAGTTAATTGTTTTTTTGTAATGGTGCAGAATAAAATGGCTCTTATTACTTTTAAGATACAACATTCTAGATTGCTTATCTGGAAAATTGCTTAAGTAAGGGCTAGTTTACATGGATGATTTGAAAGGAGCAATTATGGCAAGTACGGGGAACACTACATCAGATGTTCCTGTGGCTGTTATATGTACTATAGTATCCCCCCTGATAGAATACATAGGGATTGGAAGGTTTAGAACAGTCCTCATATTACATGGTTTGGTAGAAGAAAAGTGGATTGTAAAGAAATTGTATGTTAAGATTGTAAGGTGTATGGGGGGCCTAAGACATTCAGGGCTCATTTACACTGGCAATTTTTAACTGGCAAATAAACGACCCATAAACATAACCGACTGGCGGATGTCACATTAGGCGTCTTCCAGTCAGTTTTCGGACTTTAGCCCAATAGGACCTCCATGGGGTCCTAATCTAGATGACTTACAGGCAGTCCCTCGCAGTTGCGGGAGTGCACTATCGTTTCCCAAGCTGCTGTGGGCTGAAAGCAGCCCGAGAGACAACAGTGTAAATTTTGCCTCAGATCATTTTGTTTTTGCCCTTGTGGCAATAATGCATTTTGGTTTACAGTACTGATAAGGTTTGTGATTGAGCTTTCAAAAAGAGTGCACTATCCTTTCTCCCTTCCGGAGTTAAGGTGGGTTTACATGTATATATTTTTTATTCGATCAATGAAGAACAGACATTTTTTGGTTGATTGGACAAAAATTTTTAATGGCCAATCTGTTAGATACATTTTCTTTGCCCTCAAACAAAAAATCGCAGAATGTCATGGAACATGTTGGTAAATTTTTATCTGCTGTTATAATTTCAAATGTATTTTTATTCAATATTGGCAATGAACGAACAAAAAAACTAATGTAACATTTGATAAAATAACAAATGATGTTCGACAATGACATCGAACAAAAAATCTACCGTATTTTTCGGACCATAAGACACACTTTTTCACCCCCAAAATTGGGGGGGGGGGGG
>CM070037.1:55883633-55893886 GCA_036250615.1 Ptychadena robeensis | reverse complement strand
AAAAATACGGTAATTGGCTGTTGATTGAAAAGAAAATCTTAAAGCTGACCATACACCTTTCGATCTCTCTGTCAGATATCCTTTAGATCTCCAACAACTTTGTAGTATAGTAGTATAGGTTCCTCTGTGATTGAACACAGGTAGACTTGATTGTTTGGAAAGTCCCTCATATCACATGGTTTTGGTAAAACAAAAGGAGATCTAAAGGAAATCTGACAGAGAAATATAAAGATGTATGGGGGCCCTTAGCCTACCCTAGTCCCTATTTCAAAGATAAAGTGGGGTTTTCATGGGATATATCCTCATCTGGCTCAGCAAGATCAAAAGCCAGGTACTCTTGATTTATTGCATTTATCCACTACTTGTTTGGTTATGTCCAGGCCTCCTGTTGAGAGTAGTTTGGCCAGAGGTTGACCCTTCCTTTGTTTAGACTTCAAGAAAATAATTTTATGGGAAGATGCATTTATTTTCAGTTGTCATTCTGTTTTCACGTGTAGATAAACTCATAAGCACATGTCCATTTGTTTTGTGCAGAACATTAACTGTCAACTGAGCAAATGCTCCATGACGGTTCTCAAAGAGTACTGGAAAGCAGAATCCTCATGGCCTGAGACAAAGCACATTTTTTAGTTAATTGCAAAGACCCCTGAACATATCATCCTGAAAAAGTAGTAGTTGTTGCCCAAATTATGTTCAAAGTTGAATGTATTTGAGTAAAAAATTTGACATAATTGTAAACTTAATTGATGCAAACCCTACACTTACTAGAAAAATAAATTTTATCCCCCCCCCCCCTTCTCTACAATTTCAGCAATTTTGATGATACCTTGCTCAGGGGCTTTGCAATTAACTTTAAAATTGACAACGTTTTCCACACTGTAATGAGGAGGGAGAGGGACATCTTATTTTTATATATCCCTATCCTTTGTATTAGTCAACAAAACCATTTAAGTCACAGCAGCAAAACATGTTATGATATATGATAAATAATTCAATGTCATATTTCCAATCAAAGCCTTCTCTCTTTATATTTTGGGCACCCACAGACACTGAGAACATATACCCAGAGCTTGACTTGTTGTCCCTTCCCTGGCGACCCCAGGGTGGCACTAGAAGTAGGAAACGTTGAACAGCATAGAATGGAAGGTATTGCAGGGTCAGTAGAGTAGAATATAGTAGTGACAGATCTTCTGTAATGATTGAATTACCGGTTTGCACTCTTTGTGACGTGGCCCTAGCAGCCATATAATGATGATGAAGGCTGACAGAGTATTTCATAATCCAGCTAATGAAGCTTTGCTGGCCTCCCTCCAGGGATGGCAGAAGGTATTAGTCTCCGTGTCTCGTTCTATCCAGTGTATGAAAATAGAGAGGCACGTGTTTGATCCTCTCTGCGCGATAAGCAGCCTGGTTCCAGAAGGGTTGTAGAGAGGTGACAAAAGGATCATACATCTGCTGCTGTGCCCATTGTATTGGAAGGGCAGTTTGGCTGTAATAGTCAAGCATTTGAGGAATAATACCATAGTTCCATGTATGTTTGTTCCACGTCAGGGATTCCATAGATCACTGGTTCCCAAACTTTCCTTGCAGGGCCCCCCTTTTCTATTTAGAAACATTTTGAGCCCCCCTACCTATTGAAACACAGGTACAGAGTGTTGGGAACTACTGCCATAGATAGTAAAGCAACAACAGGAAGGCAGACCTGAAGCTTGCTTTAAAGGTATATCCAGGGAAAAGGTGTATTGTCACCAATTAAGAAATTTCTCACTACTACCCATATTAGTAGTGAACACACCTAGGAGGGGTCAGATGCAAGTACTGTCTTTATACTTGAAAGCTGTAAACCATTTCAGCTCACTAAAGGCTGCCATACACACCCCGACGGGTGCAGGCAGATCAGGCCCAATATGCACCGGGATGCAAACGTGATGACGTCATCACGTTTGCACCCTGGTGCATTATGGGGCCCCTTCAGTCAGCCGGCACCCTTTGTGTGCCGGCCATAAGCTTCAATGAAGACGCCGGAATTGAAGCTTATGGCATCGGCCAGAGAATATCGGACATGTCCGTTCTCTGGCCGGCCGAGCTGTGGGGCGACAGGGATTTGTCGCCCCATGTGGGCACATGCCGATGAGCGGCCGATTTTTAACCTGACCGACGGCGCAAGCGCGCACGCCTGTCGGTCAGGTTAAAAATCGGACGCTTATCGGCATGTGTATGGCAGGCATAACACACAATAACATCCAATATCTGCATTTATATTAGTAGGCAATGCATTTGGAGAACCACAATGCACACAAACATTGTGTGGTGCACTACATAAAAGTCCACATGGTTGTAGGTGCATAGGGAAATCACTTACCGTATTTTTTGCACTATAAGACACACCCCAAAGTTTTGGAGAAAAAATTAGGAAAAAAAACCCCACAGCCATTCAGATATCAAGTGAATATACAGAATCATCCAGCAAAGTAGACATTACTGGACCATGCAGTATTCACTTTATATTCTTCCAGCTAAAAGGCCAGTGCCAGGAAGGAGGTCTTGGCTGCAGGGCTGAAACGTTAGCATGTGTCTATACACTGGCAGTACCCATTCCCTGAACACACTGACCAAATTATAAAGAGACACATTTTACAATCTGGCACTAACAACTTACCCATGAGCAGCTTTTTACATATGGGAGGAGATATGAGATTTTGTTACAAAATGTATTTATTGCAATGCAGAATGTTAATTTAAATACACAACTCATGCTATGTTATTGTAAAATGTCTCTCCATACGTTGGTCAGTGTGTGATTAGAGAATGGGTACTGCTAAGCCGAATGCTGATAAGATCTCTTCTTGGCAGTGGCATTTTGGCTTGGCTGGAGGAAAAGGAACGCATTTCTGCCTCCTGGGATGCAGAGCTTTTGCTCCCAGGATGATTGGGGCTAGAAAAAAATATATACATAAATATTTTTTTACATATATAGACCATTAGACACTTTTCTAAACCACAAGAACTTAAAAAAATTTCATACAGGAGGTTTGCTTAAGAACAGAAGCACACTTATCCTTAATATTTTACCAACATTCACCAGAACATTTTAATAAACTTGGAAAAGACATGCATACAATGCGGCAACTCGCTCTTTGAAAATAAATTGGAAAGCGTCATAGGCGCAGCCACCACATTTTTAGTAGGTTTTTGCAAAACACAGCGCAGTCTAGGCCTTCAAAGTACCTGCAATTGTGACTTTTTGTCTTTTTATCTTATTTGCAATGCAGCCAGTTTTTCTATATTAACCAAGAGCAATGTTATTGATAAGAGAATGTGATAAGTAGAAAGTACAGGAAATTATCAGATATTTCAAACAGATAAAAGGAAAGGCTTTTTTTGTATATAAAACACAAATATGACTGATAAGATTCTATTTAGGCTGCTCTTTAAATAAGAACAAAAACAGTGAGCTCAAAGAAGTGGATAAAAGCAAAACAAATATATAGACATGATTTTATACTTTTATGAGTGTTTCAAAGCCCTTTAACCTATTCTACCATTTCTTTTGGCCTCCATTTGGAAAGGTTTGCCATATCTCCAGTGTGAATTTAACAGAAAATACACTATAATTTAACACTCAGAAGTTCAAGATGAGTAACACCTGGTATAGAGCTAGTGGTATTGTATGATTGCTTATCATAAAAACTGTTATCAGGAAAAGTTATTGCTGCTACTGGGTAATAAACACAGGAAGATAGCTGATGAGACCTGGCAATTCTTATATATGCCAAATTCATGATTTCACCATAAAGGTGGATTATCTCATGAGTACATCCTTCGTACATTGGTCAGGATTAGTCACTTCCTGCTGGATGGATCACTTAAGGTACCCATATGCCTGCCATACACACCCCGACGGGTGCCGACAGACCAGCTCAGATGAGCTCTGGAATGCAAACGTGATGACGTCATCACTTTGCATCCTGATGCATTATGGGGCTTCACTAGTCGGCCGACACCCTTTGTGTGCCGGCCATTAGCTTCAATGAAGACGCCGGTCTTCATTGAAGTTAATGGCATCGGCTTCCTTTGGCCAGAGATTATCGAAAATGTCCGTTCTCTGGACATTTGGGATCTGTCGCCCCATGTGGGCACATGCCGATAAGCGGCCGATTTTTCTGCTGACCGACGGCGCGAGCGCGCACGCCCGTCAGTCAGGTGAAAAATCATCCACTTATCAGCATGTGTATGACAGGCAACTTGTAGATACCAGTGAGGTCGATGACCTGTTTGAGCACAGCATGTGCTTAAAGCACTGCTCGATTGGACGGGAATCAAGGCGCACCACTTTAGTTGCTTGATTCATGTTTGATATTAAGTATGCCAGTTAAAGAGGGATTTCTGGACATGAACGTGTACCTGTTCGACCAACCTATCTTCAATGAACCGGTCCACAGAGGTGGCTGAGTTCGATGGCCGCCCAATCGATGGACGCGAATGAGCATAGCATGACGTCATTGCTCAAAGTGGCCATTGATTGAGTGGCTATCTTCATGTGTATGGGTACCTCAAGGGACAATTCACATGCCCTATAAGCTCTGCAGCCAGGAAAACTTGATATAAGGTGTCCCCCAGGAGCTTTTTAGGCTTCCTTCTGATAGAAATTACACAGGGCCCAGTTTCTGCCCAAACACAGGGCTGCTGACATTTGGCCATGTGAATTCTGCCACAATGTCCTAACCTGTTTGATGCTCACTTGTTTCTATGGCCATGGGGGAGGGGGGGGGGGGGGCTTACAGTGGAACACATTCATTTTTTCCTCACCATAGTACAGAATGAATGTTTTGTGTATGGTGCTCATCCATGCCCTTGTTACTGGGAATGATCATAAAAGATCATTCATATTGACTATTATGTTATGTGTGTTTGTAGCTTAACGCCTGTTCACACCCAGTAAAACTTTCCCATCATTCCCTGTGGTGCCCCTTTCCTTCAGTTGACGTAACGTGCATTGATACTACTAATGCCTGCCATACACCCACAGACGGGTGCAGACAGACGAGCTCCGATGAGCTGGGGAATGCAAACGTGATCACGTTGCATTCTGGTGCATTCTGGTGCATTCTGGGGCTGCTTTAATCGGCCAGGCACCCTTTGTGTGCCAGCCATTAGCTTCAATGAAGACGCCGGTCTTCATTTAAGTTAATGGCATTGGCCAGAGAACATCGGACATGTTCATTCTCTGGCCGGCCGAGCTGTGGGGTGACAGGGATCTGTCGCCCCATGTGGGCACACGGTGATTGGCGGCCGACTTTGCCACCGACCGACGGCACGAGTGTGAGAAAACGGCCGCTTAGCGGCGTGTGTATGCCAGGCATAAACCATCTTCAAGTCCTATGAATGTAAATAGCACTGCATGAAAAGTATAGTAGTGTATGATAGCTAGCATCTCCCCTACCCTCCGCAACCTCTGCTCACTCCTCTCACCTTATTGGCTGTGATCAATAACCCAAAAGATGTGTGTGGCCAGCTTAAAGCTAGGCATACACGGTTTGATTTTAGCTTTCAATCGACCTAAAATAATCAAAATTCCATTGATTGGATTTAAATCGTATTCTGCACACCTGGTTTGATTGGCAAAAATTTTTGATACCGATCAAAACATTGATTGGAAAATGATCGGACATGTTGGAAGATGTTGTCAATTGTACAACGATCGAACTAAAATTGTAGCATTGTGTTGGTCGGGTCGATTTGTATTTGATGAACACATTTATATATGACTATCCTGTGTTTTGTGATCCAAACTAAAATCGTCGAACATTCCATGTGGCACTACTTCTGGATTCACTTATGATCGGTGTCCGGTGAAAAGATCAGGATCTAATATCGGAAATTGATCGTACTAAAATCAAACCGTGTATGCCTAGCTTTAGTCTCGATACCAGAGTGAGAAGTTGCTCAGAAAGGTCAGACATTATAATGTGATTGAAGTTGACGTGTGCCAGTTGACACAAATGAGCAGTCTTCCATATAGTTGTGGCCTGTCTCATTCTATTATCCTCAGATCCAGTTACAGCGCTGATAGTATCAGTAGTCTCTTGGTTACAGTATCAGGGATTAGAATCCTCAGTTTGCCTTTTCTATCAGCCATATGAAAGTGAACTTTCACTAGCAATGTTTCCCTAGTGCAATTCTCCAGCTCCCTGACCTAAACTAAAGCTGGGTACACACATGTAGATATGGGCCAGATCAATGGTCGCTTTGTGCGCCGTGCGCGCTCATGGCCATCTATCTGGCCCATATCATCTGCCCATATAAGCCCATATCATATTTATGCTCCAACCTCTCCAAAGAATCATCTTTCCTAGATCTTAAGACTGTGGCATTGAAAGTGATGGGGCAGCATGGCCAGAACTGTTAAGAATTGGGGCGCTGGGTGTAAAACTTCAGATGACGCAGGAAGGGTTTGTGTAGATGATCTTAGCCATAAGAACTCTGTTATAGCATCTGGTAGTTTGGTTGTCTATCCAGTTGTCTGCCCAGTTGTTTGGTATAGATCTGTAAAGGCTTCACTGGGATTGTTTAGATCTTGAGAGGAGTGTAGACCATGTGAGTGAGTTCAAGGTGTACTTTTTAAACAGCCATTGGATTGCTTATAGTATGGCGAATGAAGCTAGAATAAGTTGCTAGCCAGATATAGAACTATGATGTGCATATAAGGACCTTAATCTGTATCTTGGGCTGAATTAAAGCCTGCCATACACACGCCGATGTGTGTAGCAGACTAGTCCCGATATCTTTCCGGGAGGCTAACGTGATGACGTCATCACGTTAGCCTCCCGTTGCATTATGGGGCCCCTTCAATCGGCCGGGCACCCTTTGTGTGCCGGCCATAAGCTGCAATGAAGACGCCGCTTCATTGCAGCTTATGGCATCCGCTTTCATCGGCTCCCATCGGCCAGAGAAGATCGGACATGTCCGTTCTCTGGCCGGCCGAGAAGTGGGGCGACAGGGATCTGTCGCCCCATGTGGGCACATGCCGATTAGCGGACGATTTTTAACCTGACCGACGGGCGTGTGCGCTCGCGCCGTCGGTCAGGTTAAAAATCGCCCGCTAATCGGCATGTGTATGGCTAGCATGGCCATACCCAGTCTGATTTTTCTGTTCAATGGACTTAAAAAGCGCTCATTTTAAGTCAGTTGTTTTAAAATCTTTTCCTTTGTAGCTGAACAGATTGACCAAAAGCATTTGATCCCACTTGAATGAGATGTCAAATCGATCAAAGAGTGATCGGACATGTTGGTAAATTTAAGTCAATCGTTCAACTATCTGACAATTTTTTATATAGTGGAGCATTCGCACAAAGCTAAGGAAAGAAATCAGTCGATTCGGAATCAATCAAACTTTGTGTTCCACAACTGTCGGTTTAAAGTCCGTGTATGCCTAGCTTTTAAGGTGGTCATAGGTCATATACGGTTCGATATTTTCGTTCGATCCCTGAAAAGTGAGAACCAAATAATTTGTTCGATCACTCAAAAGTTCTCGATCGTTATAAATGAACATGTAATATTGTCATAAAATTTTTTGTTAGATCTCAAAAGTTTGCATTAAGCTACTGAATGTGTAGAGTTGGTTTGAACACATGTTAGTTTGTATTATGTTCGTTCGTTATGTTTGTGTTGCGTTAATTTGTATTCTGTTCGTTCATATACTGAACGAGTGTTTTTGGCTACACCACAGCACTTGATTGAAATAAAATTGGATGATAGTTGGTTTGAGTACATACGATCAAGTTTTCATTCAAAATTGTGTTTGGAAGAACGAAAATTGATATAGGTACGATTGTTATTCCATCAAAGTATTGAACATCCTGATTGAAACGATGGTTGATCGTGCAAAAATCTATACGTGTATAGCTGGCTTTAAGGCCTTCATATACGCAACGAGCCGCTGCCGACTGATGTGCACTCGCGCTCAGCTGCAAAATTGGCCGTGGATCGCGGGTGCCCACATTAGATCCCAAAGCTCAGTCAAACAGAGAATGGACATGTCCGTAAATCTCTGGCCGATGCCATTAGTTTGAATGGGGACTGGCGTCATCTGTTGGCCCCCTCCTCCTAAGTCACTCAGAAATTATCGCTGTTTAGGGGTCAACATGACAGCTAAGCAAAGAGTGCAAAGGCCCTGTTCACAACTTTTTTAAGTGAGTTGGGGGAAGTATTTAAACAAATGGCCAACAGGATCACATTATATCACATGAAAACATATAAAGTTTGCATTAAAGCTTGTAAAATGTGAGTGAAGCCATCCTTTAGAACACTGGGTAGCCCATCTGTCGTCATAGCTGTGCAGCTTTAAAGTTCTCGTCTGACTTTACCTCTCTCATTCATTAGTGGGTGAACACTTATGCCATGGGTTAGGTGGCACTCACATAGTGTTTGTTATCTTTTGCTCTCAGCCCGGCTTCCCTAGAACTCGGTGCACCCTTTGGTGTCAATGACTCATTACATATATATTTAGCTCTAGCTCCCTGGGTCCTGAACAACTCTACCTGCTCACAGGTGCCAACCTGCGCCCACCTGCATTGCGTTCATTACTCACAAATGAAAAGCAGCATTATTTCCTCTGGAGTGATGCATTGTGTTTAGCACAATGTTACCTATTCGTCATCCCTGAGGGCTCCTTTGGAAATACATAATATACCCATAACAGTGTGATAATTGTCAGTTTGCCCAGATTCCAGCTAGAATGCATTTTCATCTTTCGTTCAGCCATGCTATTAAGTCACTAGTAATTAATAAAGAATTATGTTTAGGGAAAGAGGGCATCTGCCAGTTTGGCACCCCCATTTAACCTCCCACTCATAACTGATGAGAATGGAGAATTTTACAAATCACTAGTGGTACCAGTAAAGCTGACACTGTGTACAGGCATTAGAGGTGATCCCCAGAATGAGTTATGCCAAGCATACACATCTCGATTGCCCGTATGATCGAGGGACCGTTCGAGCGCAGTGTAACGACACCATCGTGCTGCGCTCAAGTTTCCTTGATATCGAGCCGCAGCACTTCTGTGTCATCGATCCTGTTGGTCACTATGCCGTATGGGTACCTTTTAGTGATCCCTATCCAAAGTCCATGGAAACCGTACAGGGTTTTACCAACATGTTGGTTCCCTATTCAGCCCAGTTATCCCATTTGAAGGAAGGCTGGACGGTTCTATTTTTTAAAAGATTCGAGCGCCATGCACGTTTACTGTTTTTGCTTGAATCTATTAAAAAATTAAGCCATGTATGCCTAGCTTAAGAGGGCTAAGATAACAATTACCACTGACAGGGAAGCTTAGAATGATCAGCCTTAATTCATATAGTCAGGGGTGCGCATAAGTGGTTCGCCAGTACACAAATGGGGTCAAAACCTAGTAATGCGGACCAAGATTGATGTTACTGAGCGCATTTGTGTACAGAGGAGTCTGACTCGGAGAAATCCTCAGCTTCTCTTTTCACTCCTCCATGTGGGCAGAAGCCGAATGACCACAAGTGCTCACTAGCGACACTCTGGGGGAAATTGGTATTGCAGCTCCACTGTATTATGCAAATTACCAAAATTCTTTCAGTTTTATTTTTTAAATGTATACAATTTAGGTCACTTGGAAAACCACAGAGAAACATTAATATGTCAAATTAGATCAAATGTGGAATGTAAATGTTGGAGATTGAAAGTAAGAGTAGACCTATGTAAGGCCATGTGTCCACTGCTGTTTCCATGCGCTGGGCGAAATAAGATGTGCGCCAGAACATTTGCCGGAGGATTTCCAGCGACTTGCAGGCAGTTTTCCCATGGCTTAGGGCCCTATTAATTTACCATACCAAAGATGCAAAAAACAGAGCCTGAACAGCATCAGGCGCTGCTTTTTCACTTCTTGGAGACACGCAAGCTGTTGACCTTTGGATGGAGACAGCTAATCAAGAAAGGTGAGGTCCATCTGCAGCAGAATGTACCATGCAGGAAGCGGATTTAGAGGACAGTGAGGTAGACCACCCTACATATGGGGTGAGCACCAAACACCATCTCCTGGTACTCATCTGAGGAGCTCACTAAAAAAGTTATGTGCACCTCTGCGTATAGTAAGCTTTCTCCTAAAAGGGAAAACCATTTACTGTTTAAAATCTTTAGCAGAACTTTAGACTTTCATAGTCACTTTTGCACTTACAGTGCTGCTTGAAAGTATGTGAACCCCTCAAGTGGTGTAGATGTTTCTGTTG
>CM070037.1:55869180-55883533 GCA_036250615.1 Ptychadena robeensis | reverse complement strand
GCACAAACAGTGACCATGTCTGGAGGGTTCACATACTTTCAAGCAGCACTGTATGTCTACCTACAACTACTATTTCCTTAGCATGACATTTGTGCTTTTATATGTGTGGCTACATTCCTTAACAGATACAGTGGAGAGATGGTGCCACCCTAAAACAGGATAACCAGTCACATAACCCTGTAGATATGAACTAAAGGAACTAAGAGATTACTGGCTATACAGTATCCATAGGCTAGTCAGCTATAATATATGAACGTTTTGTTCTTTGGTATGTAGTTCTGATCTAGCAGCCTGTTGGATCTGACTACAAAGGATGCTCCTCGTCATTGATACATGGCATTTAGTAGTGTGATATAGGACTTATCTGATGGTAGTCAGTCATTTGAACCATGGACTGTGACATTTCTCTGATGTCAAACTTTCTTGATGCAATGCAGACGATCTGCGTAATAGTATGAAGAGGAGGCACTGACATTTCTAAGTCATTATTGTACAATGATTTGGAAGTTTCTCAAATATTGTTAGTAGTGAGTAATGTATTCAGACATCGTAGCCTTCATGCTGCCTCCATCTGCCCACTTTATCCTCATAGATGGCACATTCATAGATATTCTATTGTAACATGATTGCAGTCATTCTTTTGTGGGCTTTAACAAGCAGTCACAGTCATCTTTGGAGTGCTGACTTTTGAAGGATCAAAAGTTTTTTTCTTTCTTGAAAAAAACTATTTGTTGCTAAAGAGTAGTGATGACCAAAGTGTCTGCCCAGTGGTCGGCTCACAGCGAACATCACATGTTCGCAGTCAGTCAGACATTTCCAATGTTCGGTTCGTCTCCCATACATTTTAATGGAGGGAAACTTTGACCCCCTTCCCCAACAGTCAGGTGGGAAAGTTCAACCAAATATGTATTTTTCCCACCCGACTCCCCACCCAATCCAATAGAAGTAAAAAAAAAAAAGGTGAGATTTAAATCACATAAAAAAAAAGTGTGGGGTTCCCCCTCCAGAGCATACTAGATCCCCTGCTAGCTTAGGGTCTGGTTATCCCCCCCCCCAGAGCAAGCCAGGCCCCTTTCGGCAATCCTGGAAGGACAGGAAGGGGGACACCAGACCCCATGCCATATCTCAACAAAGGGGAAACCCTTCATTAAGATAAGGTGGGCCAGGCGTTGTGGGGGTGCAGGTGGGGAGCTTATTGAGTATCCAGAGTTCCCCTTTAACAAGAGAACCCATGGATCCTGCTCCCTACCATATTAACCTCCCTAGCGCTTCAGACGGCACCATCTCGTCCTGCACTTGCTTATGCAGTATTGCAGCTGACGAGATAGAGCCGTCCAGCTTAGCTCAGATCTCCCGACAGCACATACTCACTGCTCTGTGCTGTCCGGGGATCTGATGCAAGCCGGCTGTGTCACCTCTCTACCATCATAATTTGCATATGAATGTCCCGTGGCCGCGGGGGGCACATGACATTCATGTGCAAATTGGGATACGCATATGCAAATTGGGAAATCTTCAAAGAGCACACCTGGAATATCACCCCCATTGTCATTCCAGATGTGATCTTTGAAGTTAACCCTTTCAGAGGGTTGCCAAATGCCATTGGATACAGTGATAACTGTATCCAATACAATTCAAAACAAAATAAAAATGTTATTATAAAAAAACATAAATACTGTTTTGAAATCAATAAATACTGTTTTGAAATCTTGAATCATAGTTACCTGAAAAGTGCCTATCCACTGTTGTAAGTCTATCTCCTCACTCGATGGATGAATTGTCCCACGAAGGGGGCTGACTGAATGAAACTTCAAATACGCTGGCTGATTGATCTGCGCATGCATGCTGTCTCCATTGTATATAAACATACCTTCAATGAGGACATTGCACATGCGCAGTGACTGTGGGAGCCAGCGTCTTCATTAAGTCGTTGGACTTTGTGGGGGAACAGAAGCATCATTGAACCTTTTGAGAAGACCAGTATAGAAGATTAAAGGTGAACTTTGGCCTTGTTTATTTATATTCCTAAAAGTGCTCTCAGTATATAAATCCGCTTTGTGCACACCCAACATGGCCTTGTAAAAATGGTATGTGTACAAAACCAAAAAAAAATATAGAGGGCAGAGCAGTCTATAGGACATAGCTCCTAGGCATATCTAAAGCCCCCCCATACACGTTCCGATTTTTTTGTACCAATTTTGCCCGACCGACCAATGTGGTCGGGAGATTAATCGATCGGGAGATTAATCGGATTCGGAATTATGTACCCGACCGATCCAGATTTCTCAAAATCGGCCGAAAAATCGGTCGGGACCACTTTGGACCTGTCCGTAAATTTTGGTCGATCTGCTAATTAATAATAAATAGTGTCAGGCTGATCGGTGATAATTCGAATTCCGATTTTTTGTGCCAGCCGACAGACCGACCATAAAATTTTAGGTGAAAATCGGGTGACACGATCGGACGAAAAATCGGTCGAGAGAATAATCGGAACGTGTATGGGGGGCTTTAGTCGGGCAGATACAAAGCCTACACCAGTAGAGAGACTGGCAGTAACTGGTCCTTCTGCACGGTGCATTTTTTTGCAGAAATTCTCGATCTGGAAGAAATTCACCAAGATGCATGAGACAAGTACATATGGCTTTTGTTTGTCCTGGATTTTTTGGATTTTATTTATGAAAAAGTCAAACTATTGTAGTTTCCTAGCAGTCACTCTGCCAGGGGCCTAATGACAAAGGAAGCCAAACAGACTGGTATCTGAAAGCCTTTATATGAAATACAACCATGACAATATGGAACATCACATACAAGCAAGGATATTATAGCTGCATTGGGATCACGTCTTCATAACTGTTGGAATATTCGGGTGTGTACTCGGGAAACATACTGTGATTTGACTTTAAAGTTTGTTTAACTTTTTATCGAGGGAATCTCCAGCTGAGGATGAGTCATTCCCATTTTGTGTCCTCACATCTTCCTCTCCAACATCTGTTACGTTGCAGGCATCTCCCAAACCTTCTGTTATTTCTATTAACATTTCAGCGACTCTGGGGGAAAGCTGTGTTTATTATCTCTAGAAACATTGATGGAGGGGAATGGATCGTTACCTAGAAAAAGAGAGACTTGGCTCAGGTGTCCAGGGCTCTCATTGGCTGTATTTTTCCTGCTTTAAAAACCTAGTTTACAAAAGATTATTATATTTGGGTAGAAAGTAATAAAATCTGTGATAAACAGACTAAGCACAAAAAACTAATCAGTGGCAGAAATTTACAGGCTTACGGAATAGGCTTACCATCAGATTTATAGGCCACCTCCACCAGATAGTCATCAATTTCCTTTCCGGATTTTGGCTTGTTTCCCTCCTTCACCGTGCAATCCGACATGCGGGAGACTCCTGGTCTATCAGGTGGGGCACCCGATTTTCGGCCGGCCGATTGGCAGGAGCACACACGGTGGTCGATCGGCCAAAAAATTTAGTGCAAATCAGGCAGTTTATGGCTACCTTTTTGATCTCCCTGCAGGATAATATCAGACTCCGATTCCAGCTTATTTGTGTCTTTGAATGGAGCTTGCTCTTCTTCCATCTCCTCTGTGATTTCAGCCATTGACATTTGTACCTGTAAATATGAAGACTTGGGGATTGGCCAAGTAGTAGGCTAAAGCTAGCCATAAACATTTGCTCTATTGATTGTTCAGTCAATTAAAAAATCAGCTGTCCGTTTTATATTGTTCGATTGTTCTTCTGTGCAGTGTAATTGGTGTCAAACCGATTTCCTGAAAATATTCCTTTAAAGTTATGAAGATAAGGGAATGTGTGTATGCTACAAAATCCAATTGGTGTCAAAAACTCTGTCGGATACTTGTTCAATCTTCTGAAATTTTCCAGTCTGACCAATCACAAAGTGTTAAGCAGGTTTAAAAGTGGAACATATATGTGTATTGAGAGTCGTGGCTACCCATAGGAGTGCTCTAGTGACATCAGAGTTCCCACTGCCAGAGCATGCTGGCATTCATAGTTTTCTTTTCTTTTCTTTGAGTGGGAGTTCAGAAGCTCCGTGAGTGTAGCAGGCAAGGGGGGCTGTGGAGAAGATAGATCTGTCTGCCATTTGTTCTGAGGGAGGAAGGACGAGAGGTGGGCTGAGCTGTGGAGAGTACCAGGATATGTTGGGTGGAGGCAACATGGGAGAGAATGAACCAGTCAGGGGGTCATTGGGCCATGTACAGTGTGTGTTCAGGCCATGTGCCCCTGTGGGGACACTGCATTCATAGAGATGTGGGCACACATAAACTACACACACAGTATGTACCATTTTTTAAACACTGCTTTAATACACGGACCAAAGTCCTATGGTACAAACGTGCCAAAACAGTATAAAAAAAAAGCAACAGGAACATTTTTGATTCATCCTGTGCTTATTCAATGGACATGTTAATGTGTCTGCACATACTAATGTGGCTAACTGCATTGACGAAAGCTGATGTGCAACAAACCAACCAACCACTGATGCGCCTGTGTTTTCATGTCCATTGCATAGTGTCACGGTGGGTGACCCTGGTGAATCATGGGTGTGGACCCACTGGACCAACTTGCATGGTTGGCAGGGGTTTAAAGGACTACCTGTTATTCACCAGAGCTCCCCGCAAAGGGAGTTGGAATTGGCTGCAGGTAATCCCCAGGTTGCAGTCCCCAGAAAGCACCTGTGCAAGATGGCTGCTGAACCAATACATAGTGTTAAGCATTTAGTGAGAGAAGTCCGATTAAACAAGCCAAGGGTCAGAAGCCGAGGAGTCAGGAGAGATACCAGGATGAAGTGCCGAGGATCAAGACGTAAGAGTAGTCCAAGGAACAAGCAGAGGGTCAGAAACCAGGAAGTCAAGGAAGGTGAACGTAAGACTGGCAGCAAACACATAAGACCCAAAGATCAGGCGGCTTCCTGTCACCTGATGCTCCCTTATAAAGGCCAGGAGGGAGGAGCAACAGATAGGTAATGCAGAACCAGAGCATCCAGCAGAGGGAGCTCCAGAGCTGGAAACTTAACCCCTGGTGTTAAGGACGGTTCCTTAAACTGGAAGCAGTTACAGCAGACGCAGATCCTCTAGTCCTGCTGGGATCTGTTACACATAGCATGTCATTGGCCCTGCACTTTGTAAATTTTTAATTTTGGCCTACTGGGTATTTAAGTTTGAATCTCCTGTTATAGAGATTAGAATTTTGTGCTTAGTTTGGTTCCTGCTTTACCAGCAACTTTACATGAATACTTTTCTGACTGTCGCCATTTTTTAAAATCTTCCGTGAGCAGAAATCTGTTAACTAGTCTAATCTGAGATCAAGTTTCCCAATCCAAGAATTTAAATGGCCGCATAATTATTAATTGTACTTAATTTAATATAGAGGTTCAGATAAAAGGGGCAGTTGAAACATAAATAAATGTATATAAAACATGGATTGTACATTGATTGGGAATGCTAATAATTGTCATGCAAAATCAGATTGGGAGCTCATCCTGTCATTTTTGTGTAGGATCACAATAAGGAATTTAAAAAAATGGGTATTTGGTTCTTTCTTTGGCCATAGCTGGTGACTCCACCAAGAATTTTGGGTATCCTGGCTTCCCCTCTAATATCTCCATCATATGAAATAAGTACAGGAAGTACAGACCTTAAAAATATGAAGTTGTCAAGACATTTTAGAGCAGGGGTGGGCAAACTTTTTGACTGGTGGGCCACATTGGGTTTTTAAATTTGACATAGAGGTCAGACAAAGAACCTATAAGGGCTACAAGGGTCATACTGATTACCAGAGAGGTTTAAAAAGAAAAAAATATATTTAAAACACCTATATATATAAAAAAAATTAGCCTTTGGATAGTAGTTATAGGCAAACTACGGCCTCTAGTAGGAGGCCTTCATTTTCATCCTCCAGACATTATCTCCAGTTATTGCAGGCAATGAGCAGAGGGGAGCCAGAGTGTCTTGACACCAAGGGGACAAAGGGCCAAAATAAAATACTGAAGGGCCAGATTTGGCCCAGGCACCCCTGGAGATTAGACAAGTTAGTTTTTACCAAAAGTCCAAAAATCTTCAAAACTCCCAAGTTGTAGTTCCAATTATAATCACAAATGGCTCCCAAATATGCAAATGCCTGGTACATTAGCACCATTCTCATTGTGGTACTTAGTTTCTGTTATGTGTCATTTATGTACTTGTGTGTTAAAAAAGGGGAAAAAAAACAGACCGGCGGCCTCTATAATTTATTGTTCAACACAGGAAATGGCAGTAAAACTAGAACAATAGTAAGGTTCTTCCAGCAGTTATGGGGGCACTGGTGACTCCGGAATCCTTTCTCCCTGAGCAGCTTGGTTATTATTTTTGTTCCCATGTGGTATTTTTTTTATTTTTTTTTACCAGAAATACATTTTATATAATTGTGAAGCTGGACTAGAAAGCCACTTTCTCCATGCTTTTCTGAGATTATGCATCATGTTTACCCAGATGAGTTGCCTGACACTGACAATGATGGACTATGCCTGTCTAATAAGTTTTTATAGGGAGAGCACAGGGTGACAACATTGGGGCACAAATAGAAACAGGAATAGGAAGTTGTCGCTCTAAAAAAAACCATGGTGCCCAACCTGCGGCCCTTTGGACGTTTTTCAGCAGCCCCCTTGCCTAACCTTAACTTATCTTTTTATGCATGGGTCATAAGAATTCACCTATCCACTGACACGTCTTCGTCCGGAATCTTCTTAGAGCGGGAAGAGGAGGAGAGGCTCAGGCGCTGTCTGGGTCACTGATTGGCTTTCACGTAATTGGCTTTCACAGTGAGTGCCTATTCTCCCACTATTCCATCAAGGTGAAGGTGAGGTAATATTTATTGCGGCACATAACCTGAGAATAAGGGCACATGGCTTTTTGAATCACAGGTTATGTGCCCCATAGATATCAGCAGAGGCTTTGATGATATCAATGAGGCACATAACCTTTTGATGATATATATGACACAAAATGGGCATTACCACACTACAATGTTACCAAATACTCAGAGTATCATTTAAAACAAGTTTGGTTTTTAAAAAAAATGAAGCTAGCTATGCCTGCTGTCATTTCTTTCTTGCTTATGCAATTCGGTATAGTTTAAAATTGTTATGTGCGGCCCTTTAGTGATGCTGAGGGCTGCACTTGTGGCCCTCCATACCAACTCCATTGCCCACCACTGCTCTATAACATAAGGTACAAGGACTAACCAGTGTTATTTTAATGAGGGAGAAGAAATTTCTAATCATGTGTGTTTTTAATTGTCATTGTTTATTTTGCTTTTGTTTTGGTGTATCAAGGAAATCTCTTTGGGAAAGATAATTATAGAATCAGGCTGTAAAGGAATGGGGGCCCCAGGCACTTGTTATTCCGGGCATACCTGAGTACAACTGAATTGAGCATGTGCCAACCACAGATCCTGCCCTCCTTTAAAACTCCATTTGGCAACAGTCTATGCTGGGTAACCCTGGCACCGACTGCTGATCATTGAGTGTAACAGATCTGATAGTGAGTGATTGTGTATCACATGTGCCAATAATAAAGGCCTGGCAGAGGTTCCAGCTGAGTGGGGGACGAAGCACAAACCTGGCATTGTCTCCACCAGATGCTTCTAATGAGAGAATGGATCTCCCAGCATCAGCACTGGGCGGTGCGCTGCGTCCCATCCTGCAGTCTGTTTACTGTCATTACCCCAGGACCCAAACCTTTTCGCTTTCCTGGCATTCCTGAACAATAATGGTCCCATGACTAGCGCTGTCAGGACATGCTGACCTGTTATTACACTTCACCGTTCCGAGCGCTGTACAAGCATTACACAGAATCTATAGCCATGGTGCTCATTTTCATGCCCAGCAGTTCCCCCTGTCCTAACCTGGCAAAGACACATATACAATGTATTTGTATTACAAAGGATTCATATTGCTGTCCATCCAGTCCTTAGATGTTCGAAGTAGATCTCTCTCCATCAGGCCAGTAGACTGGAGTTCTACCCCCAGTCTGTGATTGGACAATGAGAGAATTATTACACTAATGAGCTCATCTATTACTTTGTTCTCTTCCTATATCTCTAAGGGTACCCATACATCTTTAGATTTTTACCAAAACCATGTAATATGAAGTCTACCTGTGTTCAATTGCAGAGGACTCTATACTACTTAAGCAGGGTACAGACCTGCAGATATGGGTCAGATCGATGGACGTTTTGAGCACCGTGCGCGCTCACGGCCATCTATTTGGCCCATATAACATGCGGGCATCCCTGTTTTCAAGCGGGATTAATCATTGAGCCGTCTGTACCCTGCTTTAGTTGTTGGTAGTTCTAAAGGATATCTGACAGAGAAATCTAAAGGTGTATGGCCAGCTTTACATCATCACTCTAGTTCAGACAGGGGTAAACTAAGGCCCGGGGGGCTTTTAATCCGCCCAGTGGTCACCTTGATAAAAAAAATGCTCTGGGTCCCCTCTGCTTGTTCCCTGCAATAAGCGTGCATAATGCCAAGAGGAGTCTGAACGTCCACTTTGTCTATGCTCATTGCAGTGAACGAGCGGAGTGGAGCCAGAGCATCTTGTTACCAAGGTCTTTTTTTACTTCTTGACAGTATTATTTCTTTGTTGAAATCATACAGGGAATCAAAAAAGATCACAATGTCCCTGCTGCATCCACCCTGCATCATTAATGAAGTCAGGCATGTGACGAATTGGTCCAGCTCCTTTGTCAAATCTTACTGTAAAACCAATTGTGGTCTACGAGTTAAAAAAAAGTTTGCCCATCCCTGCTCTAGTACAACTGATTGAGCTGATTCTCTGTCCCAGTTTGAGGGGGAAAAGGCAATCAGATTTTTTTCTTTATAAATGCAAGAATAAAAGTAAGATCATGATTTTTAATGAATACAGAGATATGTTATTATGTGTATAGTATATCTATCTACACTGTCTGTCGAACTGTCTGTTAAGGCCCCCATACACGTGTCGGATTCGTTCAGGGGCTCAGAATCGGATCCGACGGAGAACCAACATGTTGGTCTTTCTCATCCGATTCTGCCCGGATCAGGGGGAGTTGCCATTTGTGAGGTGGAATCGGAGGTGGAATCGCACACGGAATCGTGCCGGAATCCGCTCGGACAAGGTGGTATGCTGCGATGGATACTCTTAATTGGCCGATTGATCACACCTGCGATTCCCGGCAGAATCGTCGGAATCGATCGGATGATGAATCGATTGGACATGGAATCCGACACGTGTATGGCTAGCTTTAGAAATGAGAAGCCAAAGTACTGCATTCTAACTGGAGTGTTGGTTCTAGAATGTTGGTTACCCAGGACTGAGGACTTGCCCTTTATCCCCTTATAAGGTTACTGTGCATCTAAGCAGCCAATCACAAAGCAACATCTTTCAAGTGGGAGGAAAGGGAGTTCTCAAATACTGACAATGTGTCTGCAATTCCTCAAATGAAAGTATGGGAGAGTGATGAGAGAGATTTACCAGGTTTTCTTGGAGCTGGTTTATTCATATGCATCCCACAAATGATCCTTATGTAGGATTCTATTTACAGGACTCGATGACGGCTCTATGACAGGTGTGTGTGACTTGCTAGAGACCACAAATAAAACAAAAATTCCTCTTCTTGGTGTGCTTAAGGCTCCCATACACGGAACGAGCCGCAACCAGCAAATGCAGTGCCCACATAAGTGGGCCAGAGAAAGGACATGTCCATAAATCTCTGGCCGATGCCATTGGCTTGAATGGAGACCGGAATCCCTGTTCAAACTAAAAGGGTGCCCGCCTATACTGTGAGCGATGGAGAGCAGCGTGATGACATCATCACATTGCACTCCACAGCTAATCTGTTGGCCCCCCGCTCGCAACGTGTGTGGGGGCCTTTAGAGTGGCTAAATAGCCTCAATGCAGTGGTTCTCAACCTTTTTATATCCACGACCCCAGAAGTGTTGTAGCGAAGTGACACTTTCTGTATTTGGACCACGTAAGTGCCAGTCCAGAGTGTTGCATTACAAATACCGGAAGTGACACTACGTGATATCACTTCAGCACAATCAGGTAGTGCCCCCTCTCATATTTCCCCACCCTGCACATCATTTGCATCATTCCCACCCTGCTGGTGTGCAGCAGCTCTGATGCTTTCAGCGAGCTCAGCGTCCCCTGTGAAATGGTTGTTGTACCGCTAAGAGGGGTACCACTGAGAATATCCATTATGAGTGATTTTGTATTCTATATTGCTCTTCTTTTCAAGAATCATTCACCCTAAAGGCTGCCACACATGCACCAAGCAGCAGGTGATTTTGCCGCCGAACGATGTGAGTGTGCGCTCGCAGTGTTTTGCCGGTTGGCGGCAAAATCGGCTGGCAAACGGGGGTGCCTACATGGAACGACAGATCCCTGTTGCCCCAAAGCTCGGTTGGCTAGAGAACGGACATGTCCGATAATCTCTGGCCGATTAGTTTCAATGGAGACCGCCTATGCTGTGAGCGACAGAGTGCAGCGTGATGACATCATCACACTACACTCCATCGCTGATCTGTGCTGCTCTGTCGGCCCTTACTCGGTACGTGTGTGGGGGGCTTAAATGTGGCAGTTCAGATCTAGGCTGCATCTGTTGTCGGGGGTTCTACCCATTGTTCATATCTTCCTGGCTTTGTTCCCATTCAGTATGGCGTGTTCCTTCTCCTCCTATTGTTTCTCATGAAATAATTGGTAAAGGAGTGAGGTGTTGCAGAAGGTGTGGAGAGTCGGGAACTTACATCTGGACCCTCTATTAGAAGAGAAATAATTGGACATGTGGGTGTTGTATGGAGCCTGGCCCCGAGCAGAGCGGGTGTGAAATAGCGGGCTGTACACAGAGCGGCAGCAAGAACTGGATGAGAAATTCCTCTGCGTGTTGTGAGCTGTGCAGGGCCTGTCCCAATCTGACAGAATACAAAAACTCCAAGTTCTCTGGATTTACTTTTCCAGGGCTGAGCTGGTAACGCCCAGTATCTCCCTCTGCCAGAGGAGCAGGCCTGTAATTTGTTCAGTGAGGTAAGCCAAGGAGAGCACATGGAAATGTGCACCATATTCCCTATTTCTGGTGTTCATTAAAAAGGACTGGTCATCTTTAAATGTAAAAAAAAAAAGGACTGGTCATGATTGGAACGAGTATTCGTCTGATATTATTTGAATTACCGTGTTCAGACTTTTGATATGTGGTGCTTTGTGTTAATGGCAAAACCATTGCAACATGGAAATATGTTGTCAGTCCATGTTATCAGGTGTCAACTAGTCACCTGCCTCATTTATCAGTGACACTGCTTGCTTGCTCAACCAGTGGAATCAGATGTGTGTGACCAATTACCTGATGAACATCACTGATGACTGAACTCAACCAATAACCAATATATACACAAACGAGTACTGAAAACGGGAGGGTGCACCATCTTTCTCCTTGAAGGCCCCCATAGACCTCAAGATTTTTCATCCAATCAACTTAATTCAATCCATTTTTTTGGTTGATTGATTGAAAATCTATGGCAGCCCACATGGTTAGATCAACCTAAAACAATTAAAATTGGGAAAAAATTTATTAAAAAAGGATTGGACTGGCTGGTAAAGTTTAATTGGTTGTATTCATTACACTCTCAGTCAATCCCAAAAAAGTTGATCAAATAACTGTTACTACAGTTGGCAAACATACAATCAATCACCAATTTCCCTGACCCTAAAAATTTATCTATTTAAGTTGATTGAACAGAAAATCTAGACGTGTATGGGGGCTTAAGATTTTCCATATCGGGACCAAATAGAAATCTTAAGCAGCCCATACACAGGTCAGATTTTCAATCAATCGACTTAAAACGATCAATTTTTTAATCGATTGATTGAGAATTGAGTTTTGCCCACCTGGTTAAATTGACTTAATCCGATCAAAATTGAGTGAAAATTCAGTCGTTTTTTGATCGGACTGGATGGTAAATTTTGATCGGTCGATTGAAAATTGGATTGAAAAGTGTGGTCAACCAATTTTTGATCGATTTTTTTTTTTTCTACCTATTCTACCTCACTTCTGATTAAAATTTCAATCGGACTATTTTGGATCGATTTTTATGTCGAGTGAAAAAAAAATCGATCAAAAATCGATCAAAAATCTTGTACTACATATGGGGCATGATACAATCGACATACAATTTTATACAGACTTAAAAATGTATTGTTTTAAGTTGATTGATTGAAAATCTGACCTGTGTATGGGCTGCTTTAGTAGGTCTAGAATGAGGTAATTATGAACTTTAACAAACAACATATTACACAGTGTATGCATGTACCGTGTACCGGGATTGATTGATATCGCTCAAAGACAGGGATGGCTACATTAGATATGCGCTAGATAGATGTCTGTGAGCGTGCATGGTGCTTGAAGTGGCCATGGATATAGTGCATATCTATGCATGTATGGGCACCTTATGGGTTTAGCGCCTGCACAAGTTTGCAGGCACTCGTGACAGGTCATTTCCCTGACTTACAACAGTGTAAATTTAGCCTAAGTACTCACCTGTTGTACTTTTACTTACAAACACAGGTTTAGAGTAACTTTGGCATAGAAGTTATCTCCTGTACACCTGCCTACAGGGAGAAAACTTCTACACACCATGCTTATTGTTCTATATTTAACATTCCATATTGATATTTTGTGCACCCTGTGAAAGTAATCAATCCTCTTGTAGAATGTAACTCACCCTTCAGGTTTCAGCTGATATGATAAAAATGACAAACACTGGAAGCAAGCTCATGTATATACATATAACTCCATCTATGAACCTGAAATACAAGTTTATCACACATAGCTGACACCCCTATTTATACCGAAAGCATTTATAAACCTCCAAGAACTCACTTAAACTAGCAACATCCTGATAAGAACTTTATTCAAGTATAATAAATTCACTTTGCTCTTTAAAAGATAAAAACATTTGAAAATGAAAGCTTGCTGTGCAGTGGTCACTATTAATCTCCACCACATGACTTATTTTCTTTTCCTGTGTTATGTCCATCCATCTGATGATCCTCTTCAGCTTCTGATACTGTAGTATTTGCTCTATACACCCCTCATCTGTGTGTCTTTATAGAGTGAATATAAAGCTAGTTCCAGCAAAGTGTGCAAGGCTAGAATGCATACCCAACGAATTAAGTCTCCAGTCGAAATGACCCTCCCCTGGCCGCTGGATCTACTTTACAGATATACTTTCGATATCATCCACCAGGGGGAGCAGTTCACACACTACATATGGTGCTATTACATCTACTTTAAGGATGTGTAATCGATGACCGGGGACCCGTCGAGATAAGCCCCCCCTCCATGTGTAGTGACACTGGAGGGGGGTGCTCACCTTCACTTGTATGTATCACATGACAGTACATTTAGCTATGGAGATGTAGTACTACTGCTATGGGATGTACTGTTAACATGTGTAATACATCCCCACCCCCTCTGTGTCATTGACAGTTAATTATACTATGAACAGGGGACCCGTCAATATGAGCCCCCCATCCTCTGGGTTCCCTGACCATAGCAGAATGAACTGTCGTGACACTGGGGGGGGGGGTCAACTCAACATGTCCCCTGTCAATAGCAGAAAGAACTGCACTGAAAGTTCATCCTGCTATGGACAGGGGAGCCGTCGAGATAACCCCCTTCCCAGGTCCCCTGTCCATAGTATAATGAACTATCAATGATACAGAGGGAGGTGGGAGTGTGAGTCTCTGGGCTCTTAGCGGTGCCTCTATTTCGATTGAATACCAGACGAAATACAGCATATTCAAACCCTGCTCAAACATTCTGTATATTCACTCTATAAGTGCAAGTTTTTTCTTTATTTAGCTCACCTAAACTATGTCTTTTCAAGCACGGAATGTACTTTATCTGTCCGGTGGAGGACTGCTCTCAGGCACTGTACGCCTGTAGAAATGCACATATAAATAGCTGCACAGTATCCTCCCGCCTGTTTTTTCCTGGCTGAGGATTTTCCATCACCTTGATTATATTTTTAGCCCCCAGCTGAGGTTCTGTTTCTTATTACAGTGCTGGCGGAGAGGCAGTTCATCTCTAATGTGACCTGTAAATAATTGATTTGGTCTGCATTCATGGAGAATGATAAGGTTGGATATCCGTAGGCTGGCGCTGTGTCAGTTTCCACTTAGAGTATCAGGTATGTGACACCAGACTTTAGTGCAATAGGCTGGCGCAGAATCACTCCTGTGATGGCCGCATACACATACAGGGAGTGCAGAATGATTAGGCAAATGAGTATTTTGACCACATCATCCTCTTTAT
>CM070037.1:55845981-55862004 GCA_036250615.1 Ptychadena robeensis | reverse complement strand
AGTACCCGGCGTATAAGACGACCCCCCACTTATCTGAAGATTTTAATGGGTTAAAAAGTCATCTTATACGCGGGAATATACGGTAGATCTGAGCACAATTGAGCGGCGTGTTCATGGTACTCAGTTGCGGTGGAATCTATAAAAAAATTTAGCTGTGTATGCCTTCCTTCGAGCGGAATCGATTGAAAAGGTCGGTAGAAAAATATTTTACAACTCAGCGTACAGCGGACCAAGGTCCCCAACGAACGAGAATCGGTGTGCAAAGTGGTCACCACACTATCGCACAGGAATCTACTGTTGCTTTCCTTGGTTTTTAGGCATTGGTTTGGAAGCACAAACCAATTACGCTTTTTGGTTGCTTTCCTATGCAGCCTTAATATTTTAATATTAGCAATCGATCTAGAGGATCTACTGTTATACATGGTAGATTATCAGCATTGTTCTTAAGCAGTTCGTGTCCAAACATTGCCACTGTCTCTTGGTAGAAGAGTGAAGGAATTGATAACATTTTATAGATACAAGTTTTAGAGCATTGAAGAGGTCCAGTAAAGCAGCCCATACACAGGTCAGATTTTCAATCAATCGACTTAAAACGATCAATTTTTTAATCGATTGATTGAGTTTTGCCCACCTGGTTAAATCGACTTAATCCGATCAAAATTGAGTGAAAATTCAGTCGTTTTTTGATCGGACTGGATGGTAAATTTTGATCGGTCGATTGAAAATTGGATTGAAAAGTGTGGTCAACCAATTTTTGATCGATTTTTTTTCTACCTATTCTACCTCACTTCTGATTGAAATTTCAATCGGACTATTTTGGATCGATTATTATGTCGAGTGAAAAAAAATCGATCAAAAATCGATCAAAAATCTTGTACTACATATGGGGCATGATACAATCGACATACAATTTTATACAGACTTAAAAATTGATTGTTTTAAGTTGATTGATTGAAAATCTGACCTGTGTATGGGCTGCTTAAGATGGTAAAACATATTTTTATAGATTGCACACAAGTCAACTGTTTTAAGGGCAGTGATCTTGTTTAATAATGGCACTTCCTTCTTATAAGATTTTTGCCTTCATGACATCCTTACCAGGCTGGTCATACATGTGGGGAATTGTAGAACACTTTAGAGAAATAAGAGAATTGTTGTTCCTGTCTTAGCCAGCAGAGGGCACTCTAGGCTGATGTTTTCTAAGGGCTTGTTTCCACTTGAAGCTGAAGCCCGCGGTCGTGCACGGCGTGGATACATCCGCGCCCATTCTATTCAATGGCGCTGGTCCCCGGCGCGGAATCGCGATTCCACGGCCGCCCAGCTGCGACCGCGGCCATAGGGGTGAATGGCCGCCGCTAAAAACCGCATGAGATGCGGTTCTTAGCGGCGGTTCTTAGCGGCGGCAATCGCGCCGCCGGCTTCCACACAGGTGGAAACAAAGCCTAACACTTCTTTGTAATGCCATTCTTTATTAGTGCCTAAAGTTGGCCATATACCTTTTAGATCTCTCTATAGGATCCTCTGCGATTGAACACATGTAGGGTTGATGGTTTAGAACGTCCCTCATATTACATGGTTTTGGTAAAACAAAAGGAGATCTAAAGGAAATCTGACAGAGAAATCGAAAGGTGTATGGGGGCCCTTAATTTTAGGATTAAGCTCTTTAATATTCTGTGTCTGAACCTATAAAACTAATCCTAACCTTTTCATGAATGTAGATATTTTATACTTTTTACTCTAGCATTTTCTGCTTTCATTTTTTTAACGTTATAAGGAGCAAATAATGTGTTTTTATTTGTACATTTAACACTACTTACTAAATAATCTATCATAAACATATATCTTTAATGTTTGATATTCTTTCAATGCAGTCTTCTATTAAACCCAGCAGAAGGAGCTCTGGTCTAATTTACACATTGCTATGATTGTACGATGCTCTGAAAGAAGACAAGATCTCCAACAGGCTTTTGCTTAAAAATGATATTTTTGTAAAAGACCAAGAATTGATCTTTTAATATACACAAGGGAGCCATTTCATATTCACTCGTATTTCCCCTAGTTAATACTTTTTTAATTTTTTTTTACAGGAGATCTGGTGGTGTTGGAGGGCTCTCTGGCTTCCAGTTGGTTGCAAGGAAGAAATTTTTGGGGCTCCCGAGGATTCTTCCCCCTTACTTGTGTTCAGGAGTTCTTCTTGTCCTCCAAAAGCCTCCAGCTTTGCCAAAGCCTGACAACAGAGCTACCAAGTCATGCCATTGGGCAGGCAAGGGCAATAATGGGTCTTTCTGCACAGCTAGAGGAGGAGCTGGACTTTCGAGAAGGAGACCTCATCATAATCACTGGAGTCCCAGAACCTGGTTGGTTTGAGGGGGAGCTGAATGGAAGAAGAGGAATATTCCCTGAAGGTTTTGTGGAACTTGTGAACCCTTTACGCGTTGTGAACACTGGCCATTTTGTGGATAGAGATGCGCTTGGTCATGATAAGGAAATAGAAGTAGCACAGTTCCATATAGATCACCAGATCAAAAATCTAATTATTCCAGAGGAAGAAGAAGATGGTACTTTTGCCATTGCCCTTTATAGGTTCCAGGCTATGGAGCAACGGGAACTAGATTTTGATGTTGGAGACAGAATTCGTATTATTAAAACATTAGAGGATGGGTGGCTAGAGGGGGAGTTGTATGGAAATAGGGGGATATTTCCTTACAGGTTTGTAAAATTTGAGACTGCCGAAAAGCCTTCTCAAGAGGAACAGCTGCTACAATCAGAAATTCAAATTTTACAAACTCCTATAAGTTATCTTGACATGTCTTCTTCATATGAACAACCTGTACCAGATCCCCATTATTGGGATGTCCACATAGAGGACAGTTCTCCATCTACTTTGCATGACACCCAAGAGAAAAAGCAAAGTCCAGTACCCTATTTAAA
This sequence comes from Ptychadena robeensis, assembly GCA_036250615.1. Taxonomy (NCBI): domain Eukaryota; kingdom Metazoa; phylum Chordata; class Amphibia; order Anura; family Ptychadenidae; genus Ptychadena; species Ptychadena robeensis. The sequence goes on along the minus strand of CM070037.1, from coordinate 55,859,073 downwards.
AGGCAACAGTGAAGTCCGCCAAAATGAATGTAACTCAAACAACGCTTCTTCTAAACCCCAGCTACCTCCTCGTCCACAGAATAAATTATTCACTCCACCGACAACACAAACGATTGTGCAGGCACCCAAAGAACAAAATTCATCTATAATGGTGAATGAGGACAGAAGAAAGAGGCAGGTTTTTTCAAATGGGTCACAAGAAAAAAGGTTTTCAAAAAAGACATCTTTGACAACAGAAGATATTCATCCTCTTCAAAACAATACAAGGTCAAAAAACAAAAATCGGAAAAACAGTCTTCCCCTACAAGATTTAGTTCACTGGGTAGAGGACCATAGGCAGAAGACAAAAATATCTACTTCCAAAGAGAAGCATGATAACAGAAGTTCTTGGTCAACTTCATGGCCATCTAGTCCAGAAAGCTCAGCTAACAATGGGTGTAAAGACAACAGCGGGTCCAATTTAATTGATTTAGAGTCCAAGCTTTCTGAACAGCTTTCACAGTTTGAAAAGAGTCTCTCAAATCCAAGGAATAATAAAGTTTCTCGACATTTTTCTATTCTGGATTACAATTCTGAGACTGACATTATCCGGGGCTCACCACAACAGTCCAGGCTGCAAAAATCTCCTGAAAAAAAGAAGATTTTACGACCTCCCCCTCCACGTCCTTATCAGAGATCTAATACATCTCCAAGTTCTAATGCATCCTATTCAGCTCCTCCAAGACAAAATTCATATACAAGTGAATATGTAGAAAATACTCCCCCAGTTCTGTCACTGAAACCTTCCAGACCTGCTCCATTACCCCCACCAAACAGTCAAAGAAATACCCCATCCCCCAGACCAATACCAAACTACGAAACCACAATGCATGAAAACCCCATTGAAAACTTCTTACTGCCCAACGATTCTGAAATGGTAGATATAGCAGAAGACTTAGAAGACAAAGATCAAACTTGTCCTTTCCTGTTAATGAAGATTGAAGATGTGGAGCGAGAATTGGAGGTTTACAGAAATACTCGAGAGGAGCTTTGTTTGATGCTAGAAGATGACGAACAAGATGAGGAAACAAGAGCGGAAACCATTGAGAACTTGGAGTTCTGCGACTCCAATATTGAAAGCTTGAATTTGGAGCTACAGCAACTGAAAGGTTAGTTTTATCAGTGATGACGTCTGCTATTTCACAGGTACACTATTTATTACTTATACTATTCAGTAGATCAGGTGATTAATTCAAAAAAGTAGTGAATTTTCAGTCAGTGTATATTTTATGTAATTACTTTAGTGGTTTAAGTATTTTTTCTTTTTACTCCTCTGTGGACTAACTTGCTGTTCTTCAATACAAGTAAACCACCAATTCTCAAAAGACTTGCAATTTCAAGAATGTAGAGCACACTGACTGCTTGCACCTTACTGTTTTACAAATGGTTACATGGCTGCAGTTCTCACAGGGGCCAGCGGAGGAAGCTCAGCAATAATCCAAATTTGGTGCCTCTGTGCATAATCACTGTACTATACCTTTGTTTAGTATATAAATTGTGGGGAATCAGCCTCAAAGGTGTACTTGCAATCACGGCCAACCATACGACAGGTTCTCTTAAGGGCTCCTGCCCATGTTTATTTAATAAGTCCCAACAGAAATGACCCTCGCAGGGGTTAATCCACAACACAAATGTCTTTGGAAATGCCAAGCCTCCTGGCTTGCACAAGGTCCAACACAGCTTTTCCCTGAGCTAAACAGAAGAGCCTATCACAGCCTGGCACCTAGACATCCCCAGCCTGGGCTACACACTTCCTGTGTGCCCCCTGGTATCCGCTGCTCCAGCAGCACAGTGTCTCCCCACCTTGTCAGCAAGCCCTAACTGACTGGTCCCAGCTCCTTTTGTGGAGACACACCCAACAAACTCATTGGGGTCCAGCAGGTGTATCTTGGTGGAGTGGGAAGGCCCACCCAATTACATCGATTCCCACTCCAGAGCCCAGATCCCTGTAACCAAAAACCATAACAGAACTGGGCAGCAACCTACTATTGCTGTCCAACACTATCCTGGACTCCTTCCAGGATACACCAACAGACCCCTTCACTGCCACACATGCAACACTTACACCATGACAGACCACTGGTCTGTCACAATATGCATACATATTTGTTTAAAAATATTTAAGCAGGTCTACGGCCACATTTTCTGTCTTTTTGTACTGTTGATTGACAGGTAAGGAACCTGATGGAAAGATATTGCCCCTAAACTTTTTAAAATGTTTGAACCATCCACATATAAAACTATTTCAAATAAGGGAATGCTCAAGTGATATTTGATCAATATGCGGATGTAATGCCCGTTCTTTGCTACATTGATTGAACAGCAGAGAGCAACTGTGCCACTTTTCTGTGCCAGAAATTTTGCATGTTTACCTAGATGTACACCAATCAACCGGTGCATGCCCCCCTTAATGCATTGTCTTAACTTGGCTTCCATGGACACGTTAGTGTTAGGCCTCCAGGACACCCAGTAGTTGTAGCAGCGGTAAATTGCCCTGGTTTAGAGCATGTTATTTGATGCATTTATAATAAGATGACTATGACATATAAAACCTATGGGCATGGCATGTGTATATGCTCTGAACTAACATAGCTGGTCCCACATTTGAAAGTTCTACATACAAACAAAGTTTAAAATGTATGTGAGTATTTAAAAAAAAAAAAAAGCAGGAATTCTTTGGGATTGTTGGAAGCCATAACATCAACTTTTTTAAGTTTTATAGAGAAAAAACTTTTATGCTCACAATTTGATGACTTGGTTGTAGCATCCCTAATAAGCAGTTGTAGACATTCGCTTAAAGCAAAATTTACCTACCGTATTTTCCGCCGTATAAGACGACCCCAACTTTTCTAGTTAAATTATAAAGTTTGGGATGTTCTCGCCATATAAGACCACCCCTCTTCCAATGCACACCAAATATAAATGTTATGTCTACTCTGACTTTCAACCTCCAGATCTCCAACACCTTTAGAAGTCCAATGTTTTTTTGGGGGGGGGGGGATATTAACCTCCCTAGCGGTTGAGACGAACCCTATGAGACCCGATGCCTCCCTGGAAAGCTGCAGCAATTGTCTTAATCGCTGCATCATTTCCGGGGTTTCCATAGACCTCCATGTTAATGGAGGAGCGCCGGCTTTCCCTCTCACGCAGCTGGTGTCAATAATGACACCAGCTGTGTGAAGAGCAGCGGCGCAAAGCAGGAAATGACAGGCAGTGTACTGTGTACACTGCCTCGATTGCCCGTACCGCGCCGGCGCGATATGGGCAGTGCGCTAGGGAGGTTAATGTTTCCCTGCGGTTATCCAACTGACATAAATTGTATACAATAGCTTTAATCTCAAATCTCCCTGCAATACCAAAGTGAGCAACGATAATGCTAGTGAGCACTTTCACAATGTCTTTCACAGACATTGGTAAGGAGAGGGAGGGGGCGAGGGGAATGAAGAAGATTTCTCCCTCTACTTCTGTCGGGCAGCGTGCAGTGCGAGGAGCACGGATCCAGGGAGCAGACCTATGGGCTCCTCTAGAGCAGGAGTGCCTCCTGCACCCCCTTACGGCAGCACCCCGCATATAAGATGACCCCCAACTTTTGCACACATGTTCCTGTGCTCAAAAGTCATCATATAGTGCGAGCTGCAATCTTCTGGGAAATATGGTACATGTCTCATTTGAAAGCAAAAAATGGCATAAACTTGTTCAGTACACAGAACATTATCATTTCATTTCATTTTGGTCACATTGGGTCCATCAAATTTAGAAAAATTAAAAAGGTTTTATGGTAGATTTTTATTTACACAATAGTTACACAAATTTGACTTATTGATCAACCTGTTTTTTGACAGCTTTTTAGTGCTACTTAAGCTGGACATAGTCGTTTTCTGGCCGATGCGGCTTCAGATCGAAGTAATGGGGACTGGCCGGTTATTTTAAGGCATGTCGGATCACCGACATGGGTCAGATTTCAAATCTTTCTTATTTGTATATATACATACACGGATACAATTTTATTTGATTCCTGCGTTTGCAGCGATTAAACGTTTTGGAATCAAACCCTTTATTTGATCGATCCTACTAGAAGAAATTTTGTTTGCACAGGGAACCAACATGATGGTAAATCCCTGTTCGATTGCTATTACTGTTGATGGGGAGCTAGGTGGTTCTCAACAATTCCCCATTTCATCGGTGGACGCGAGTGCAGCATCGTGATACCGTAACCAGGTCTGGCTTGATTGTTCATCCATCGAGTGGGTATGGATCAGTGTATGGGGACCTTAAGAATCTGAAGTGGATTCATAGCTTGATATGGGCTTGGTGGTCTGGTCTGTCAACTTTAGACTTATTTTGTGTCTTTCACCCCTAATCATTAAACTGGATTTACCATTTCCTGATCATTACAATAGTAGAATGTTGTACCAAGTTAGCCATCCATGAATTCAGAGAGTATTAAGCCTGAAGAAGGGATCTGAGATACCCTGAAACTTGCTTCAGACTTCAGTTAGCCAATAAACTATATCACTTGAACTCCAGACTCTCTGTACTGATCATTGCAATGACTGCATTTTGCTGTTGGGAATATCCCTGGGTAGTTTGTCTGGTGTAGATTGGATTTCTTCAGACATGAATGTCCGCCTGCTCTATGAAAGTTTCCCTGGAAAGTGACTTTTTCCGCTCTGCTTCGGCCATTCTCTGCTTCCCTCCCACTTTCTATCCTGCGTATCTGTCAGCCCACACCCTGTCCTGGCAATGGGTTGCTATTGTTACAGTACTTGACTCACTCCAGAATGTGACCTAAGCAACTCCCTGTGTACTCGCAGCTGGAGAGAGATTATAGTGCGAGCTGCAATCTTCTACAATCTTCCATAGAAACCCCGTCTAGCCTTTTACATGGCACAGCAGGCTCTCCTATTCACCATAAGCATTTCATGTGCTGGAAGAATACAGATCAGCCTTGCAGAATACCTTAGTTAGCTGCCTTGTTCAGTCTGCTGATTGCATACATTATGCTGCAAATTATGGTAAAGTTGTGTTTTACAGTGCAGTGTTACAGTAAAAGCTTTAACCGGATATGCTGATCTGTGTCATTCAGCAAGATTTGTAGCACATCTTTCCTGTTACAGTAGTCCGCTTTCTTTTATTACATTGAAACCCATGAGACCTGGAAGATGTTCTTCATTTCATATTCACATCTTTTACAAAAGGGTACATAAGGCCACAGAATGGAGCGTATACAGCACACATGGGTCCATACTACGGAGAAAATTAGCAAATATCAACCGACAGGTTTCCACCCTACTCAAATGTTTCATGTATGTTGAAATAAGGGACCTCACACATGTAGAGAGCAGGAGCCGACAGATCAGCGTTGGAGTGCAACGTGATGACGTCATCATGCTGCTTTTCATCGCTCACAGTATCGGTGTGCACCCTTTGTGTGCCGGCTGTTAGTTTGAAGGTGGACCCCGGTCCCATTCAAACTAATGGCATCGGCCTGAGATGTAGGGTCCCCACACACATACTGAGTGGCAAAATCAGCTGCAGCTTGTTACATGTGTGGGGACCCTTAATTTGATTGTGGACATTTTTGGTAAAGTATGGAAAACTGATTGCCAAAAGTTGCATATAGACTGTAGAAACACCTTAACAATCAAATACGTTTAGGAAACAATTGAACAAACCAATATTCTACATTTGAATATCCTTCATGTATATATAATGGAGGTTGGAGATTGTGTGAGAGCACGTCACTAGCACACCTGGGGCTTGTGTGATGTGACTGTGGACATAGTTGTACAGTCACTAGACATTCCAGTGTCACTTATCTCTCATACATTTACGCCACTGTGTCTTACTAATGTCCTGTCATCACCACTCTCAGCCATGTCATTCTCATGATATGTACATACAATCCTTGTTTACACTTATGGATAGTAGGTCTTGCTGACACACACTTTTTTCTGTAGGTTTTTTGTTTAACTTTGTTTTTGAATGAAAAAAATATATATTTCTTGAGGAAATAGGATATTCTCCTCCATTACTGGCCTTCTCACTTATATTTGACATCCATGCACCACCTGTCTTCTGGATGAAAAAATATAGAAATCACTTAATGTATGTTAAAGAAATCTATATTTACCATATTTTTGGACTATAAGACGCACCTTATCACCCCCAAAATCAAGGGGGGGTTCCTGCATCTTATGGTCTGAATACACGACCCCCGTGGCCACTCGGCCCTGGGTGGTCACACCTTGCCAATTGGGTACTGCAGGGGATTTTTTTTCCAACTGCTTTGAACATTTCAAATTTTTTTATGGTTTTCCTGCTCTTAAAACTGGGTGCGTCTTATTGTCCAAAAATATGGTTAATTGGTTTTTAAAAGTTTGAAAACATACCACCTAATTTTACATTTAATAGTAATCCCTATTAAAAAAAAGTAAGCATCAGCTTCCTGGTTTGGTATTCAGCATACATAGAGGCTCTTAATAATTGTTTATCCTTTTTATAAAAAAGAAAAAAATATATTTTTAAATGTTCACTCTTATCTGGAGTTGTAAAATGCATAGGTCACACAACACTATTGATGTCAGAGATGCCCAAATTGATTTAAGCTGGCCATACACTCTGAGATTAAAATTACGATCCATTAAAACCGACCAATGAAAGCATTTTATCGGCCTGAAATCCACGCATGTCTACATGGTACAACCGATAAAATACGATCGTAATTGCCGTTTTTTTTGGACATGTTGAAAAATTTTAATTGGTCTGGGAACATCGGGAAACTCCAATAAGCTTTGTACAATACCCCCCTACATCACGTCCCCTTAAAAAAAAAAAAAATACATCACAATGACCAATATAAACGCCGATTAATTTCGATCACATTCTCGTAAAAAAAAAAAAAATACGATCCTAAATTGTATTTTCAATGTGGTAGCTTTTTTGCCGAATATTATTATAATTTTAATCTCGGAGTGTATGGCCAGCTTAACAGAACTGTCCAATCTAAATGATCTAGTTCTTGTTCTGTTTAAGGCCATGAGCTGACTTTCCTTTTTCCATTTTGTTACTAAATGTTTCTGGCCATTTCCCTTTCTGGTTTAAGCACAATCTCTTCCGTATCCTCCTGTTGATCCCACACAATGACTGGTCTGTCTGCTTCTGACCCTGCCTTCTCACTCTTAAGGTCTAGTCTCCACTGGGTGTCATGGATGCGGTGACATCTAAAGGGTGACAATATGTCCTTGTTCACAGTGTTTAAATATGTTATAAAGGGGTGTTACAGTACCGCAGTGATTCCAGTGAGCCCTGATTGTGGAGACCGGAATATCATATACCCACTGTAAACATCCCTGAGAGCTCAAACAGTTGGTTGGTTAGAAAGACATATCGGCCACCCCAAAACCAATAGTGTGAACATAGCCTAAAGCCTAGTCATACATGTATCAACTTTTGCACAATTGATCAAATAAAGGCCCCCATACATACACGTCATGATTTTCCTTTCTATCAACTTAAAACGAATTTTTTTTGGGCAGGGAAATCTGTGATTTATTGTAATCTGTGCCAACTGTAGTAACAGATTTTTGATCAAATTTTTTTGGGGATCGACTGAAAGCGGAATTAAGGTTCAATTTCAATACGACGGATTAAAATTTTTCAGCATGTCCGATAATTTTTCGATCAAAATTTTTTCCAATTTTAATTGTTTTAGGTCAATCTAACCATTTGAACTGCCATAGATTTTCAATCAATCAACAAAAAAAAATTGATTGAATGAAGTTGATTGAACGAAAAATCTAGACTTGTATGGGGGCCTTTATAGTCTAACATAGAAAACTGATTCCTTAAATGTGATTCCTTTACAAAAGCTTGTGTGCATGCACCATAATACATTCAGACATGTCGCTCAAAACACCTAAAAACCTTGTCAGATACTCTTGGGATCCACTGAAATTTTCCAACCTGTCTGATCATGGCTCTTTCCACTTTATGCTTGTTTTTTGATTAGCAGCACAATTGACTTGTGTATGGCCAGCTATAGACAGCATGGCTAATAACACGGGCTGTGACATAGTTGCTCCTCTCCTCTGGATACTGTTCACGGTTTACAAACTGATGTAACTTCTTGCCTGAAGTTTTACGTTTATAGGGAATGTACATGGAGTACCTTGTTTTGTTTTTTTGGGTTATACCCCCACTGATTTTCACCCTTATGTAAAGTGAGTGGTAACCTAAAGCCCCCATACACGTCTAGATTTTCTGTTCAATCAACTTGAAAAGATACATTTTGGGGGTCAGGGAAATTGATGATGATTGATTGTATGTTTGCCAACTGTAATAACAGATATTTGATCAACTTTTTTGGGATCGACTGAAAGTGTAATCAATTTTAATACAACCAATTCAAATAATAATTTGTTTAATAAGTTAGTTATATTAATATAGTTATAGTAAGTTATATTAATATAGTTATAGTTAAATTTACCAGCATATCCAATCATTTTTCAATCAATTATTTCCCCAATTTTAATTGTTTTTGGTTGATCTAACCATGTGGGCTGCCATAGATTTTCAATCAATCAACAAAAAAAATTTATTGAATTAAGTTGATTGTATGAGAAATCTAGACGTGTGTGGGGGGCTTTATACACAATAGGGTGTGTTGGATCCCAGGATGAGTTATCAGTAGTGATGGCCAAAAAGTTCGCCCGGTGGACAGTTCGCAGCGAATATAGAATAGCTACTTTGCTATTATACTCCATCCAGTGATCTGTATCTATAGCTAAGGTGTTCTGTTACATGTAGTTCATCATTACTGAGCCACAATAGTCCTTCTCTGGGGGTAGGGTATGCTGTATTATGCATTGCAGAGAGATCTGACTACATGTGATGCTCTGCAGAAGATGCTGTCTGGTAACTTTTGGCAAAATCTGTAATCTAGATGTGATTTCTGGCCATTAGACCTGAAGAAAACAGCATTTAAAAAAATCCATATGTTGGAGGAGAAGTTTAGCCATTGATTCCCCTCTGGCATGACACTGTCCAGGTGGTCCCACCCTTTAGACTTTTTTTTTATTGGTATTTTGGCTGCAAATATGACCTGAAGGTTTGAGACGTTCGCTCTCCATTAAAGTCAATGGAGGTTCGCCGTTCACATGTTCGTGGCAGGTATTTGCAGAAGTTCGATTCGCCTGTTCGCGAACAGCCATAGCTGATGTTTGACCATCACTAGTTATCAGCAAGTTGGTGTTTTGGAACACAGAATATTTTAGCAGAACATTTGTTGAGTTGAGGCCACCCAGGGCTACGCCTTTAATGATTTTTCCCACTGCTCAGAATGCTTTTTTTTACAGAACTGGATGGAACCTTCACATCTCCTTTCTGTATTTCCCAGTGGCTTAGGAGAATAGGAGCTTCTTGCTGCGTATTTCTTCCAACAAGGTTCCATGGGTTTCTCTCAGTCTCTTCCTTTAACTGTTCTTAATCATTGTAATAACAATCACCTACTCTAACAACTTTCGTGTGCGTCTGTGTATGTAAATTACCTGTCTATATTACTTTTCCATAACATTGTATTACCTTATTTCCTGACCTGTATTTCATTTTATTTCACTTTATTGTATTTCAAAGCTATGGCTTTGCACAGTGCATTCAGTAACCCCTTGTGGCACACATTGGCTAACTCTTTAGTAAGGCTATCTGCTTTCGTCAGTCAGATCTTCGTGAGCCCAGCCAGATATCTCTCAGGTATTGTGTATGTGCATCGAATACGCTTAATACCTAAATAGATGTCCACTTAATGGTTAATTTGCTTTCAAGGTACCTAGAATAGTTAGTAGAATCAGATTTGTTTTCGATTAATGTACTTTTGTGCATTGAACAGTAACTTATTTCTTCACAATTTATGTGCAGAACAGAAGCTGTGAGACTGATAAGAATCTACTGATAGATTACATCCTACCTGAAAAGTAGAAATGCACAAATATATAAACATATATTTTAGTTTGTCTGTTATCTTCATTAGTATTTAGTGTTTTTGTGGGTTTTTGTAAGCCTGACATTGTGCATCAGTTTACAGGTATTTTAAATTTACAGGAAAAAATAGCTAAAGTCATAAAAACAACTTAAAACTGACCAGGTAGAGCCGTTTGACATGTTGTGGCCCTTTTACACTATGTACTTAGCCTTGTGTACCTGCAACACACACATTTCTGCTAGTGTAGTACAAACCACATGCTTTATGGAATTTATTGTGTCAAAAATGCATGCATCAGTGCATCATGTGTTTCCTATGGAACTCCGACTGAGGGCACTTTAAAACCATAAGTGATGTGTTGCCGTTAGTACAACTCAGCATGTATAGTGTGAAAGACCCTTCAGTGACAGATGGTAACTGTTGTGTCTCTGTAAATAACTGATCCGCGCTGTCCTTTTTGCATGCTCTTACATGTGAAACAATGTGTCTGTTTATATAACTAAAAGTCATTTTGTAGATTAGAATGAAAAGGAGAGGATCATAGTCCTTGTCAGATGTGTGTTTTTAATGCTGGCCATGATGGAGGTTCACTTGTACTGAGCAGAGTTGAAAGTCAGAGTAAAAACCTATTTACAAAATGCCAAAGCCATCTGGCAATATTTAAACACTCCCAGGCACAGTTTATACCAAAACAGAAATAGAGGGCTCTATAAGAAACACTTTTACCCCCAAAACCGGTGCGGGGGGGGGTGCACATTTTTGCGTCTTATAGAGCTTATTCCTAGAGCCTATACTGTCCACGCATTTGTAAAGACTTGCTGATGACAGCTGCCACTAGTATCTCTCAGCTCTATGTGTTGCTCTGATCACTTCATCTCTCCCTCCTGTTGATAGACTGCACCTAGAAGAAGAAAGGATGGAAAGCAGGTAGGGTTCAGAGCAAAGGAGTGGCCATACACCTTTAGATCTCTCTGGGAGATATCCTTTAGATCTACCAACAACTATGTGGTATAGAGTCCTCTGCGATTAAACACAGGTAGACTTGATTTATTAGAAAGTCCCTCATATTACATGGTTTCTGTAAAACAACATGAGATCTAAAGGAAATCTGACAGAGAAATCTAAAGGTGTATGGGGGCCCTAACACTTAGACCCCCCTCCCTTCTCATAGTTGCCATCTATTTAGAAGAGGAAGGGAAGAGTGTGATCAGAGCAGAGAGGAAAGAGATGCACCTCCTATATACTTGCTGTATACAGGGATGCATCTTATTTTCTGGCACATCTTAACCTGTGTGGAATAGGGTACTCACTCACATTACTATATGTGTTAGCACAGTGTGGGCTCTAGTACACTCGTGACCAGGTCTGTATTTACCTGTATTGGGCGCTTCCCGGGTTCCTGGGTTGTCCCTGGCGTGCGAAGGGCGAAGAGGGAACGGGATGAGCCCGAAGTCTTTGCCGGGGAATGGGGAGCTAGCGCCTGCACCGGGACCCTAGGCCACACTTGTATATCTGCGTATTTTATGCTGGTAGGTAACCAGTGTAGAGATTCCACCAAAAGGTGTATAGCCTGTTGAAATGTTGATAAGAATATGTCATGGACCGTATGGGTGTACAGGGGATCAGAAAGGAAAAATGGTAGGCCATAAGGCATCTGTCTATTAGTGAATAAATGTATATGTAAGGTGTTTGTATACTAACTTGTTAGGATTAGCTTGTGGTTGAGATAAAGGATATAATATAGATCAAACATGTGATGTATATGCATGTATGTTATGTGATGTACGTCTTAACCTGAAATACTATTACATGTGTGTGTGTGTATGTATGTGATGGCTGATACATGTGAACCTGCTGTGTTACCTGTGTACGTATATCAGTTTTAGAATGTGTTGAATTCGACCTTAGACGCTATAGGTACCACTAACAAGAACTAATAGTGGATTTACTACTCTCCACTTCTAAACATTAAAATGTTTTTGATTGATTAATCTATTTAGCTGTGATCACCAGACAAATTCCATGAATTGCAGTGTAGCCAGCATGCTCTTTTCTTATCCCATGTGCAAGGCTTGATCATTCTTGCTGTGTGGGACAGGACTTCCTTGGCTGTCACAGGAACGGCATGTAAGGTGTTCTGGATGAGCTATCAGACATGGCACATTGCCTGTCAATGGTTGCATGGATCTGTGACATAATCAGTAGCATGAAAGCTATTACTTCATAGCAGGAACACTGGTATTATAGCTTCCATTATCATAGGATTACAGAAATAATAAACGTATTGACACACAGCTATAAGTGACATTGCGGGTCCAGGCCCGTTCTTTCCTCCATTTTACTATCTCCAGACTGTGAACAGTGCAGACAGGTTGTGTCTTGAGTTTGTGTTTAAACTTTGTTTGAAACTGTACCATGTTATTGTTAATGGAGCCCTGACTGCATCTCTGTGTTACAATGAGAAATTCCCAAAAATCTAAATTCCTAATGATATGCCACAAATTCAACATTGCCTTGGAAATTCCACATACAGTAGACTGCTGCTGCTGCGGTTGATTTTTGCTCCGTTTCTGTCTGCATTCAATGTTCATACTCATAAGATTTGTGGTACCTCATGTGCATCTCTAGTAAAGGTGTCTAAAGCCTGTGGCAATGTTGGGGCTGGGCGATATTGCAAGAATTTATATTGCAATATATTTCTTAATTTTGGTTGATACGATATAATTCCTGTATCAATATAAAAGCCCCAGGAAAATACTGCAAAGGACACACACAATGAATGTCTGCAAACTTAATTTGCAAAGGCTATAATACCTCCAGGCGCCTCCTATTAGATTATTGTAAGGCTGATCTCCATGTCCTGGGAGGGTATAAGCAGTGACACAGGGGAGGCTGATCTTGAGGGGACCCGTCGAGATCAGCTTCACCTGTGTCATTACTCATATCCTCCCAGGACATGGAGATCTGCTGCCTCCCTGTCAGGACATGGAGATCTCACTGTCAGTGACACTGGGAGGGGGCTCACAAATACAGGTATATCTGGTGAGGGGAGGTCGGTGCACTCCCCCCCCCCC
>CM070037.1:55823897-55845881 GCA_036250615.1 Ptychadena robeensis | reverse complement strand
TGCTAGCGTATACGCTTAGCGTACGGGTCCCGGCGTACAATGGAAACAAGCCCTTAGGTTATGTGTATGAGGACTCTTATTTGTATTATCTTAGCGGATATAGTTTACATGCTAAGTACTCCTTTGTCTTGTGCACTCTAGCAAAATCTGCTAGTCTAGTCTATTGCTAAAGCTTGTATGAAGATTTAAGAATTGGAATTGAAAGCATTTAATAGGTGTCCATTCCTTTGTAATCAACTGACGTAATCTCAGACAAGTGTTTATGTCCTATGATCAAACCAGTTGTTATACAATCTATTAAGAAGGGAATAAGCAATCCAGTAATGAAAGATAAGGTACATATCTATCAAATGATACACAGTTAATGCCTATGCACGTTTTACAATGACAGGTTCTCAATTATAAGCCTTATTAGTTACTTTTTGTTTTTGGAAATTCGCCAAAGTGTTACCTATATGTGTCATTGCACTTCCGAATGTAAATTATTGTGTTGTGTCACTCCCTTCCCACGCTCCCAACTTTTTAGAAATTATTAGCAGGTTGGTCAAGACTAGGGCTGGATGATATAGCAAGAATTTATATCACAATATATTTCTTAATTTTGGTCGATACGATATAATTCCGATATCGATATGGACAATATTAAAAAAGCCTCAGGAAAAAACTGCTGAGGACACACACAATGGATGTCAGCTCCAGCAACCCCAGCACAGCGCCAGTAGCGCTATGGAATGGGCAGCGCTATAGCACCAGGGGGGTAAGTGCACCCACCTCCCCTCAACTGATATCCCTGTATATGCAAGCCCCCCCCCCATGTAACAGAGTTCATTCTATGGACAGGGGACATGTCGGGATCAGCTTCCCCCCTTTGTGTCCCCTGTCCAGCAGAATGAACACTGGGAGGCTGATCTTGTTGTGCTGGGAGGGTATGAGCAGTGACACTGGGAGGCTGATCTCGATGGGTCCCCTGTTCTATGGAGATGTGCCTCTCTGTGCATAGCTGCAGCAAAGCCTAGAGGAGGAGTCACTAGATCACTGCGTCTGCACATCTCAAAGGGGAGGCATGGGATGGCAGCGTGATCTGGGGGCAAGGGGGGCAGAGGGAGTGCTGGCCCAGAGAGACTATCTCCCTAGGACCGCACCTGACTGACAAATGATAGAATTTGTAAACACATTCCTGATATTTCGATATAAAATTATATTGCGATAAATTATTGTCCAGCCCTAGTCAAGACTGAGCACAGCTTCTAATCTCTGTACAATTTCCTTGTTCTACCAAAACAATGTGTAAACTAGTGTAAAGCAGGGTACAGACAGCTCGATGTTTGAGCCGTCCGATGTTCCCTGCAGCAGAGTGATGACGTCATCACCGTCAGATATCAGTGGAGCTCTCTCCCCAACTCAGCCGATGCTTTGCTTGTAGACCCGCAGTTTCCATGCAAAGCAACTGACATCGGCCATATTAAACGGTCATGTCTGATATCCCTGTTTTCGAGTGGGATTGATTGGTCCCGCTCGAAAACTGGGATGGCCGCATATTATATGGGCCAGATGGATAGCCGTGAGTGTGCACAGTGCTCAAAGCGCCCTTTGATCTGGGCCATATCTGCATGTCTGTACCCTGCTTAAGGGCCTCTACCGGTACAGATTGATTGGATACATTGGTTTGGTAAAACAAAAGTTGATTGTATAAAAATAGTACAGTCAGATTGTATGGCGCATTTGCTGCGGCATCGATTGCGCAGGTCATGGATTGCGGCTACCCTGATCAATTCGAAGACAGCTCAATCGAACAGGGAACCAACATGTTGGTAAATCCCTGTTCGATATCTATTGCTTTGGAGGGGGACCAGGGAACAGCGTGGCATCATCTCAAGTGAGTCATTGATTGAATGGGTATCGACTCATGTATGGGGACCTTTACATGTATGGTGTCCTTTAGAGACTAGCTCTAAAGAAACATTCTGGAATCCTGTATTTTCTAGTGTACCGCCTCCAAAAAAAGTTTTTTCAAAGACCACCAATATTGCATTGTCATGTGAGCTCAATGTCTAGTAAGGATCCTGATCCAAAATGTCTTCTAAGCTCATAGTAGCAGAGTGCTCTTAATAAGTCCCTGACAAGTATATTGATACCAGGGCAGCTTGTTCTCTTACCAGTGCCAAGTCCTATATCTGTCCATACATGTTGAATGCTTAGCCAGTTACAAGCACTTTGCATCCCACAGCAATTTGCATAGTGCAATAATTTTTTACAATACCATCCACTACCATCTACCATCCACAGTTTTAAATTACTACCAGAATTTATTTGATCTGAAAATGTATCCAATGCATTGGATACAAAGCAATAAACAAAAAGCTTCACTATCATAATAATAAATCATTTTAACAGACAAACATATAAAAAATAACTTCAAAATAGATTTTTTATTTTGCTGGGGTCAGTTAATGACAATTTCAAACTCATTTTTGTGGTCCATCAAAACTACCATTGTCATGTTGGCCACTGCTGATGAAACGACCCTATGATGTACCATAAATTATTACCTAGAATAGTGGGCTGTTACCTTAATATTTTCCACTTTCTTGCTGTTAACTACTTTAACATGTGATTTGGTTATTTTCAAGAGCCAGTTTAGATATACATATGATTACATAGGATAAGAGGACATTACTGTACTTTAGGTGAAGTGAGTGGGTTTGCAGATGGTATCCTGTGTATTTGTTACTGGTTTCCTGATACCACGTGTAACTAGCATAAAATGGACAATAACATTACTATTCGCTAGGTTGTGAATAGAGTATCAGCTGAGGCAGGTGGTTTGTTTGTAAATTAACCTCCCTGTAATCATTATGCCAAGTAGCTAAAAGCCCTTTCACACCTTCATGTCCTATTGGAGGGTCATAGCAATCTTGAGCAAACTTTGTTTTCACTTTAATCTTTGAAACTCCTCACAGAACATCTTATCTTAAGCCCCCCGCCCCCCCCCCCCCCTTACATAGGTTGATTCCAGTGTGGTCGATGAAGGATGATTGATGGCAGCGTAGTAACACAACAAATTGCTGAAAAATCGATGCACATAACTTTGCGCAATCGATTCCCAGCCAATGCTTTGGATGGGGACCAGGGTAATGGCGATCGAGCAGGGATTTACCAATATCTTGGTTCCCTGTTCAATTGACATTTCTTCTAACGGGATCGATCCAACAAGGTTTTCGATTCCCAAACAATTGCTGCGAATGGTGATCGATCGGTCGGTAATCGAATTGTGTGTGGCGTGGCTTTAGTTTTTCTACCATTTTTCTGATATTCTGAAATGAATTGGTAATCCAGCAGAGATGTGGGGAGAGCATTTGTGCCAGGCAGGGGGTGCAACTGCAGATTGGGATTGGCAGGTGCAACTAGTGTTTGAGTTACAGGCTCCTTAATGTTATCACTCATTTTTTTTTTAAATGTATAAATCTGCATTTCTTTAAAATACTAGGTGATCCTGCCTTAAATCTCCCTAAATACAAACTATTATGTTGCATGCCCCTAGTAGAGACATTGTATGTATGTGTATATATATATATATATATATATATATATATATATATATATATATATACAGACATGGCCCATTGTTATTGGGACGCCAGTCTGCTGGTAAGTACATTACGTTAAAAAAGTTTGAAAAAGGTTGAAGGAGATTTTTAACATTCAGTGTGGTGTTTATGAAAAAAACATTGCAATTTCTTAAAACACATTGCTTTAGAAATTGTCAGTCACGGTTTATATCCACTATAACCCCACAAGTATGTCTATACCTATAACTTTTAATTGGGACTTCAGTTAAATTTTTTATCATGTTTTTGTGCAACTTGCAACATTACTACATCTCCATCCATTGAGAATACATTGAGTGTGTTCTCAAAGCTGTGCCTGCATTATGGACGCATTTGTTTTACCTCAAAGTGTTAACTTTCAATAGGACAGCATTGGAAAAAGAAACAATATCTCTATTTTGTAAGACCTATGCAGTCTTTCGACTTTAAGGTAATAAATTGCCATTTTCATATATAAGGTGTTTTAAAGAAGCAAAATCATGAAAAAACTGTTATAAAAACACAAAAAAATCTAACAAAAGTAAATATTTGAACAGAAGTCTTCCCCCTCACAGGCAAAACAAAAAAGTCCTGAATTTAATTGGTGTCCAACCGCTTGTGTCCTTGTTCCAGTATCAAGAAAGTACATTGGATGATGTAATATTTTGTGACGATTTAAAAATCTGCAATTCCTATAATAATACTGTCCTGAAGGACCTTAAGGGTTCAAGTACTTCAGGTTAGAGGGACTTCCAGTCTCTGATGAAGACTACACAGTAAAGGCTGCCATACACGCACCAAGTGGTGGCTAATTTTGCCGCCGACTGATGTGTGTGAACATGCAAAATCGGCCGCCGGCCGGGGGTGCCCACGTGAAGCAACAGATCCCTGTCACCCTACGGCTCGGTCGGCCAGAGAACGGACATCGGTGCCCACCAATGCTGTCAGCGATGGAGAGCAGCATGATGATGTCATCACGCTGCACTCCATAGCTGATCTGTGCTGCTCTGTTGTCCCCCATTCAGTACGTGTGTAGGGGCCTTAAGTGTCCATTCCAACATTTTGCATGCATGGGTCACCTTTAAGCCCCCCACACATGGGTTGATACCCGTGAGATCGGCTCACAATCGGCTCTTACAAAGTTCTCCTACGTTGGTATATGACACCAGACCGGCTGTCCAGATTCATGACGACCATCTCTCCGAGGTGTTTCCGAGGCTGCTTAGCAAGAGGTACCTTCCTTCATATCTGGTGGTCCTGTCCGCGGGTCCAGCGATTATGGATTAGAGTCTATAACTTTTTGCGTTCACTATTGGGATGCCCACTACCTCGCGACCTGTGGGAGGCATTGTTACACCGTAGGGTGCCGTCTCTGACTAAATCCCAGGACCAGTTAGCTTCCTATGTCTTTGTGGCCACCCGTCAGGTGATAGCCCGGTCGTGGCAACAACCCACGCTCAACTTCTCGGAGGTAAAGCAGCGCCTGATGGACTGTTTCATCAACGAGAGATTGACTGCTACCCTGCTTGACACGCAATGTAAGTTCTTAAAGATCTGGTCCCCGTGGATCGATTTATCTACGCTCAGAGGGGTTCTCCCACTACCTGTTATCTCATTGAAGGGGGGTTTCCTTTTCCTCTTCCTCCCTTTTTTTTTCTCTTCTCTCCCGTACCTTTTTAGATCCTCCTTGTTTTTTCTTCTTTCTTTTCTCCCTTGTTTTTTCCTCTTCTCAATATTCTCTCCTTTCTTTTCAATTCCTTTCTTTTGCTTCCTAGGTTGATATTATTGCTTTGCCTCAGTTCGAAATCTTCTGTGACTTGTTTGCAGACAATGCAGTGACCATATGTAACTTTATTGTTTTCCTTTATTGCTTCCCCTTTTTTTTGACATTCTGATGACCATTTGTAACCTTTGTCTATTTTTAAAAAAAATACCTCAATAAAAACTATTTTAACCACAATTGATCGCGGCGTGGTAACGTGAAGAATCGTTCAACCCTGGTCTCCATCCATTTAAGCTGTATTGATCAAACAAGGATTTCCACGTTGGATTTCTGAACGATTGTTCGCCACGAATGTGCACTGCGATCGATCGGGAATCAAACCTAAAAATCAACCAGTGTTTGGCGGGCTTAAGTACCATCAGAAAATCTGTCCTGACAAATGCCATGTTAGAGTACACATAGATAGGCAATGGCATTAAAGAGATGCAGTAAAAGTAGAACATTTGTATTTGGGTTGCGTCCTGTTAATTTGTGTTTATCTTAATGAGAAACCTCAGCATTGATCATAATGAGAAACCTCAGCATTGATCATAATGAGAAACCTCAGCATTGATCATAATGAGAAATCTCAGCATTGATCATAATGAGAAACCTCAGCAGTGATAAACTATCCACGCACAGAAAATGTATGCCTGCTGATATTTTATGATTATTTCCAGCAACAGTAGATGACCATTCCGATTTTATGTAGCATATATATTAAACATTAATGTGCCTGGTCAGCTACTTTTATAATACTTTTTTTTTTGGTTGCTGCCTTTTTGGGATTATGTTTGTTTTGTTTAATTAACCCCATTCTTCACATGCCAGAACGTATAGTTTTCCTCCCATTGATTTAGCATAACAAAGCCACAGAGCTTGTTCTGCAACTTGGCAAGGACAGCCTTCACATGCAGATTAGGCAGACATTCACCCAATCACCTTCAAGGACTTATCGAGTGGCTGTGGTTAGATGACACTGGCTACTAATTCATTCCGGAATCAGGTGGGAGAGGCAGGGCTCATCCTTCTATTGGCTGTTTGAGAATAGGGGAAAAAAAAGTGTGGATTTGAGTTTCAGTGTTCACGCAGAGCTAAGGGAGTGTCTGCAGGTATGCAAGAAACTGAACAGTTGGAACTCTATGTAGAAGGAGAGTAAACTGTTCAATGGATAATCCTTTTCTACACTATGGTTTGTGTTTTCCAACGGCTGCACTCGGACTGATATCTGAACAATGGACTTGTATCAGTAGCTTTCCAGACCAGCGGTCATAGGAGGTGGGGGCGAGCAAGGATGAGTGCGTTACAGCATGATCAATACCGGACTGCAAAAAATGGATCTGCAATTCCTCAGCAAGACTTCTGGGAATATGAAGATTATCAGAACACTGGAAGGCGGCGGGTTTATGAGGAAGACAAGTTGTACAGGTTGCAAAGGTACGCTGAAGAACATAAAACATTGCCCATAAGAGGAGAACAACGTACCTATGAAATCCAGAGGAATGACAGAGTACCTAGAGGATACAGAAGGTCTGACGAAATGTATGACCACTACAGTAGAAGTAAGGATGATGATTATTATAGTAAGAGGAACTCTGATAGATATTATGACAACTGGGATTGTACTGCTGGATACCCTGTAAAATCTAGAGATGACAGTGGTCGATATACATATGACTATCATTCTTACTATTCTGACCACAGAGACAATGACCTCCGTTACACGAAAAACTGTGATGTTTATTATTATGAAGACCTCATGAATGATGACGACTACTATCGTGAATATCATCGAAAACAGCTTGAACGATACTTTGACAGAGAAATGGTGCCAACTAGCCACAGGGCACATCGGCCATTAGCTAAGAAATATTCAGACCAGGATGTCAGAGATTTTAAAACTGGACGAAACATTGAACGTAGAGGAATGGAGAATGACCAAAGGGATTATGGAAAGGTAAAAGACTATCCTTCCAGAGGAGAGGAGGCAAGCTCTTCTAGATACCTGGAAACTTCAAAAGGTAGAAGTCATCAAGTTGAGATGGACTTTGTGGATAACAGAAATCCTAAAGCTGAATCTGGGCAAAAGAAGTCTAACCCACGACGGTATGATTTCTTGCCTTTGGATTGTGATGCTATTGATGGAGTGGATGACAGAAAGATTGATCGCCGTTCACTTTTAGATTATGAGCCTGAGCCCTCTAGCTCTTGTAAGCGTATGGCTTATGATTTTGACTATAATCCTCCTGATGGAATTGACCTGTATCTTAATAATCACAATATTGATGATAAACAAACTAACAAAGAGGAGCACACAAATAGAAGAGATTTCAGTGGTAGGCTTGGTGATGGCTTTGAAGATACCATCAGGTCATCTAAAGGAAAGGGCAAAAAAGGCCAATATGGAAGCTCTGGGGAGGATCTGAGGACAAACTCTGATAGTCCTGAAAAAAAGGAATCAAGAAACAGACCCAACAAAGATGGGCAAGTGGATCAAGATTTTTTGGCTAATTCTGAGGAGCCTAGTTCATCCAGGCAACATGACTATCAGGATCTAAAAAAAGCTGAGAAGGCCCCTAACATGGATTCCATGAAACGGAACAGTATATATCGCAGGACGGCACCGAGCAGTCTTCGGCATTCTGAATTTGTGCTGAATCGGAAGAAAAAGCCAGGTAAAATTGATGTATGGTTTTATCAGGGAAGGTAAATATTAAATTGTCATTAAGCTTATTTTTATGAAAAAGGATGGAATCTTCAATTCATACTTGGAAGTATGAGAAATATGAGAGCTTTCATTGTTGGACTTAAATACATGGCTCTGTTTGGCATTTTGAGAAAAGTCTGAATTCCCTTTTCAATGTACTTGACTGACTGAGGCCTAGCATCAACAGCCCAGCCAATCCATGGGTGCTATCTGAAGGAGGTCCAATTAGGTAGCCAAAAAATGTCATTGATAAAGGCTTCATTTAGTATACATCTCTATATAGAAATATGAGAATATAGACTTTGTCTAAATGTGCAGCTTTAGCATACATTACACCTCTATATCCTATCACATAGTTTTACAGTGTGCTGTTCTTTTACATGCTACTGGCTATGTCAGGTCATGTCATGTGTAAAGGAAATGCAATGTAGTTCTACTGGTTTACTTGCTATATGTTGCTCTGAGGAAGGTGTATGAGTCGGTGGCAGACATTTCAGATTTACTGAAGTTCTTTATCAGTTTACTAAGCAGTGTAAATGTTGACAGTGCCGTGGAACTGGACAGGCCTATTATATTGTGCTGTCTCTAAGTATGTGTGCAGGGCAAGTCATACAGTTGTCTTATTTTATAGTACTAGGGTGTATTATTCCACAACTGAGACTGCGTGGGCTAGGACAACATTGTACAGATCAGAGCCTTCAGCTATAAGTTCACTAGTGAAGCTTCAGGCACTTTAATTTACAGATAATTAAGTGGCAGAACGCCTGTGCATAGGTAACAGACAATCTGTTACCTTTTGAAGGACATCTAAACCCAAAAAAGTAAAATGATTGCAGTTTACCAGACTTTAGAAGGTGACTGTAATTGTTTTATTTCTCAACTTTTTTTCCTTTATTTTCACCCAGTGATCCTACCAGTAACTCACTTCCTTCCCAAGAGT
The DNA here is from genome assembly GCA_036250615.1 of Ptychadena robeensis. Lineage (NCBI taxonomy): Eukaryota > Metazoa > Chordata > Amphibia > Anura > Ptychadenidae > Ptychadena > Ptychadena robeensis. Next base: position 55,836,885 of record CM070037.1, on the reverse strand, counting down.
GACAACACCCGCCATACTGCATCCATAAAAAACCAGAACAGAACTTGGAAGGGAGTTGTTCTCTAGTCCACAAAAGAGCCTGATATCAGAGTAACATGGCATAGAACAGGGGTTGACACCGAAAGTTATAAACTCATAGGATTTCTGGCAGGTTCAACTGTTTGTTTTGCACTTAAAGACTACAACACAACTTTCAATCGCTCCATACAATTTCCTTTAGATTTACCAACAACTGTGTAGTATAGTGTCCTCCCTGATAGAATACATAGTGATTGGAAGGTATATATCACTGCTATGTAGTGCCGGGTCCTCCCTGATAGAATACATAGTGATTGGAGGATTAGAAAGGTCCTCATATTACATGGTTTTGGTAGAAGAAAAGTTGATTATACAGAAATTGTATGCTAAGATTGTAAGGTGTATGGGGGTCTTTACAAACAAAAGCTATTTAATTTTGCATTTATATGGCAAACTTTTAAATTCGTTTACTTATCTGAAAGGTAAAATCCTCTGTAAATCCACACAGATTTGTTTTTAGAGTTTTTTTGTTCAACTATTCTGTTACAGTTTAGTGGCAATATCCTTGTTAGGGAGTGAATGTTAATAGTAATCCTGCATACCCTTCCCCCCACCAGGCTCTTCTATTCCCCTCGGTTTCACCTCTGCCCCCTTTCCCGGGCCTGGCATTTTTCCCTGGCATGCTCCTCCCTCCATGTCAAACTTTCTTTATCCCAGCAGTGTAAAGCTGTGGAGATGTCGGCTTGCGTCATGCAATGTTTGTTGAAGGACTTGTCCAAAGGACTTTAACTGATTGCCAAATCCCAAGCAGAAGAACCTACAGCAGCTGAAATATGTTACCTCCTTCTTGTTAGTAGTAGTCACTCTCTTCCTGTCCTGTATTATGAATTGTATTTTTTATTAAAAAGATTAGAGCATAGGGGTCCTCAGTTTTAAGATAATAGATAGATAGATAGATAGATAGATAGATAGATAGATAGATAGATAGATAGATAGTGAAACTGAGGACCCCTATAAAATATAACTTATTCAGGTACCCCTAAGTCAAATTAGGGGTACCTGAACCATGAAGTACCATTACTTTTAGCTGTGTCTTCTATACAATTCTATACAATACTAAAGCTACATGGAACTGACAGCTGGTACATGTTGTTTACCGACATGTGGTGCCCACCCCTCATTTACCACCTCCAAAGACAAGAACCCTAACCTATATGGGACTTTTAGGGCTCGTTTTCACAGGCGGTAAGCGAGCAATAATCGCAACTGACTGGTCGGTTTTCACCCGATTGACCTGTCATAGGGTTGTTATCAAAACGACCCGCAAGCGCCTGCATAAGTCATTTCCTGGGCTGCTGCTAGAGCACCTGATTGTTTCCTGGGCTGCAGTGTAAATCTAGCCTTATGCTCACCATACACTCTGAGATAAAAATTAGGATCCATTAAAACAGACCAATGTATCCCGACGGCGGTATTGGTTTGGATTGTAAATTTTGGCAAAAACGCTACCACATTGAAAATCCAATTTACGATCATAATTTTTTTTTTTTACGAGGATGTCATCGAAATAAATTGAAATTAATCGCCGTTTATATCGGCCATTGTGATGTATTTTTTTTAAAGGGGAATTGATGTAGGGGGGTATTGTACAAAGCTTATTGGATACAGTTAAATAGAGTGTGTATATATATATATATGTACACATATACACCTCTCTCTGGCTGTTTAGCCACCATGTCAGTGTCAGCAACATGCTGGTAGTGCCGGAAGTTTTAATATGCTAATGTCCGCATCGGCAGTAATTGGTTGCTAAACACTATGAGGTTTCCCGATGTTGCCAGACCAATTAAAAATTTTGAACATATCCAATAAATTACGACCGGAAAAAAACGGAAATTACGATCGTAATATATCGGTTGTACCATGTGGACATGCGCGGATTTCAGGATGATAAAATGCATTTATTGGTCGGTTTTAATGGATCCTAATTTTTATCTCAGAGTGTATGGCCTGCTTTAGATTGGAACCACATGCAAATCAATCTACTAAACAAAGTAAATGTGTACATGTTCATCCATATGTTAGTCAAGATTTTATTGTACAAAATAGGTTTCTACAGATATATTTATCAAATATTATGAAAATTAAAGATATACAACAATTTAACTAACATACCAACAATAAATTGTTCCCAGTAGCAGTAAAGAGTTGTACACTTTTATGCTGTTTTACCAGACAGAAAGTGTTAGAGACACTAAAATTAAATTCAATAAAATGTGATCTTTTAGGTTTTCAGCCTTCCCTTCTTCTACTAGATAAAACAATTATATTTCTTCATTTATATTGGGGGTTCATTTCACTTTCTGTCTGGTAAGGGGAAATCTCTGTAATGAAGCACTAAACAGAATTAAAAAGGTCATTCTAAGGCTAGACATAGACCGGTCAACTTTAACTCGATTGATCACTGATTTGATCGTCTTGTGCGATTCAAACAGCCATTGATCACTGAACATCAATCGATCATACTATCTCACAGAGTAATCAATTTATTTATGACCGTACTATGGAGCTTATGCATAATACAATCGCATTCGCATGCTCTCCATAGTATGATCATAAATCAATCTAAATGCCTAGAAACCCCATCTGATATTTGTACGATCAACTAAAATTTGCCAACATGATTTTTGATCGATTTTAGATTACTTTTAGTCGATTGTACCAGGTTTGCAGGTATTGATTTCAATTTGATCGACTTAAATACCAATCGTTTTAGGTAGATCAAACTGAAATATTAAACCGTGTATGGCCACGTAATGCTTCCAGGATAATTTATTCCTTCATAGAATATTCACTCTGCAGCTAAGTAGCTCTTATCCTTTCATTTGTCACAAGGGACATAAAAAAAAACTTTTTTGAATCTGTGTGGCGGCATGCTTTTGTAGACCTCATTGCATTTTATGGAGGCCTAACCAACAGCAGTAAAGTCGTGTAGTTTGCTAACATTCTGTTATTCAGTTAAAGTTACATTGAAGGCACCTACCACGGAAGCAAGAACTTTTATTTTTTTAACACAATATATTTTGTTTCCTAAAGCCCCCCATACACCTTCAGATTCCTCCATACAACTTTCATGAGACATACCAACAACTATGTAGTATAGTGACCTCCCTGATAGAATACATAGTGATTGGAAGGTGTAGAAAGGTCCTCCTATTACATGGTTTTGGTAGAAGAAAAGTTGGTTGTACAGAAGTTGCATGGTAGTTGTATGTGGTGTATGGGGGGCTTTAGTGATAATGAGGCAGTTAGTGGACCTCTAGTTGAACAGCCTTACCAGTCTGTACCTATTGGAAAAGACAGCAGCAGGGAGCCCCATAGACTTTAGTTTCAGTTCCCAGCAGGGAGGTTTCTGCAAAGTTAATGTCTAATCAGAATTGTCTTGCCGGAATTCAACCTTCTAAGCAACCAGTTGTTACTTTGTTTACCTTGTATTGTATATTAGACCCTGCTTATTAATCCTGTTTTAGAGGAAGCAGTTCATGTGAAGTAAAAGGTTAAACTAAAGTATTATTTCACAACTTTTACAACAGACAAGTACAGAGATCTGTAGTGTACCTGGTGCCCATTCAGTGGGTTAATGAACAGGTTGTCACTCTAATGTGGGGCTTCATGGGTATACATTAGGGAAAGCAAGATAATAGTTCCAACAGAGCCCACATGTATGGTACATCAAATTTAGCTATAGGAAATAAATCCCAGTAAAGGGACTGCAATCTTCTTAGACGGATGCTAAATGCCACCGTGACTAACTCCTCCTCACCCGAGACAGACACGCAGCTCAGGAATATTTGCTAATTAGTCACCAAGCAAAAATGGCTGACATCTGAGTAATACATGGTGTTTATCTCTCCTTCTTTCCTTACATCATAGTGTAACAGATTAGGAAACTGGTTTGTTTCATATGTATCTCTAACATTGTCTTTTGTGATGTGGCTTTTTCTGTTGGTTTTGCTAGGGTCATATCACACTGCAACACGCTGTTGGCAATAATCAAGTTATGCGCTACACGTTGGCGCCTGTACCCACTGTTTGTTTGTATGTTTTTGGATCCGCTGTTGTCGTGGAACCACAGATGCCAGCACATGTAAACTGAAAACAGCAGTGCTATATATAAAGATTTATACAAATATATGTGTTGCCAGTAGTGGATGTAGTTAAAAAAGCCCTGTCTGTGCCACAAAACTATTTATTTATTTATTTATTTTACTTTTGTAGCAGCTACATAATTTTGTATGAATAATATAGATTCACTTCATACAAATATCTGTATGGACCAGATGCTCACCAATTTAAATAATCTTTTTTTTCATTGCTACCCTAAAGCTAGCCACACATGGTTCAATTTAAGCGTTCAATCAACGTTTTTCGCTGAAAAATTTGATCGATTGAAAGAAATTTTTCTGCCCACATAGTACAATCGACGATTATTGATTTTTGTCAAATCGTCGATTGAATTGTGATCGGACAGGTTGGAAAATTTTGGTCTATGTACAATCATCGAACGACATTTCTTGCAGCTTTTTGTTGGTCGAGTCAATGATACTCGCTGTATGGCTACTTCCCTTTAACACATCACTTGCGTTTTTATTTAACAATTTAACAATAATCATACTCTTCATGTGTACCGGAAACCGGGTTTCAAATAATTAATGATAGCCAACTCCAGCAGACCTTACATTGTTCTAGCAAGAACTGCATTGTTTGATTTAATACTTTGTGATCCTATAAAATCAATTCTTTAGTGTCAAGTGAATGACTTGGATTGCTTACAGACAGGCACACAAACACATACACAAAGTAGGTTGCCGGTTGGAATGCAAGGTGAAGGTTTAGTTTGACAAAACATACAAGGAAGAGAGGTATGATTTCTTGCCGAAGTTGTTTCATGGTATATGCTGCTTATGTACATCAGCTTAGCACAATCATTCCTAAGTTTATTATTGTACTGTTTTAGATCTGTGTATGCATTCTTATGTAAATTGAATGAAGGCACCACTACAGTTTCTGTAGAAATAACAGATTGATTTCCTTGCTTCGGGGTCTGATCTCCACACAAGGTGCTTTTGGTGTAGACTTGGTGCTTTCTCAGGCTTTGTCACCCCTGCATCAAACCTTTGAGCATGGTGCAACTCTGCCTATTGTAAACAATGGGTGTGAATGTGTCCTATGTTTTAATTCATTCATAATTCAACACAATTCTTATACGTCCATAAAGCCCAGCAGAGGCAAAGTAGCTTGGCCTATATCTACATTTTGGCAAGGCCTTTCATTGGCCAATAGGTGCACAATTGGGTTAACAATTAATATCTCAAGCTTATATGGATTGCTGCTGTGCACGATCATAAAAATAATAAAACAAGAGAGCATTACCAGGTAACAACACGTCAATTGGAGTGTTCTGTGCAGAATATTTTGGACAGAGGGATACAGACTCAATGTCTATAGAGCATCATTTCACTGGTCTCAATGTAAACAAAGCAGAAAATTGAGAACCTCTCACCTATCTGTGTTATAGTGAATTCTACACTCCAATTGACTGGAGGTTATGGAGCTTTTCTTGCTGCTTATCCTAATATCAACCAACAGTCAATGAATGTTCAATCAATTTAACAATTGGCAGTTACCTCATCTTATTGATTTACATTAGAAGCCTTGGATTTATTGAATGGAACAATAAAACGATTCAAAATATGGACACATTTAATGTCAAATTATGATTAGCTCCCTCACTGGGCAGAATAATGCATATTCCTGTGCTCTATAGAGGATAATGGCTCAAAGCCTCAGTGGTCAGGCCTGTTTGGGCAGGAGGTTGCACTCTTTATTTTTAATAGTCCTATTGCTGCCTTGAGGGATGGGTTTGCTAGTGTGGCTTAAGCTGGCCATACACCTTTAGATCTCTCTGTCAAAATCCTTTAGATCTACCAACAACTATGTAGTATAGGGTCCTCTGCAGTTGAACACCGGTTTAGAAAGTCCCTCATATTACATGATTTTGGTAAAACAAAAGGAGATCTAAAGGAAATCTGACAGAAATCTAAAGGTGTATGGGGACTCTTAAGCAGGGAACAGACGGCTTGATATTGGAGCTGTCTGATGTTCCCTGCAGCAGCGTGATGACGCATAATGCTGCTGTTAGATATCAGAGGAGCTGGAGAGACAGCTCTGCTATCTCTCCAGCTCAGCCGATGCTTTGCATGGAGACCTGCAGTTTCCATGCAAAGCAACGGACATCGGCTGTGATAAGCGGTCATGTCTGATATCCCTATGGGTCAATCACACAGGAAGTGATCGATTTTCTCCACCAACGTACTTTGATCGACCAAAAGAAAAAACAGACATCGGATCAAGGTTCGATACGGTTTTTGGACGATCAATTGTTTCATTAGCAATATTGTTGGGGGCTTCATGGATGGGTTACTTGTTATGAGACAAGAGTGTAAAAGATAAGACTATTCCATAAAATGTCCGATGGTGCATTGAATTGGTGGCAGCCATTTTTACAGACCATCCACCAGTCCGTGTGTCTTTCCCTCAGGGCAGCTTGCAGTGACTTATACAGGTAAATTCCAGCATTGGGAGAGGAACATGTCGATGTGACCATTTATCTTGCCCTGCAGGAAACCTCTGTGACGTGGTATGAGGGACAGGTGAAACTGGTTCACACTCTAGTCTTGTGTATTGCCAGACACTCCTGTCTAATAAGCTGTATCACTTGTATCAGTGAGAGAACCAGAAATTTTACCCATTTCTGCTGCTTAGGAAAGCTGCGTGTGTCACTGCTCCATCCCTCCTTCCTTCCCATTATATGCAGATTACGTATACGTTAGTTTCAGTATCAGTCACAGTTCTTGAGTTCCGAATGATTTGTTATTCTTTCACTCCTTCCTAAACTCTTCTCAAGCTTTGTTGTCGGTTTCCTGGCTTTCTCAGTTACTTGTAACAGCTGAGTGACTATTGGCATTGACACCCACAGACTCGGGTATTTGCTGGATTCTGTGTTTGTGGCCAAATGTTTTTAGTTTTTTATGTGACAAAAAAAGGGAACTATTTACTATGATTATCGTCTATAGAGAGAATGCAATTGTCATTGGCAAAGCCAACACGTTTGAACCAATGTCTGCCCACCTATTTGTGGTTGATGTGGCAGACATTGACCCAACTGTGGGCTATTCGTTGGTTAAAAACATGACTAGGGTATACCAGTTAGCGATTCCCTTTTGTCTAAATTGATCAAAAACAACATTCACTCCCCAAAAACCCAACTGGAATAATTGAGACAGATTGGATTTTAAATGGCCGGGGGCCTTTTCTTACCAACGTAACTAAGAAAATATCATATATAACCATAATTAAACAGACCATTATAGATTAAAATGAAGGTCCCTTGAAGGCAGTTATCCATCACCCTGTATCTGCATCACCCAATACATCGGCCTCCAGCCCCACTTTACATACTCGGAGACAATAAAAATAAAATGCAGATACCCCCTTACAGTTCCCTGCCACCCTGACATAAGGGTGGGACTCCGTACCTAAGACGGTCCCTTCCAATGACCTTTTATGACCAGACCACCTTCAAGGACCTTACAACCCTGCCGCTGCCGTGAGAAGTTTTGAAACCTGAAAACAAAGGAATACATCAAAGTTTTATAAACCATAGAAAATTGAGGGAGGGAGGAGGGGAAATTCATCTGACACAGACTTGTCTCCGACTGAATTGTGGTGAATTCTCCTCACACACTAAACTACAGGAGGCCTCTGCCTAGCAAGTGAGCCGACCTATCTGATAGAGCTGGAACACGATAATATAATAACATAACAACATTCCATAATAACATAGCTAAGCATGTTTATAAGAATTGCTAACCCTTAGTGTGCCAGCTCCTTCTAACCTATTCATGTAGTCCCTCCACCTAGGTCTCTGTCTTTTGGCTCTGGGCCTGTCTAAAGTGCTTTGGTTAACATGTTCCATTCTTTACTCTTTCAAGGTTTTTCATAGTCATTAGCTTGCAGGCAAGTGACATTCTTCATCATATGGTCTAACAATGTTGTAAGACCAGATGAGTTCTAGCTAATGTGACATGGGTCTTACAGGCAGAGATTACCAATGGAATGGCTTGGTTTTTATGGTAAATAATTGTTCCCTCATAACTTCCCCTTAATTTCCTACATCAGCAATACTCTAGAACAGTTCTTTTTTTGTTCCAGACTTGCATGTCTCTTGAGTTCTGTTTCTTTTTTCAAATGCAAAAAAAATGTATTTATTACAAACACTTACACGATACTGTACCATATCCTCCTCACCCATTCAAAGACCCTAACATCATGAGTCCAGCGCAGGGAAAAAAGACGCGCACCAGCATATTTGCCAGCGGACTCTGCAGTTTACTGCAGCTTTAAAACAGAACCGCTCAGATAACGGAAGTGTCCTCTCTGCGTCTTTTACCCCCACTGAGGATTCGAGTTCACCGTGGGCATAAAAAACAGCAGTGGACACAAACCCTAGGCAGAGGCTCCACTGGGGTAATTTGGGAACGTCTCGTGTGTTTTTTTTAGATGCGTCTCAACCACCCCCATTGCTCCCAATTGGTCAGTCTCCACAGGAAAAAAATAAAACGTGGTTTACCAAAGCACCCAGTGGTTGAAATTAATGTACTAAAAAAAAAAAAAAAACACATGGACAGAACCCGCTGCTAAACTGTGGGTGAAACGCATGCTAGCCATACACTTATAGATTCCCCTTACATCATTGAACGATCAATCGCATGAATTATCATTCATCGGTCATTTGGGGATGTGCACCTTGGGGAATCGATCTCTGACTGATACTTTCCTTTTCGACCCCATTACTTTGTATGGGGACCCCCCAATCGAACAGGAAAATACAGACTTGTCGGATTCCTGTTCGATACGTATTTTGTTCGACCTTTTGGAGTTAATCATTCAAGGTGGGAGAATTTCCCGAATGATTCACGCAAATGTGCATCACTCTGTAATCTACAAACATGATCACTCTATTTGTGGTGATACTTTTCTGACAAAATGTCATACCTTGGAATGTGCCCAGTGGGTAATCCTTGTTGAAGGGAGTCTTTCTCTCCAGCTTGGATCCTGTCTCATGGGTCAGAATAAAGGCGTAGGTGGATTTATCTGCTGTGATATATTCTATGCCCCCTTATTACTGACTCGCTAAACTGCAGAAATCATATTGCGTAGCCTGGAGTAATTCATTCCCATGAGGTTCTGATATAAGCTCTCCATTGTCATCACCCAGCCTCCCCTCCTCTCTTCATTGTCCAGAACAATGAAGCTTCTGAGATCTCCAGTAACACTATCAGCATCTTATGCACAGACTTTATAAAAGATACTCTGCTTTGCCTCTGTCTTTGATCTGTTGGAGAGCTGCAAGCTTTGCTGCAATGAATGATGGTGTTCATATCGTATCCATATATAAAGAATGGACCTTGCACATGGTCTTCAGTCAGCGTGTACACAAAGCTATTGCAAAGCTTTCAGCAACTTTCAGTTAGCTTCCAAAAATGCATACAATACATGACTGGTTCCTAAACTTTCCTTGCAGGGCCCCCCTTTTCTATTTAGGAACATTATCGAGCCCCCCCCCCCTCCCTATTCAAACACACGTTATGAATGATGGTCCGCACCCCCCTGGCATACCTTCGCGTCCCCAAGTTTGGGAACCACTGCAATACATGACTGCTGATTGTTATATTAAACAAGCTATTAGCAGGATCCCTCTTCAGCGCATTAACACACAAGGCAATGCAGCGCGCATATTTCTGCCGCAGCACACAAATCCCATTCACTAACATAGGAGACCCAGCACTGCGCAATCAGTTTACGCATGCTTTTGTTTACCGACAGAGGACGTTGTGTGGCAACTGAGTTGATATTGAGGGCCACAAGTGTGGCCTTCTGCATCACTAAAGGGCCGCACATAACATTTTCAATCTATACTGACTTGTAGAAGCATTTTATAATGAAAAGAGGAGAGCAGGCATAGCTTGAAGACATTATTTTTCCTTTGATTATGTCTATGGGGCATATTACCTTTAATTAAAAGGTTATGTGCCCCTATTCTGAAGTTATGTGCCGCAATATATATATCACCCCCCATTCCTTGGGATAGTGGGAGCATAGGCACTCACATGTCCGCCAATCTGACATAAACACCTCAGATCTTCTTAGAGCAGAAAGAGGTAGAGAGGCAAGAGACTTGCTCAGACACTGTCTGGATCACTGACCCTGAGAGAGTCACTCACCTCTCCTTCTCGCTCTAAGATCCCAGGTCAGGACTTGTCAGCAGGTCATCAGCGGACAGGTGAGTTGCTATGCCCTATGCATTAACAGTTAGGTTTGGAGGGTCGCAAGTGGAGGACTGAGGAGGGCCGCTGAAGAACGGCCAAAGGGCCACAGATTGGGCACCTGGGACATAGACACACACATAACATCCACTTTACTTACTCTACCTACTGTCTGCAGCTAGTTACTCCATGCTGCGCTTTCTGCTTATCCCTCACTGAGCCTTCCCCCTCAGCTGGCAGTGATGGGGGATAGTGGGGGCACGGTGTGTTTTCCGTAGGGGGAGAAGGGAACAGATAGTCCAGAAAACCAATACTTGGAGTGCTGAAGTTCTGTCCCCTCCCTCTGTGCTGGCTGACAGCGCATGTTCTCCCACAGAGGCCTCCAAGTGCCACTTCAGCTGCCCCCAAGTTTGGGAACCACCGCTTTTCCTGAAAGAGACTGTGCCCATGGTTTGTGACATGACTTCTTGTACTTAACACCTGAGCTAATGGTGACAGGCAGGTCTGACCACAGTCACAGGGAATAGGGGCCAGAAGGTCAATGACCAGCCAGAGGCTTTAGCTATACATTTACACAGAGTTTAACCTCTGGCTTATAGCATCAAGAAAGGTCAAGTGTGAAAAGTTGGTAGAATCTCTAGACAACATGTCATCTTGCCTTGATACCCTGAAAGATATTTGATATCTGGCTCTTTTTTAGACAATAGCTGAAAAGACGTGATTCCCAACTCATGGCACAATCGCAATGGCTTTAGACATAGCAGTGATGTATATCTAAAAAAAACATCTCTTTTCCTATTAAGTTGCCAGCATTCATGCATCTCTTCATTAAAGCTTTTTTACCCTGGCCTATTGTGGAAATACAACTTTCTACTAAACAACTTTTTAGATTTTCAGTGCCACTATGCATTGCACCCTAATGTAGAATTATCTTGATAGTAGGGGTGGGGATGGCAGGAAATTGGGCATAATAAGAATAAAGTGATAAGCTGTCCATTGAGACTGATTAGATTTATGGTCAACAACAAGTTGTGTGACTGATTTCTATTGTCTTGTTCTTATAAATGTCCCCAGTGAGTGGCTGCGATTGTATGATGATGTGTAATCCCTGTGTTGTGTGTATGGAAATCATGTGGTTTTTGTGAACACTCACACTGCGTACTTTGGTATAATGTTACACTCAGATTCTGCTTTGCATGTTCTTGTCAAGTGGCCTGAAGCGGTATGAAACCTTCTGTAACCTCTGCGGTAATTCAGACACCTTTTTGTGGTTTATGGTTCGGAGGATCTCCCAGGGTCAGCTGACACAGCAGCCATGTACAGACCATGTGTCTGATGTACATGGCCTCTTACCCATACAAGTAAAGGAAAAATATCATGTGTCTTGAAATTGATTGGAAGTTATTCCTGTCATAATGAAGAGGTTTCATGTGTAGCATTGCACAGGTTCCTAAATGTATGTAGAACAGTGGAAGAATGCCTGAACATTGCCAGCCCAGCTGAGCCTGCATTGCAGTACCCCCTGTCATGCTGACTCTCTGGTTTTAATGCTTTAAGGCTACATTTATGTAAACAAGCTAAAATCACAACGACCGACAGACGCCTCATGTGGCGTCCGCCATTAGGTTTTCGGATTTTAGCCCGATTGACCTGTAATGGGGGCAATTATGCAGGAGCTCCTGACAGGTCATTTCCACACGGCTGCGCGAGCACCCTATTGTTTCCCAGGCTGTTGCAGACTGAAGGCAGCCCGGAACATGACCGTGTAAATTTAGCCTAAAGGTAGCCATACACTGTCTGATCCCCTGCCGATTACGGACGATTGCAGCGTGATAACATCATTACGCTGAAGCTGGTCACTTAGAGGATCGTTGGCACCCCTTGTGTGCCGGAAATTGACGCCATCATCCAGGAATTTACCGACATGTCGGATCACCGTTCAATCCGACTTGCGGTGCCATCCTGGTCGATCTGTGCGGGCGGGCGGGAATCGTACAGTCTATGGCTACCTTTAAGTCCACATACACCTTTAGATCAATCCATAAAATTTCCATTAGATCTACCAACAACTATGTAGTGCCGGGTCCTCCCTGATAGAATGCATAGTGATTGGAAGGATTAGAAAGGTCCTCATATTACATGGTTTAGGTAGAAGAAAACTGGATTGTACAGAAATTGTATGGTAAGATTGTAAAGTGTATGGGGGGCTTTAGGTGACTCAAAACAAGTGCACAGATAAAGCACACTCTCTGTCCTAATCTGCTGTCTTGTTTCAGGTCAGTGATTTAAAGAGTAAAAAGTCCTGTACCCTGTTGACCCTTGCCCTCCGTGTGGACGCAGTGGTCTTTCTGCAGAATTTTGATGTGCCTGCTACAAAATCATAACCAGAGCTCTCAAATCAGCTGGGACTTTGAAATGTGTAGTTTATATATCTACTACTCTGACTAAGCAGGGAGAGTGTTGCATCTCTTCAGAGAGATCCCTGCTTCTATACAGAAAGCAGAAGTCCCAGTCTGCAGCGGCTGGCAAGGGACAGGGTTCAGTTTACAATTACAGTGATGAGAGGAGACACAAACTGCTGT